>JARFJB010001326.1:587500-927500 GCA_036346205.1 Vesta saturnalis
TCCATCATATTGGTAATACATAACTTGTCGAGCAACTGTGGCAAATCTTCTTGAAGGAATCGCAGATATCTTTCGCCTGTCAGCGAACCATCGAAAAAGAAAGGTCCTATTACATCTGTATTGAACGCTACACATTCACATTCCACTGATTCTGGTAATCTGCTTGTGGTACCCAGTGTGGATTTTCAACGGAGTAATAGTGACTATTATGTTTATTAACGACTCCCATGCTATTAAAACTTGCTTCGTCGCTAAATAGCACAAAGTCAACAAAATTGGTTTGTTGGTTAATGTTGTCCAGAATAATATTGCAAAATGGGACACGAGTTGTGAAATCTTGGGGTCGTAGGCTTTGATGCAAACACAAATGGTATGGGTGATATTTATGTTTGCTTATAATTCTTTGTATTGAACTTTTGCTAAGATCCACTTGTTCCGCAATCTGACGAACATTTACGTGAGGATTTTCTTCTAAATTTAATAAAACTGTCAACTCGTTTGTTTTCTTCGTTTGCAACTGTACGATTTTCTACATATCTTTTTTTGTATATCACATTTCCTGTCTCTTCAAATCGTTCTCGAAGAAGTTGAAACGCTTCAGTTTTTGCATGGCTAGCTAAAGCGTACTTTTGTCTATAAATCCTGGATGCCAACAAACAGTTCCTTTCAGCTTGTCCCAAAACATAGATCATATTAATCAGCTCTTCTTTTGAAAAATTCATCGTACGCTAAGTAAGTAACGAAGTCACTATCAGATAATTATCTGACAATTCTTCACGAATTATTTATAATAAGTGACTTTCATTTGTTAAGTTGTTAAGAAACAGAAAAGACAATCGAAAACGAAGCTACTGTTATTCATTGTGTTCTTCAATTCCATTTTAAAGTTTATAGTTATGCAGTTCTGTGCGTAAATAATTATTAAGCGTTGCTCTTTTATAGTGCAAAATGTTAAATTGTGTCATAAACCTATAGCTTCACAGTTTTATAGCAATTAGCATTGTTTCATTTTTGTGTTTCTGTAAATTATGATATTGTCTTTATTTATTTTATATTGTGACAAATCCAGCAACCGTTGCCATTAGTTGCGGTGTCACCGAATTGGATGTGGCGAGCATTCAAATCACCTAGGATGACTGCATTAGGGAGGCTAGAGCCGTAGATTAAAAGGTCGTCGGATAGGGTGTTGTGGCCGGGCGGGTTGTAATAGGAAATAAATACTATAAGAGTGGGAAAGTTTACCGTCGCAGCAACGCATTCGAGATACTGTAGGTGTGCAGGAAGTTGAAAAGGAGTGGATGGGAAGCAATTTTTAATTAAGAGGGCGGTTCCGTGTTGACTATTGTTTACATAGGTGTGAAATGTGTTGAAGTTAAGTGTGCATCTGGGTGTGAGTTTTGTTTCCGTGATGGAAAGTATGTGTATATTGTGTGCTTGTAAAAAGTGTTTCAGTAAGGGGCGTTTCCTACGAACGCCCCTGGCACTAACTGTCCCTGTTAGGATATCCATTGTGGAAGGAGTGAAGGATTAGGTTGGCGGATTACGGCGACCTTCATCCGCGTACCGGATACGCAGTTGTTGATCCCCCGTTGGAAGAAGTTTCGGGTTAGCGAGTCTAGGGTGCGGACAATCCTATCTCGCCGGTCGAGGACCATCTGGAAGAGGGAGTGGGTGAGGATTTGAAAGAAGTCTTTGATAGCTAGGGATTCGGTGTCGGAAGAGGGTTTAAGGTAGGCTGTGTCTTCCGAGTCGGATTCTTCTGAAGACAGGATAGGTTCGAGGGAAGCCATCTTCGACGAACTGGAAAGTTCCCGCCGCTTCCGGAACTTAAAGAAGAAGGTAAGGTGAGCTTTCCCGCAGTTGTTACACCTTGGGTTAGGATAAGTGGCTTTCGCCACAGTTGGGACATCGGATAGAGCGAGTGGGACACTCCTCAGCGGTATACCCCACCTGCGTGCAAGTGGAGCAATACTTATGGAGAGGTTGAGGGGTAAGGGAGGGTTCGCAACTGTAGTGTCGCCCGAACATGACGATACCGCGTGCGAGGAGGTATTCAAAGGTGGTTTGGGATGAGGTAATCACACGGATAAGGGATGTGGTACTGTTTGTCGCCTTAGTGGTGATGCGAAAGGCCTTCCTCACGTGTGGAAGATCGATTGCACCGAGGATCTCGGGTTCTAGGATGTCCTTATCTACGTGACGAATCACGCAGGAAAAGGAGGGCGCTCTAGGAGTGGTGTTGTAAGGACGGGACCATATAGTTGGGTTAGGGAGACGGTGGGATCACCGAAATGGTGCCGCAGCCTAAGCTGTGTACCATCCGGCAAGGGAGAGGAGGTCTCTAGGAGTCAGGTGTAGTAACGGTTAAACGTTAAGTTTAGCCAGGGAAGGTTTAGCGGTTTAAGGGATGTGAATAGGGATTTTTGTGTGGATATGGATTTAGGGATATTGCGGATGCAATGCCTCGAGGATTGCGAGCTGGTGGGATTAGGATTAGGGGAAGCGGGTGTAGGAATCACGGCTGGTACAGGTGGCTGGGAAGGTGTGGGTAAGAGGGCGGGTTTGTGTGCTTGTGCGGGTTTGTGTGAGTGTGCAGGTTTCTGTGTGTGCGCGGGTTTGTGTGGTTTTGTGGAGGCGGAGGAGCGTGTCGAGATGTAGGAGTATGTGGATGAGGTAGAAATGGACGAGGCGTTTAATTGAGAGCGTGTACGTGAGGATGGTGGTGGCGAGGCGAGGTTGTGTGCGTATGTGTGTGTTGTGAGTGTAGGTGGACGGGCAGCGTCGGGGGTTGGGGATACAACCGTTACGGTAGCACGGTGGCGACCGTGCTTAACCATGGCGGTTGTTATTAATCGGGTTTTGAAAATTTAAAAATAAAAGGAATAATTTTACAGAAAGGCCGGGTCTTCGCCGAGGTGCAATCTCACACCCCGAGGAATAAAGATTTGGAAATCAGAGACCTAAATAAAAAAGGAGGAAAACAAGTGTTAAAATAAAACACTAAATTCAAATTAATTAAAAAATATTTTTTATTAAACGGTAACTATTCTCTTACCCGACGTCGATCCTGTAGTTGGCGGTGGCGGTGTCCTGGATTTTTCTTTATTTGTGTTCTTCGCCCCTGCTGTACTCCGGCGGCTCCTGTTTGCTTCTAGGCTGTGGCTCCTCTACTGATGACCGCTTCTTCGTGTTATCTGTATGCAAGCAGTGCCAGATCTAACTCCGAAGCGGCGAAGATCACGATGCCGGAACGAAGAGCGTCAGTTCTTTTTCTGGAAGTAAGCGATTTGTAATAAAAATCACGAAGGCTCTTACGCGAGTAGGGGCTTACGTTCGATACCGAGGTTCAGACTGCTCTGAATGATACTGAAGAGATTGTGTCTATATATGGAACACAGGTATTATAAAGCTAGAAATAGATGAGGCACAAAGAAACAGATAAAGAAACAGGTGTTACGGTGCGCTCTGAAATAGCGCTTAAACATGACCCGAAACAGTGCGTCAGTTTCCCACATTGTCATTTGGTGATACTTTCTTTATAAACGAAGTGTTGATGTAGAGATTGGGCAAAATGAATTGTCGACAGTGCATGCAAGACTATGTGGTTTTTGTTATTAATATTAGTTACCTACCTTAGCTTAAATTTTGCCTTTCATATCTGAAGTAGAAATAACGCACAAGTAAAGGATTTCGTGAATAACCTATTGGTATTGGATCATGCCTTATGAATTTTAACAAGGCGTAGTCATACTCTCTGACAATATTTGTAGTTTCCAAAAACTGCTTTATGTGCGTTTTGAAGCTTATTCAAAGTGAAAAATGTTGAAGCTGTCAAAACTGTTAGTTAAAATAATTAAAAAATCTTCCATTTAAAGAAATATTGTTGAAATATAGATTTAAAGAGGTAGTTTGCATCATGCAAACAATTATGTAAGAATTTAAAAACACATTTCATGTTTATTTCTGAATATAATTATGTGATAATGTTCTATGACGCAAACGACTGTAAGATAATACATCAATCATAATTAATAGAATAAAAGAAAATTGTCTTTGCATCCTTAAATTCAACGTGGTTGCAAAAGAGAGGTAGTTAATACGAGACTCATAACGTAAGTAATATTTATTACCCTAAAATTTTCCAAAATAAATATGTATTCAAAGGAAACAAGTTTCATATGACACATTTTTATCATACTTGTCCAAGTTTAGAAAACGAAGCACGTAGTCATATGAAACGAGTTTCTTTAGAATATTTTTTTCTATTTTGTATGCATTAGCTAATATTAAAATAATTGTTAATAAGTTTTATCCGCAAACTTCACAAAAGTGACACTTTAATGACTAAATGTCACAGGTAAAAGTTTTACTTTTCGGACATGGAATAAAAGTTTCACTTTTGTGCCTAGGCATTTTTACTTTTACCAATATTTGGAAAATGAATTCTTTTGTAAAAACAACAATAAGCAAATAAAATAATTAACACTAAAGATGAAGCAATAAGTTTATTTGATAATGTCTTCAATTCAAATAACGCGAGTAACAGTTTGTGATATTCTTTAACATTATCTACAAATTAGTATTTACATTAATATTAAAAATACAGCCGGTTATTGTAGCATTTTGAAGAAGGCCATTAGAAGAAAGACTATTGAGAATATCGTCACACTTTAAATTTGATGTATTAACATCATTATCAATACTTTTAGCAACACTATTAATGCCCTGGACAGGGTCGCATTCCTCGTTCAGTGGCATAAGAATCTTGCGTGCTATATCCTGTTTGCTTCGCAAAGAATCTTCTATATAGCCCTCAGCAACACTGCTAGAACGCCACCCACCATGACGTTTAAGAGTCTCTGTATCCGCTCCTCCATCTACACGTAACGTACTGGATGTCCTGCGTAGGCAATGCCCTGTATATTCCATGTAGTTTGGAAGCTTTAAATACATTTCGACTGCCTTTGCCACATTCCCAAGAGCATGGATACCCATGACCATTTTGGTGCACTTTCCATTTTGGTATTTCACAAAAAACCGTCGATTTTCAAAACTCTCAGGTCTTAAAGAAACATACTGCCTATACTTTATTAAATATTCTTCTCTTATAATAGTAAATGACCGTTTTTATTCGTTTTAGTGTCAGGTACATTTACTAGAAGCAACGAGCCATGATCTTCAATGTCATCAATTTTCAGTTTTACAAGTTCACTGTACCTCACTCCCCTGATAGGCCAAATATTAAAAATACCTATAAAAACAAGAAATTTAATCAGTAACTGCGCGCAAAACGAATATGTTATTTCTACCTTTGTTCCCAAATACTTCTCGTCAGGTGCTTACGCAGAAATTTACCTAATTCTTCCTTAGTTACAACTTTTGCTTTCTTTGAACTGAAACTCTCTCCTTGTTTTTTTTAAAAAAGCACACAGTTTTAAGTATTTTGAGATATCCACGTTCTTCTTGAAATGTAGGGACAATTTTATCATCGAATAAATCGACCATAGAGAAGAGCTTTTCATACTTCTAGATAATTCCGTAAAGTAAGCCAGTAAAACGTTTTCAGAATAAATTTTAGCATTTCTCTCAGAACACCATTTTAGAAATCTATTATAAGAAGCTTCGTAGACTGCAACAGATTTCGTTGGCAGTAAATTTTTAATTGTCTCGTTCGCTACTTCAGTAATCTCGGGAGGAGTACATCGTAAACCATAATCAGCATCCAACATTTCGCAACACTCACTGCTACTATTTAAATTAATAAAAACTTTCAAAAATCTTAACACAAATTCCTGTACTGACGCGTGCTTATTTAATGAGCGTCGTTATGGTTTCATTACTTGCAAAGCGTCTTGATTATCTTATTCTTTTACCTGCTAATTATGTTTGATCTTTCCTTTCGATCTTTACCAATTATTTTTACGTTTGCGGATAAAAAAGTATATGTTATTCTGAGTAAAAGTGACTTTATGTAGCCCAGCTGAATTATTTGCCTCACTTCGTTCGGAAAATAAACATTCAGCTTCGCTACATGAAGTATCACTTTTATTCCTAATAACATAATATACTATTGTTGTGAGTCGTTGCCATGCTGACAGCATTGTCATTGTCACTAGGAAATGTCAAGCGGTACATATACTACATAAATGGAGAGACATCGCGTCTATTCTTTACATTGCATTCGACAAAAATGCAAATATTTGAATATAATCACTACCTTCATTGCGATATATGACCGGAGTGCGTTTATATTAAGTCATATTAGCGTAAATTACATCTGAAAGTTTTTAATTTCTTATGCGCCAAGTATTGTCCTCGTAAAACAAAACGTTTTAAAGTTATCAACGGATCTTCAGCATATTGAAATGTATTCAGACCCTTCTCGGTCTGTGCGTGCATATGTGCGTGCGGGTGTGTGTACGTATGTGACTCAGTGAATGGGTGCGTGTGTGTGTAAGGTGCGTGTGTGCGTGCGTGCATGTGTGTGTGTGCGTGTGCGTGTGCGTGTGCGTGTGCTGTGCGTGTGCGTATGCGTGTGCGTGGTGCGTGTGCGTGTGCGTGCTGTTTGTAGTACGTTTGTTGTTTAGTAAGCTAGTTGTTTTTCCCAGCATAGCTACCGGAGATCGGAAGATTAACATCATCGACAACTTCAAGATCGTAAATAACACTATTTTATTCCTATAACTGTTTATAATTCTAAATATTTTAATTAATCTAAATTTAATATAACACAAATAACAAAACTTAAATATAACTCAAAGATACGATCCATGGTGGCTCTTAAAGAGATCGGAAAAGTGCGAGCCGAAGTTGTCCTGGTATATGGGATATCTGAGTGTGCGGCAATTAATATACAGCGGTTGCGTGTGCTGTAGGTGTAATTTCTGATGGACAATATAATTTTAACTAATTAAAATTATGTAAATCAATTAAAAATTTCTAAAAAATCAATACATTTGGTTTACTTTATATTCTACGAATTTAATTTTAAAGCTATTCTATATATATATATATATATATATATATATATATATATATATATATAGACCATTTCTATAAATACATTGTTGGAATCAAACAAAGGACTGATAATGCGCTTTTATGAGCCAAATGGCTATATATGGCGGTTACTGGGTCAACAAGTGTTGTTGCTGTTTTTAAAATGAAGTACGAATACCGCTTTTATTTATTTAGCGATCTGGAACTTCAGGGTTTTGCAATAATTACTTTTAATTATGCAAAAAGCTCGTAAATTCGATTATGGATGAATATATTATTACAGGTGGTGGTGTTTTATTATACCACTTTTACGAAATGTGATAATTTCGTATTTATTAAGATGTGTATTACAAGGGTTTATATTTGATTTTATATTTTATATAGGATTTATTATTATCGCTTAATGGAAACGGGAGTCTCTGGCGGAAACGGAAATTTATGGCGATTACGTATATCCATCAAGTATTTGAAGACTTTAGTGGGTTTCCAGTTCGGTCGTGTAGGTGTTTAGGTACTTTTGTGTTAGGAAAGGATTAATTAGCCAAACGGGCGTACGCACCATGGGTAATTAGAAGGACGCTAGACTGAACATGCGTACGCTGTCCAAATAAGCAAAGGTAAGGAAATCTCAGTACTTTTCGGGCATACTCCTAAAAGCAATTTTGTGTAGTAGGATATGTTTGTTTTACGCTGGGCATACACCCGAGTAAGTGTCAGTGTACAGGTATTGCGGTGTTTTGCAGACGAGATCGTTTAATAATCTGTCAAGGCAGCAAAGAAATCTTTATGACGGAAAACTGGTCTGATAAATATGATGGTAGAAGTAAGATATATTCGGCGGCTAAGTAAGTCGATGAAGGCCTGAGGAATAAGCAATAAGACAGGATAGTTACTTCAGGACGGAATCAACAAGATAATTAATCTCGCGTCGCGGTTCCGCTTATATAATCCGTGATTGGGCGAAATTATTGAGGCGGCGCTTTGTTGGGGTTCGCGTGTCGAAATCTAAAACGATTTCTCAACTACGGAAGAAGAGGAAATAATTAATTATTGATCTGTAACATAAACGGATAAATTTTATAATTCATTTGCGGATTTTTGTGAGGATTTCTGGTTATTTACAGTACGACGAAACAACTTCGACAGTTTCTCGGAATGTCTTCGCGGTATCGAAAATAAATCTCCCAGTTCACCCAGTTAAGACAGCCCCTAGCAAGCTGCTGAGGAGGGACACCAAATTCCTCTGGATAGAGACACAACAACAATCTTTTGTAAATATCAACAAGCTCTAACCACTCCTCAGTATTGGCTTTCACGGATTTCTCCCAAACGTTTGTTCTCCAGACTGATGCCAGTGTCACAGAAATCTGAGTTGTCTTGACACAGGGACGAGGACAAAATGAGGCCATCACCCATATAAGTCGTGCACCACCAGAACGAAATTACTCCACCACAGAAAAGGAATGTTAGCAGTCGTCTGGTCAATCCTAAAACTTAAGGGATATTTAGAGGGCTACAAATTCGTGGTACTTACCGATCATCGCAGTCTGAAGTGGCTACGCACACTGGAGAAATCATCTTCACACCTGGCCCGCTGGATCATGGAACTCCAGCAGAATGACTTCTCCAATGACTACAGGAAAGGATCACTCAATAAAGTGGCAGGCGCTCTCTCACGTCTAGACAATTCAGTCGCTCCTGAACCAGCTCTCTCCACTATGAAATGGGATGTCAACGATTACCAAAATTGCCCTGGGTGCCAAGCATCCGTACAAGTCCAACACATCCAGACAGCAACTCCCTGGACAAAATATAAAATGGGTATTTATAAAAATTTACACCGTCCCAACTATTTTAATACAAATTCATTAATATTGTATAAATTTGTTTGAAAATAAAGAACAATTTCCTAACCAAAAATCATCTGTTTACAGCATAATACCAACCTGCTTTTCTAAAACAGGTGCTACATCTAACCCTAACCACTTAATGCAACTAATTACGAAAACCTCGATATCGATGTTTCAACCACTTTGATTACAATTAACACCCAATTCATTAGCTTTCAATTTCAGACACAATAACCCTGTTACCTGCTTTAAAATCGTATCAATTTCTCCAAGAAATGCGACATAAAGATCCGCTGTCTATTCAGCCACACTCCACAATTTCAATATCAAACACGGATCACCCTTTTTAATTAAATCTGTTAATTAAAACACGAGTAGGTTTCGGCCGACAACCTCATTTTATAAACAAAAATCTGTTTCAGTATCCGAGCCGATTTCACACGGGACCTGCCTGAAAAGGAACATAAGTCCGACCGGCTACCAGAACTATCTTTATTTTAATTATACTATCGTTGTAGTTTTATTGTTTTAGGAATTGTTTCATTTTTATTTTGCTTTTTCATATACGTACGTATAAAGAGAAAGTTGTGTAATCGTTTAACACACTTTTTTTTACATTTCTCGACGTTTTGTGGCCTAAACAATACGATAAACACATTTTTAGAAAAGAAAATTTCTTGTCTGCGCGTGTGTGCGCGCATGCGCGTGCGTGCGTGCGTGCGTGTATGCGTGTGTGTATGTTCGTGTGTGCGTGTGCGAATGTGCGTGTACGCGTGTGCGTGAGTGCGGGCGGACATGCGGGTGGGTGGGCGGTCGGGTGGTTGGGCGGTGAGGAAGGGTTTAATAGCAGCAGTTTTTAGTTTCTATCAAATATTTCTAAAACTACTGCATATTTCAAAGATATAAAAATACCTAGATATAGACCTTAAACATATCGATTAATGATGTTCTATGCAATTTCTTGATACGACGCGTAATTTAGCTGCAAAAAATACCCAAGTGTTAGTTCAAATTTTGTCAATATCTGAATAGCGATTAATTTGATACGAAAATGTGTAGACATTAATGTCTATCTGACATGATGTTTTAAACGTCAATTTGACATAGATTATTTTTGTTGTTTTTACAATGTTGCATATTTTCGTTATGAACGTATTAAAAAAGGAAATGTATAATTATCCTAAAAAATGATTAATCAAATTATTTGATTTTACCAGATATTTTTATCTTTGTTCGTTTTGTACCACTAATTAGGTTGTGGCTATTCAGCCCGAATTTGAAAATTGATTACACACATGTATTAAGTATTAAGTAATAAATATTAATTTAAGTGACCTAGAAGATAATTATAAGTTAACAAAAAGAGTAGGTATTTACCTTGCTGGAATTAATCACTATTCGTGACAGTGTATATATTGGTTTAACATGTCTGTTTTTTGTTGTTATGTTTTAAGTATAAAATACGATATGCATGTTTTTATGAAGTATTGTTCGTTATCATTTCATTGATTCATAAATTAATTAACCACTGTCATAATATTTATATTTACTACAAACTTGATAGCATACTTGAACTCCTTTATAGTATTAATAGAAAGAGTTACAATTAATAAGCTAATTTATAATTCTATAGGTTTAAAAAATCAAAACTATCAATCATTACTATTACTATTTATTCCTGTTAATTTGTTTTTAGATTTAGTTATGTGCAAAGCTAAATAATGACAATACGTTTGACATCTCCAGAACTTCTAAGGTTAGCAGAGAAGGAATTAAATGAAATCCCTAGCAGAAGAATGGAAGACATTGAATCTATTAAAACTGGATGCAAAAACAATCCCACTTAAACGGCAGAACTGGTTAGTAACATTTGTTTTAAATATATCTAGGTAGATTATATTATTTTATTTCAGACAATCAATGGATTCTAACATTTTTGCGTGGTTCTAAGTTCAGCTTAGAACGTACTAAAGAGAAATTGGCTCATTATTACAAGATGCGAACAGTTGTTCCAGAATTTTTAACAAACAGAGATCCCTTCTTACCGGAGATACAGCAATTACTGAACTCGGGGTAAGCACGCCTAAAAGTTTCCAATAAGTTGTACTTAAGTAATTATTTGAAGGATCTGCGTTCCTTTAAATAAATCCTCAGATCCCATTGCTCCTAGGGTGTTATTTCTACAATGTAATGAAGTCCATACTGAAACTATCTCAGTAGTAAATATGATTAAAGTAACTTTGATGATTTTGGATATACTAACTAATGAAGATGATAGTTTTGTTATCGCTGGGCATATTGTTTTACAAGATTTCCAAGGTATTGGCATCCATCATGTTGTTCAATTGACTCCAGGTCTAGTTAAAAACATGATGGCATGCTTACAACATTCTTTTCCATCAAGGCCAAAACAATTTCATTTTATTAATACACCAGCATTATTCTGCAACTTATTTAACTTAGTGAAGCCATTTATGTTGGAGAAATTGCAAGACAGGGTAAGTTCTTTCTCTTAACTAAACCTAAAACTAAATTTTTGGTATATTCTATGCTTAAACTAACTTATTCTGATTGTATACATACATTTGTATGAAGAATGCAGTTTTTTTACGAACTTTGACGTATGGATAAATAATTATTAAATATAACTAACAAATATCAAAAAATCACAATGATGCATTCTTAGCGCATACTAATAGTTCCTCCAGAGTACATCATGGTTTTGAAATGTTCGATGATTATTTAATAATACATTTTTATGCACATAAGGAAAACTCGTACTTTAATACATGATGAGCAGTGTCCCAGAACGGTCAAGTATCTAAAAAGTCCGCATCGCTTTAATATTTAAAAAACACGTATTTAATTATTTTTTCAAATTTATTCAATGATGCTGTGAGTGGTTTTCCATGTCACTCCCGGAGGGTGGGGCAACGGTGAATTTCAAATAAATACCTCACTTTTTTATTTCATATTTGGATACCAAATTATACGTAAATTTGCAACACTGTTTTTTTTTTAATTTGCTCACTTTTATATTCATATTTTTATTTTGTCTGGCTTTAGAAAAAGGTTGCTTTTTATTTATTACCAAACTCCAATACAGAGTGGCCGCATACAGGTAAACATATTTCTTTATTTTTTGTTTTTGCTTTGTTTCGTGCTTTTTCCAATTAATAGCACCAAAGAATGCATATGGCATAGTGTTTCAAAATATTATTATGTATATAATTATAATATTATTTAGATTAAGGAAAACGATGTAAACTCCTCTCCCAGGCGGTGTGTGAAACCACCTATAACATAGTTAAATAGATATGAAATAGTTCTTTACTAGTTCGGAAAGTTAATTTTCCCGCATGAGCACTTTGTAGTGCGAATGCGAAAAAAAATCTTCTCGAAAGAGTTAGGTGCAATATTTTTTGTAACGAATAACGTTAAAAAAACTCAAAAATGTGTAAATAACATTATCTAGTTTTTTTTTTAATGATGGGTTGGTAACGTGATAAATTGATAAACATTCGACTACTTTTAAAACTGAAATCATCTATCATTGTTTTTAAATTTTATTTTTTAACTTTGTGTGTGTGTGTGTGTGTGTGTGTGTGTGTGTCCTGAAAAATAATTTGATTAATAAGTTCTCATTTACATACTTACTTAAGAATAATGTAAACTTACATTTCTGTATAATCCTTTTCATTAATAATAGTAATTATACACCAAGGTAGAGAAGACAATTTTCTGAGCCGAGGTGTATTATTTCCCGAGACGCGGAGCGTCGAGGGAAATAAGTGTACGAGGCTCAGAAGGTCTTCTCTACCGTGGTTTATATATTATTTTATTCACTACTAGCACACATATTCTGTAAATATGACAATAAATAAATACAATTCAAATAATCTTATTATTACATAAAAAATTAAGTGGCCTGAGATTTTCACATGTTTCAATTCGTTGACATTTTGTAATACATTCACATTTAACTTTTAATCATCCTTCGGTAGTTTCAGTAGCTAAAATGGAAAGTATTGAAATATCTAGTACTCCTCCAGAAATTAGAGAGGCAGCAGAGCATGTAGCATCTTTTTGTTATTGGTATTAGATAGGCAACCCAACTGTCAATTTCATTATCTACTACTAGGAGAGAAAAATTAAGCAGGTCGAGAAAAACGAAATCTTGCTTCCAAAATCGGCCTACTAATGGCATATTCTATCGCTAGTAGTGAATAAACATTTTTTGTAACTGATTTTGCATCAAATGACAATTGAAATTTGACATTTCAGACATTTATATTAATCAGAACGTAATACCAACCGTGTAACGCAAATATCCCTTGGCGCTAGCGGAAACTAAGAAACACCGGGGTGCGGAAAAATCGTGTTTCCATACATGGGAATAAGTAGAAATATTCTTTTTCCATAGAGGTAATTGATCTGTCCGGGACTTTTCCCTGCTCTGTATTATCTTAAATTTTTATACCGGCATATACACGTAATCTGTGTTTTACTTAGTTACTGTTGTTATCAATTGTAACTAAGTAAAACGCCAATGGCGTATACACACCGTTGACAATTCTCAAGCATACCTACACTTATTACTCTAATCTATTAAATTAAAAACTGTTCTTATATTTTATATATTTCAGGTGCGAATTTATAATTATGACTACCAAAGTAACCTTTATGATTCCATTTCAAAAGATATTTTACCGGCTGAGTATGGAGGCGAGGGAGGTTCAATTAATAATTTAATTGGTAATAAAATAAGAGAGCCATACATTTGTTTCACATAATACAAATTTTAGGTGAATGGAAAAGAAAAGTTGAAAGTTATAGAGAATGGTTTTTGGAAGACGAACGTTACTCTTGGACAAATACAGTTGATTCTAAATCGTCTGTAATAAATGACGATTTTGGAACACAAGGTTCATTTCGGAAGTTATCTATTGACTAATTATCAAATTATCTAAATTTTCTTGTAAATATTTACATACATCAATTGGAGCAAACCCCATTGTATGTTTTATTAACCAACGACTATGTAAATGCAAAAGTTGGAATTCCACTGATTGAATATTGCACTGTTCAAACTACCCATTTATTATTATTATTATTTATTAACACTGGGGTGATTCCGTTGAAGTCCCTGCACCGCGGCCATAGGTTTATTGTTTCTTTCATGAAGTCCAGGACATTTGAGGGGCGTATTTTCTTTACTTCTTCTTGTGTAATCTTTTCTTTTCCAAGAAGAAATTGTCTTCCCATCGTAAAAGCTTCACAATGATAGACGGCGTGGTGAGGTGTTTCGTCAGCTTTATCACAACCTCTACAGAACGGGCTGTCCGTCAGTCCCACTACGTGCATATGCTTGTTCATGCGACAGTGTACGGTGACAATTCCCGTCGCAGACTTTATATTCGCTCTACCTAGATTTAGGATAGACGAGGTAAATTTACTGTTCGGTTTCCTCAGTAAGATTTTTGAGTGGATCTGCCCTGCGGTTTCCTTCCAGTACCGGCAGTGATCTCGAACGAGTTCTGTCTCTATCTCGGCTTTAGCTGTGGTATAAGAAATGCCACAGGCGGGTTCTAGCCCTATGAAGGGCGTTTCTTTTGCTGCTCTAGCAAGCTGGTCCGCGACCTGGTTGCCTGCAACACATGACTAGGTCCCCACACTAGTGTCACTCGAAGGCTAGTCTCTAGTTGAATACAAATGAATTCAGTGCTGAAAAGGCCCCTTTGCTGTCGGTTACTATAAAGATTTTACTTTTGAAAAGTTTCTCTTTCAATAGTTGATCGACAGCAGTCATAATCACATAGATCTTGGTTTGAAATACGGTCGTTTTATATACCCCTCTTACTACCTCAGCCTTAATTACAAACTGTAGAGGCGGCAATTCCAAGAAGGTCTTCATAACTGAACCGTCCCCGACTGTTCCTCTGTTAAGGTTTCTTTCAGCTCTTTTTAGGCAATTACCATTTTGAACCCCGAGGTCGCCCCATTGGTGTCCCTATGGGTCCCAGTACTAATTTTCTTTGCAGGTCCTGGCGGAATCTGACTGGTGTCGCTTTTGTGTCCCAGTTGTTTTGAGTGCTCTCGGCCGCTAAGAACTCCAGTGCTGCTCACTCTCTGAACAGGGGGACTGGGAGACCCAGTACCTGGCCCGTCGGAGGGTTGGGTGTTTATATCTTTATCTTCGTATCCACACACACGGAGCCCCCACTTGTATACAAGGCGACTTAATACAACGAATTTTCGCCTGGTGCTCCGAGGTGGGAACCGGTAGTTGCTGATCTTTCAGTCACGCATTCCATCAGGCCGGTCCCCTCCCCTTTCGGATTTAGGTTTTTGATGAGGATGTCTCGTTCGTTACTAGAACTGGTCCGCGACACGATATTCTCTAGAGCTGGAGACGCACGTAGTAGGTAGTCAACCTCTAGGAAACCCATTTGAAATTGAACATATACATTAGGTACGTTTATTTATTTTTTGGCACTTATAGCCATGTTCTTTAAATGCCATAAATGACTGTATGTGTTATATTTAGTAATTCATATATCGTAATTTAAAGTGCTCATACGTACTGATTTTAACAGTACAGTACTAGTTTTTGATAATCAGTCCTGGTTAACCGTGACATGAAACCAGCACAGATTATGCAAACGGCAAACGTATCATAAAATCAACTAATCAATTCCTAAAAGTGAATTCTTAAATAATTTCATCTGTGGTTCACTAAATTACAGCCTTACCTTTATTATACATAAAGTAGATTCTCTTAAATTTTATACCTACTATAAATGATATATAATAAATCTACCACTAACAACCTAACCTAACATTAAGTATAGATGTTTATAACACATAAATGCTGTCCGCTAGTTATTGCATATTTAGTTTAACTTAAACTTTAAAGTAAAGCAATTAGGTTAGGTCTGTCCTGAGAATGATGCGACAATATTGTCAATTTTGTAAAGCTATGGCATCAAAACGACAAAAATGTGCTTTTAGTTTTAAAATGTTAAAATCCAAATATATATTCATAAAAACTGGTAATGAACATAGTGCAGTGCGTATAAAATATAGAAGTGTATTATCGCAAACAATACAACATAAACGAGCCGTATCTGCGGCAAGTGCGAGAATTACAACATATTTTAAAAAAATAGATTTTGAAGATGCTGGAAAGAAATTTACTCCCGCAGAGGGTTTCTAGGCTTACCATCCAGTGATGCACAATCATTCATTCCGCTGAATGGATTGTACTTGCAAACTTTACATGTGTAACGTGTGAGGCTTTACTTACCGAAGTTTTTATGCCCTTCTCCTTCTTAGGGTGCCTGCTCTCTACGGAGGTTGGCGATCAACAAGGCTATGCGGATCGAAGGTGTTATCGTTCTCAAATGCATCAACAGTGATTTTGGTGAACAATGCATAGCAATTGTAAGACGATTTAAATATTTCCAAACTTGTTTCTATTTATTCCGGCGCATTAAACCAGAAAGAAGGTGGATGCACACAGTTAAAATATTTTTTTATACCGGTCTCGAATACAGGTAAACATAATAGAAGTAAATCATTTACCAAGAGAAACATCTGACATCGTCGCTGATTATATTTTGGAGTGCTAAAAAACATAATTTACAAACCAAGGTACTTGGAATTAGTTCAACACTAACACTAATTTTGGAGGAAATTAGGAAAAAGTAACATTTTTACTAACTTGAGGTAAGATCAAATTTACGGGAAGAAACCTTGTGGTAATAGGATGTGCCGCTCATGTTATAAACAATGTCCACACTTTCATCACTAACGTTTATCGATATTTTGTATCTATACATTACGTGTTAATGAATTGAAAGAATTTTGTGAATTTTTAGTTGGTTGACGCTGGACCCCACTATTGAACAGATTTTACAAATACGATGATTGTCTTTTAAGTAGCTACAACAAATTAGGAAAGAAAAAATAATGTGGACCAAACTCTTTTATCGCTTTTCAAAATATTCGCCTTTAAATTTTATACACTTGTGTATGCGTTCAAAACAACAAAACATTTTTTGCACTCTGTAGTTGGTATCTCCAAAACATGATTTTCAACGGTTTCAACAGCTTCTTAAGGCCACGCACGTATTGTGCGACACTCGGAAACAAAAAAAATCGTTCGGCTATAAATCTGGTAAAGATGGGCAATGAGACATTAATTTGATATGTTTCTCCTTCAAATAAAATTCCACGCGCTGTGTGGAGAATGATGAGACGTTATTTTTTATTTTTTCTAATTTCTTCGGTGACTTCTGGCAAACAAACTATTGTGTACCATTCAGAGTTAACTATTTCTCGGTCCTCTAAAGGATTAATTGCGACATTTCCAATAAAACTGAAAAAACAATCGATTATTTTCTTGGAAGTGACCGAGCTAGTAGCGTAGTGTTGACACGACCTTCTTAGCAATCGGGAAGTAATGGGTTCGATTCCCGTTATCGTCTACCTTGTATGAGGTTTTTTCAGGGGCTTTTCCTCACACACACACACACACACACACACACACACACACACACACACACACACACACACACACACACACACACACACGTAGCGGCATGGTGACTGCATATTCGCACCCTAACTCCGTTCCATCCGATCCTATCCTGACCACACCCATCCTTAATCCCACCATGCATATATACGTAATGTATCATGTATGTTGGGAATCCATGATTGTGACTGGACGAGGTTGGAAAGCTCAAACAGAATGAAATACGTGACATTTCCGTTCCTTTTTCTTGGAAGTGCTGCGTGAATGTTGTAGGATTTGATTCATCTTGAAACACCGAAACAGTGGATTGTTGCTTAGTTCCCAGTTTATACGAGTATTTATTTATTTTGCAGCAAATAATGATGTCATTAAAAGTTAAATCTTTGAAAAGCCAAACTCAAGTAATATACTGCATTATTTCGAGATGGAACGCGATAACGGGGGGCCAAGTTTACCTTTAACTTCCATTATCCAGGTACGCTAATAATTTTCACTATTTAAATTTATATTTATGTAATATTATGTTGCAGCGAACTGCTGTCGCATGCGGCATTTCCGAGAAAACCGTAACTCGGACAAAAGCAAGAATGGCTCTCGCTTTAGAATCTGGTAAATCGGCGCCGGATTCACCGCAAAAACATAGGCTGCGTTTGAAGTCGAAATCAGAGGATGTCGATGAATACGTGAAACGTGAAACGTTTTGAAACGAAAAATTTACACCATGCATGCAACTGGTAAATAATTCAGAAATTATTGTTGAAATGGAGTAATCACTGTTTAATTTTACGCTCACATATTACTATCGAAAAACTCCAAACTGAACTTAACGAAGATAAAATATTTACCTTCAGTAAAACGAGTTTGAAACAATTGCTACACTAAATTGGTTTTGAATTCAAAGTTGACAATGGAAGAAGGCGTTTATTGGAGCAGGTTCATATTGCTGGTGCTCGAGCAACATTTTTGCGAAAATATTTGGTAATAAAAGTTGTAAAATTAGTTACGATCCTGTCTTTTTGGATGACACGTGGATTTTTAGTCGAGGAAGCGTTCGAAAGTCATGGCATGATAATGATTTGAAAAGCACAAAAAACAAACCGCTATGAGAAGGGAGACGGTAATTGAAATAGTCCGATTTGTTAAAAATATTTGTAACCGAATAAATTTTAGTTTTATCGTACTGACTGCTGGAAACAAGGATGGTTTTATACCTAATTCATCATTTGTATTTTCCAGTAAAAGTAAGACAGCAGACTACCACGATAATATGAACGCTGATTTATTTCAAAAATGGTTTCAGGAACAGCTTTTACCAAATTTAGAAAAACCAAGTTTGATAATTCTTGACAATGCCAGTTATGATTCTACATTAGTAGAAAAATTACCTTCAAGTAGTTGGAGAAAAGAAGATCTTCTTCAATTGTTAAGAAAACACAACATTCCTCATTCGAATGATATGCTGAAAGTGGAATTATTACAAATTGCCAAGGATTTACAAATTCCAAAAATATATGCAATTGATGAAATCGCTCATTAATGGGGACATCAAATTTTACGGTTACCTCCGTATCACTGCCAATTCAACCCCATCGAGTTAATATGGGCAAATTGTAAACAGTATTATAACAAAAACGTTGGAAGACAGGGCTTCAGGGACGAGAATGTTTTATCGCTATGGAAGGATTCATTAAACCAAGTAACTGGAGAACTGTGGCAAAAGGGTACTTTACATGCTGAAAAGGAAATGAGCCTGTGGTGGCAAAAAAGAGCTGAGGAAATGGTAAAACCTCTAGTAATCAATGTCGGAGAGTCGAGTGAAGATGGTAATGAAAGTGAAGGTGATGACTTTTAATTATAAGATGTCCAATATTTGAATTTAAACCAAAAATTAGAATCTTAGTTACTTTATAACATTATAAAGAATTATTATATTTAACATATACCTCTGTGGCTGTGCTTAGGTTTACATTCGTTATATATATATATATATATATATATATATATATATATATATATATATATATATATTGACAAACTGTAAACTGAGATTTTTAAAATCGGATTAACTAATAATAAATCTCATTTTTAGCATCCAATACAGTGTATTTATTTATGACAAAATCAGTTATTTATAAGTGACTTCGATAATCAAATTACAGTCTTGACTCTTTTGACGCAGTGAGATCTGTCGGCTAAAAACGATCCTCCGCAATTAACCAAACTTTTCACACTTCATTCGGGCACTGCCTACTGCTAGCTAATTAGTTTCTTATTGAAAATTATTGATATAATTACTTTGTAAAACAGATCCAAAACGAAATTTTGTTGACCCGGTATCGATTCTGCTAATCGTTTACAGTTGTACAGTATATTTTTATCATATGACTGCCCACACTCGGCGGACTTTACATGCCAGAATAAGTGCGAACAGAACTTAAACGAAATTCGACTTTATTTATACGAGTGGATGTGGATTTTTAAGACCTTTAGGATGCTAAATCCCGAGATATTCGAACAATAATTTGAAAATAACCTAGAAACATTGTCGATGTATTGTTGGTATTCGAAATTACTAACTACATGAACCAATAATGGCATACGTTTTTAAAATCTTAAACCATGCTTTACTAAAAGATGAGTCATAAGACACCTCTCACCGGCCCGACTTTATGAATTTTATCTATCACGGGTTAATAACCTCGGGAACTTAACAATCCGTTGCCCTCGGTAATTAACATACCCATAACTCTCTTGATATATAAATAACTATAGCAGCCCAAGGGACGATAAACGTTACTTTCGGTCATATTTTTAGGGTTGATATGATTCATTTTCACATATGGTAGGCGAAAAAAGCAGTGCTTTACCAAATTTCACAATAGTAGTATTACCTTAATGAGTGTATGAATGTGGGCATAATGGTACAAAATAAAACACAACGAATAATGTTTTTTTTTTGTTTTATTACAATTCATTTTGAAAAAAATGCTACACTGTAAATCCTAATGGGTCTGTTGGTGGCATATTTATTGTAGCTGCTAAAACAGGTTGAATTTGTTCATTCCTTATAATAAACACTCTTATGATGCTTGAAGCTCGCGTTTCATCTTTAGACAAGCTCTCATTTAAACATTCTGTAACTTTATTATGAATCTTATATGTCAGTCCTGGGGGCACAAGAGGAATCTAAAAATTATTAGGTACTATTACCATTGTTTATTAAATACATAAATTTATAACACATTATAGCTTTAATTAGGTGTATTACAGCAAATATACGGAAGAGAAAGTATTGTACCATGTACAAAAACTAAATCGATATTTTGAGCATCCACAGGGATGCTTACATACAGGCAGACACACGTCTGCGTGTATGTAAGCAAAACTCCGGAAAAAACTATAAAATCAAAGAAGGCAACAATTCAAAGTTAAAGTTTTGGGTATTTGAAAACGCAACGCGAAGATTTTCGTAAAAGTTGCTGATCCGCACTTTACAAGGAATAAATTTATTTTTTTAATTTTATGGAAAACTGGTCCAACAATTCTCATTCACGCTAACCTTAAAACATTTTGACTTTTGTGAGAGACTTATGGACAACTTAATCGACCAATTGAACGATTTCTTTGTCGTTTAATTTAAAAGTTTAAACAGATTGGCTCAGTGGTAAGTAAGTCAACATCTATGCGTCATCGGGTTGCACGATTGGAGGCTGCTATAAGCCAAAGTGTGAGAAGTGATCCGACTGCATGAATTTTGCATGCTGATCTTTATCTGAAAGCATATAAAGATCAGACTACTCAAAAACTAAAGCATGGGAAGCAGATCCACATTTTTCTGAAAAAATACTGTTTTTTCTATGAACTTCATTTTTGCTTCAATGGGTTTATAAAGCGTAACTGTAGGTTCGGTCTAATCAAAATCCTTAGGTTACTCATGAGGCTGCTTGACAACCCGTTTGATGCGGTTTTTGGGCTCAAGGTGCAATCAGACCATAATTTTTTCCAGATGATGGTGGAAACAGGGCGGTATAGAAATATCCTAACGGAATATCTTTCGCCTCTGAGAAATATCGACATACCCAAGATTTTCTTTCAACTAGACGATGCGACGTGCCACACATCTCGACAGACATAGTTTTATTGTAATAACAGTTACTCGCTTGTATACAAAAATAAGCCACGTGCAATTCTGGACCGTAAAAGGAATATTCAACATACGAGGACGTATTTATATCTAATTAGCCTAGACCGGTTCCGTGGATATAAAAAAGTAAAGTTTCACGTCAAAAAGTCAAACCAGAGTTTTTAAAAAAAGGATGTCGACCGAAGTTGTGAAAATAGAAAACTTGGAGTATCGAGCCATCATCAAGTATCTGTATTTGAAGGGGTTAAGGGGTAAGCAGATTTACGAAGATATGCGAATACCCTTGGCGATCAATGTACTTCGTTGGCAATCGTGAAAAATTGGATTACAAGCTTCAAAAGATGTAAATTTTCCATTGAAGATGGGAACCGGTCGGGAAGGATAGTTTCTGTGTCCACCCCCGTAAATATCTATACAGTTCATGACATGGTTTTATCAGACCGTTGAATTGGGCTAAAGCAGATATCTGAGGCACTGAATATTTCATATGAATGCGTCCATCGTATAGTTCACTTCCATTTTGGACATGAGAAATATTTCTGCAAAATGGATCCCCGAATGTCTGAATGTTGACCAGAATCGTGCAAGGGTAGAAGCATCGCGTTCGATCTGTGCTCGGTTTGACATACTTCTTAAGCCGTGTTGTTACTACGGAGGCACTCCAAAGCCTAAGGAATTTCGTGTTCAATGTTCAATATTCTGGAAAAGTTCTTACTTCAGTTTTTTGGGATTGTCAAGAAATAATCATGATTGATTTCCTGGATAAGGGCAGAACAATAACTGGGAATTACTATTCGACGTTACTGACCACTCTACGAGAAAAAAATTATAGAGAGACGCGGAAAGTTGTCCAGAGGTATTTTGTTTTTGCAGGACAATGCGCCTGCACATAAATCACATGTTGCCATGCAAACAAATCCTTATTTTGAGTTCGAATTACTCGAATAACCCCCTCATTCACCTCCGTCCAACTATCCTCAACTGAAAAAAAGTCTATAAGGTCATAAATTTTCTTCCAAAGAAGAGGTGGTAGAAGCTGTGGAGGCCTGGTTTGTAGAGCAAGATAAATTTTTTTTTTGGAAAGTTTAGAAGCGTTGCAGGTTCGTTGTAATAAATATATCTATTAAGAGGAGAGTATGTTGAATAATAAAATACTTTGACTTTCACATTTTGTTTGCTTCTATAGTAGGCTAAGAATTTTTGAGTACATCCTCGTACCTTAGAAGTATACCAAGCGATATGTATGAAACAGTAATCGGAAATTGGGTCCTTTTTAAAACTTAATTGTGCCGATTATTCTACACGATAAAGGAAAAACTAAATCATTATCGTCTCTAATAATTGGAAAACCGTACACAATCTTAAAGAAATTCTACCAGCCGTTTAATTAAATTTAACAAATCTGTAGTTGGATTAGAAAAATCGTGTTGAAGGTGCACCTGTAAAGGTCCTTTTGACAGAGAAACTTTTAAAGGCGGCGTACCAAGACGTTGCAACTAATCCACACGGATATTTATTGATCGATTTAATACGAAATGCACCGGGAGTGTTCCGATATAGGACAAATATATTTAGTCCGCAAGGCATTTGTGAAGTGTATATAGCGAAAAATGGATTTAAGCCTCACAGTCAGAAAGATTACGTCATACATGGTGATTGAGGTTTTAAGTAAAAAATACCTATATCCTTCGAGAATTAGCCAGATTCAGTAAAAATCTTTGTGATACTTTATTGAAATGTTCATATAAGAAGTAGGTCCAATGAATCTGCGGGTGTGCACACAACATTTTAAAAGGTCGCGTCCTAATGTCATGGAATCAGAAACAGAGGTTCTCAACATAACTACACTTTAAACGTTTGGCATATAGAGGTGAGTTTATAAAAAATAAAAAAGCAGTTTCTGGTACAGAAGAACAGTGTATTTCAACTACCCCTGTTAAAATAGTTACTCGGGGATATTCTGGGTAATTTGTTTCAGTAGTTATGGCAGATCACCTGAAGAAGATGATTATTCTACCACAGAATTTTATACAGCGCTTGCATACGCCCGATGTCACCCAAAACAGCATGTTATCGCAGCGATATGGGTAAAGTTTTAAAATCCGAGATGACGGTCCACGACAAAATCCTGACAGACGATGAACTGTTCCTCCTATAAGAACGAAGGTAAATATTTCTTGCGTATACTGAACACGGTAGGTGACGTATTTCGGTATAATGGCGTTACTGTCACAATAAAAGGTGAAATTGTCCCGCACTCCAACATTATCGATCTGGTTCACGATACGTTAAGACATCGAAAAACTACAAGTCCGCATAACAAGCATCAGTTTACGGCACACATTAATGAATTATATATATACTACGAGAGTCTATCGGAAATAATCGAAGATAGAATACTGCATTACATAAGACTTAACGGACCCTGACACCTGTAAGTGAAAATTACGACACTGATAGCGAGTCGAGGGAAATGCGAAAGAAGGCTTCTCGAATAAGACATTCACTAGATTCGGATAGGTGGCGAATATGATATGGACGGTATACACCATGATACCTCCCATCCGGCAGGGTTTTCAGTTATAAAACCTCTAAGTAACCCTGTAAAAGTAAATGGTTGCATGCACAAAAAGCTTATATGGTACATATACCCGCCACAAGAAAGTTTACTTGCAAAAGATATATTATGAGTAACCTTTATGAGTTTGAGCAACCATATATTTGCGATATGCGGACTTCAAGAAAAACATAATGTGAACAATTACATACTAACAGTTATTTGTGTGTTTAGTACGAATACCTGGGAAAGAGCTCTTAAAACGAACACATACATCTCTATAATTGAAGAATTCACCGATATTTTTAAGGAGTGTGGTGGACCAGGTGGATAAAGTTAAAGAGTTTGGGCAGACTAGTATACAAAATTTATTCAAGAAACAACATTCTAAGTTTCTTTACGCAGCTACCAAAACGAATAAGATTAACGTCGACATCCGTGAAACAGACAATTTAATTTATTATAGAACTGCCTACAGGAAAAAGGACGTGATAGAACCGATATTAAACAGGACTGCAGCGTATTTTCAACACGACAGCGAGAAAATCAGGTATATGGAGAACGGATGGTATATGTTACGTTCGGCTTCAGAGAATTATGCTAGTATATAAGAAATTACCAACTAAATAAATAACCACGAGCTAATAGGTAGATTGTTAACAATCTAACACCATAATCCAACTAATTGCGTGACTAATAAATTAAAAACCTCGCTTTCACTATTCGAATTCTCACAACGTTTAGCCTTCCACGCAGTCCTATAGTATATGGATAGGTTTACCAACGCAAATGCTTGTTTGATGCAACTTCGTTAAACCACAAATTGTGGTTTCGAGCCTTATGCGTATATAAACATTACTTCAGAAAACTATGTTTACGTGAGTCATAAAAATTCGCCTGCGGCGCACTGACTAAATTCTTGTGATGACATGAGAATTTGAAAACATTTACACTAATATAAAGACAGATACCGGTGTGGCGATGGCATTCGGGCTTGGAACATCGTGTTTGAAGCTACACTTTAAGAAAGTACAATAATTCTTTGTCGTTATAAGCATTATTACATGAATCAGGCCGGTAACGGTTAAGGAGTGTGGTGGATCAGGTGGATAAAGATAAAAAGTTTAGGCAGACTAGTTATACAAAATTTATTCAAGAAACAAAATTCTAAGTTTCTTTACGCAGCTACCAAAACGAATAAGATTAACGTCGACATCAGTGAGACAGACAATTTGATTTATTATAGAACTGCCTACAGGAAAAATGACGTGCTAGAAACGATATTAAACAGGGCTGCAACAGGGCACCATTCGGTGTCGCAACAACACCTATGCCTACCGCTTATACATCGAGACGATAAACTATGGAAAGTAGGCAAAGACTTCACATTTGGGTTGCACCCTATAGCATACATCATCGACATAGAGTAGGAAGCGATATTTTAGAAGTATAATACCGTGACTCAAATGTGGTGCAAAGGCTATTGAAAAAGAAGCGCTAAGAATAGGGCCCAACATTCTTGGCGAAGTCATATAAGATCGTTCTGTTATGTTCAAGAAATATTTTACGAAGCAGGTCGACATCTTAAACATAAAACCGACGAGAAAATTGATGGGCTATGGCTATAAACGGGATGCCTGCCCGATTATAATCAGTCTATGTTGAGAGTGTTAAGTGGGCCCTACTTACGACTTTTCAAAATAATAGTGGCTTTTCTGTATACACCATCGTGTAAATACGTTAAGTCCGAGTTGGGTTTGTTCGCTTTACCATCGACGCAGGCAAGTATCGAGACTGGTGAATGGATATTTGACAAACTGTTAATCAGCGCTGAGTGATGACGCCCTAATAGAATTTTTAGTGTCCGAAAATAAAAACGATTATACTCATTTAAGTCAGACCGTGTTGTACACCACAGCTAAGGTTCTAAAACAAAACGATACAGCTCTTAATGGCACAGATGTAGCACCGGTAAATAACTGGATGCATTCGCTGTTTTCATAAGAGGAGTTTTACTTAAACCATTCGGTGTCGCAACAACACCTATGCCTACCGCTCATACATCGAGACGATAAACTATGCAAAGTAGGCAAAGACTTCACATTTGGGTTGCACCCTATAGCATACATCCGGGCAGATGAATACGTTGGGATACGCAAATAACGATTTTTCGAAACATCAAGCACTACAGCGACCAGCAAAATGATTAAGATAATTGGTGCACTCGGATTTGTTAATCAAGAAAAGTTTCTCATTTTTCACATTTGGTGTACTGGCTGCGGCTCGTTCAAATTACAAGACGAAAATTATGGATGCTAGTTTACTGCTGAACCGTATGAGGATCAAATCCTACTATTCTAATTGCGCAAGCAAAAGCTTTAGAAACAACTGCAGCAAAATATTCCGACGTAAAAGTTTTAACTGGGGCATACAGCGAATATCATTAGATAACGTTTTCTTAGGCCAGTTACCTTTTGATATATTGTAGGATTTGTAGCAAATAGAGCCTTCAACAGTAATTACACCCAAAACGTTTAATTTTTACAACAACTAACTACATGTTCTTGTATTTGAATACCCGCAAATTCGAATCATGGTTTATTTGTAAGAGCGTATCACACCTTATTTTCTGGTACGGGTATTTATTTTTTGAATGAGGGTAACCATGCATAGAGAAACGGCTACTATTTAATTGCTATTGACCCAACTCCTTACTTGTCTGCGAACGCTAACACGCACTGGAATTTACTTAATAACGGTTCCCTACGTCTGAAGGTCGGCATTGAAGAAGGTCTTGCCGAAACCATTAACCACTTTGTGTATACCCAATTCAATAACATGGTCGAGATCGATAAACATCAAAATATCGTCGTAGATTTTACCTGCTAAAAGGGACACTATAGATCACAAGTTTGAGTGTATAGCAACACCTAAAGGAGACGCACACTTGTACGTACAAAGATTTAGTGATGTTCACAACGAGTTAATACCGAAAAAATGCCGCGGTGATATATTGCTGTTGCTCGTAAATCCGCTTTGAGATTACCTTATATCAAAACCCATGTCAAACCATTAAGGTAATTAGGGAGTAAATATTATTAACTGAAACTGATTTCGAAGAGGAGTTGATAAGAGGATTACTGTCGTTTAAATTCACGTTAAGGGTAATGAAAAACAGTAGTTTTTCAACAAAACAGTACTAAACCTAGACGAGATCAAAAATTAAAAAGGAAGCAGAATCATATAGAATCATATGTTCGCGCTTAAAAACGCATTACTATTGCAGGACTGGACACACACCAACTCCAAAGATGTATGTGGTACAAGTGCTGAAATGTTCGAAATTGATCCCCAGCTCGAAGAATGAGTTTCGACTTGTATGTGATTCTAATGAGTTACCGCGACACAATATTGTAAACACCAACATATAAACTAGGCCAACATTGGACTGCTATCTACATTCATAGGAATGGTAACGGGAAATATTTTGATTCCTCTGGGCGACCTCCACTAGGATATCATTTGCACTTCCTGGAGAAGAATTTTGTACGGTTCCGTTACAACAAAACGACACTGCACAATTACCATTGGGATGTGTGTGGACTGAATACGATAATGTGTCTGTAATTTACATGTTTAATTATAAATGATGAAATAATCAAGTTATTGTATAATGCTTGTTTTTCTACACTTTTACGGTAATAGGTAAAAGAGTTTTTAGTTCTTTAGTGTTTAATTACGATTTAAAGTGAGTGTAATGCATGATGCTGACTTGAAACCTATTTCTGTCAGAGCATCCTAGATACAGAAACAAGATGCAAGTCTGAGGTGTTGATTTGAAATCAGTTTCTACCAAAAAACCTTAGATACGGAAACAAAATGCAATAGACACCAAAAGGATCTTAGATACAGACAGGGGTACACACTCGAGATGCAGATTTCAAGCTGAAAGCTACCTCTCAAAATTCCAAAAGTCATTTGGATACTGACCAGGGAAAATCCTGCAAAGTAATTAAAAAGTAAATACAGTAAAGGGCATAGTGGGAGGGGCTTTTACTGATATGTATTCTTCGAGATATCAAGGGGTGACAATAGACCGTCTGCATCAAGTAGCAGTAGTTAGAGACTAGTATACATGCATGAATCTAATTAAGTCGCTCGAAATAATACATATGATGTTAGTGTATTCACCAATACCACACTATTTTAAATGTGATTAAAAGTTATTTTACTTTTCTGAGGACGAATAATTTTAAGAAACATTTCATAAGCCTTACCGGTAAGACATACAATGATAATTGGTAATTTTCAGGATTGCAATGAAATACTGCTGATAATTGAATCAACGCCTTATCCGAGTTCATATTTTCCAGTGTTAAAATTAAAGTAAACTTGGGTCCCAAACCAAGTACCTATAAATTAATAATTAGATAGTTTTCACTCTTAATATAATTATTTAAACACTCACCTGAGCTGACAATTTTATTTGTTCTTTGGGATTGCCAATTCCTGATTGATCACAATTGATTTGCAATAACGTTCTAGCGGATGTTAAGCGTAATCTAATCATATCTTGTTGAAAACTTTGATGCATTTCTGAACTCATAAAAATTATAAAACTTTAATTGAAAAAATTACGTGGTTACCAATTGGATTGTGTTTTTCCCGTAGGCTTTGTTCTAAAAAAAGTTTACTTCTTTTTGGCAGTGGTAACGGTTTGCTTTGGATTGTTGGAGAAATTCCTGTGTCTTGATTTATACCAAAATCAGCGGTACGTTTAAGAATTTTAAAATTCATTGTGCCTCCTACAAGAAAATTACTTCACAAAATACATTGTCACAAGCGTACATATCGAACGCATCATATAGACGATAGACGCCAAGTAATAAACGATTCAATAATTAATTACAATTGTTGGAACCAATAAAATTAACGTTACACTATAGATACATACCTAAAGTAATTATAACCATCACATGTTCCTCTTGGCCCAATTGGCCAAACGTAATAACTGACGGTGTGTCGGGAGCCGAAATATAATCAATAGGGTGTCGACTATGGTATAAATGAATAGAGCCTCCTTGCATTCCCACAGCTATCAAGGACAAACTTAGATGTTGCAATGTTATCAAAGAAATACAAGTGATTGCTTGCACCATTTTGACGGACCAAAGTTTATTACCCTATAATTTAAAGATTTTTCTGTGTATATTAAAGTAAAGAGTCTGATTAGCGTAGCTACTTAATTTAACATGACTCTTATACCAATCACTTACACGTTTTGAGTAGCAATTTAACATTTTATCAGATGTTGCTATACATATCAATTTATCACCAGGCATTAAAATCATATCGACAATTGAAGCGCTAGTCTGAAGAATATTTTTACCTTCTAACCAATCTTTCCGAATAAGTGTAACATAACGTTCTCTGCATGCAACTAAAATGCGAAATTCGACTTCAAATTTACCGGCTGCTATTATTATACTAGGGGTTGCTTTTGTATTTGTAACACAAGCCTATAAACAAAAAGTCGGTAAATTTTAGTAATTCAAATTTTGAAACGGTACTTCATGAAGTACGGTAAATGTCTGTGAGTCCAATATGTACAATTGACCAAATTCCGTTCCCAACACAGGATAAGATATTGCTGTAGAATCTTCAGAGTTGCGATACAGTGTTGTCATACAAGTAATCGGACAACTCCTACTTAATTGTATATTTCGATATTTATACACAAAATCTTCTACTTCGGTTTGAGGTAATGTAAGTAATGTTTGTGATCTAAAATACGAAAGTTAAAAGGTTTAACAAGAACAGGTTCTTACCTCGCTGACAAAGTACTAAATGGTACTGATTCAAGAAGCTTGATTGTATTTTCATAAGATTCAGCAGAATCAATGCAAAGTTTTTGCCATACATCTTCTTCGAGTGCTGTTATCGGTAAAGAAGGTATAGAAAATTTAAAAAATGGTTTATTATTTTTATAAATGAATAAATCTGATCCACACGCGACTCCTAAAACTAGATAATTCGTTTAGGCTTGTACAGTGGGTTGCATAACACAATTCATATATTTTCTCATTTGAAAATTTATTAAGAAATTCATTTTTATAGTTTTAATACTCGGTCAATTTTGATGATGAGTTAAGACTTACCAGGAACTTTTGGTTCAATATTGTCCACATAGAAACTAATTAAGGCACTTGGAATATCAGGTAAGGGTTGATCTGAACATAATATTGTACCCTTGTATACTTTTAAACGGGCTGATATATCTTCATTAATCTTAATATCCACCAAAACCAATCTATAGTCACCATCCCCACACACGTCTGCAAGTATTAAATTTTTTGGTAATGTTGTTAAATCAGCACTTCTATCAGAATGAGCTTCTAGCCACCTTGATGGATTTAATTCTCTATAAAACCACGTAATACTACTTTATTCAGAGCAGTTTTAAAATAAACGATTTTCTTACGTTTTACTCATTGTAATATAAATACAATCATGAATTATTTGGACCAAGATAATAAACCATAAAGTATGTTGTATACAAAATGTTACCTTGGTAACGTTTACAATCGATATTTGAAAAAATCAATTTTGTAAAGAATAATTTTTGTAGTTGTAGCCAGAGTACATAATTAAGTGTGTACTCTTTGGTTGCAGGTAGTACTTCTTACTTTATAACAACCCAATAAGTACCGTAGTTTGGGGATATACTTTTTTTTTACATATTTTTTCTGATAACCTTCTATGTGATTTTATTTTTAAATTTCTCCCGTTTTAGAAAGTTGCCCTGTAGTGTTACGTTCCACTTAAACCATGTTTGACGATGCTGATAATAAACGGGCGTTTTTGTATTACAGTGTTCCGCTGTTTCGTATAACCCAGAGTTTGAGGATATACGGAGCAATCGCAAGTTTGCGTGCAGAATGGGTGAAAAATCATGTTTATTCCATATAGTGATCATATGTCCATATGGAACAATTTTGTGCAAAAAAAAATTTTTTTTTAGTCATAGGGCTGGTAAAAACTACATAAACGTAAGAAACTAAATAGCACCTCTTTATTAGCTTATTGCATTAGGTATAACCACGAAAACTCAAATAGGGGAGAGTCACCTTGAATGGGACGTACCTTGAATGGGACACGTTTGAAGAAAACTGTAAACCTTTGTCTCTATGTTCCGAACTTCTCCAGTAGGTAGCCTTTAACCGGTCGAGCCTTCAGACATACATTCATGTGTACAATGGCGTGATGTTGGTGGTTGTGACGATTTTCTAAAATTTACCCTCTAAAACTGTTTTTACAACCAGTTTGTCTAATAAAAATTCGTGAATAACTTTAGCAATACGTAATGTTACATTTTGCTATAAAACTGTATACTTTTAGGCAGTATTTTAAGCACAATTCGGTGTTTTGGGTTTCGAGGTTAAGAAATAATCGATTCTCAAATTTGCAACTGTTTCCTAGAATGGGACACTTTTAAGTTACTCGATTGGGACATGTCCCACTCAAGGTCCATGCGTACCTGTTTTTTCGGTATTACCACAAAACCAAAAAAAAAATGTAATAAATACTGTTTGCTTGCAAACTAGATAGAATGGGCCCACTTGTTCGTTCTCGAAGGTGAACATAGGGATTTAACATGGTATTGAACGTTTTTGTTGACTCCTGCCGGCTACCTTATTTTATAGAAAAGCTAATGGTATCGATAGAAAGAGAAAGTTATTGCACATCCAACGACATTAGCAACAAGATTAAAAAGTGAATTTTCAGCAGTAATTACATAAGTGGTGATAATTTTTTGATCTACGAATCTTTGTTACTATAGAAATCTCGCAAGAGGACGAAGTCCACGAGTGGGATTTCTTAATAGCAACAAAGACTAGTCCTAATCTAATTAAAATTTAAGAAAAATTATTACTACGAATGTAATTCAGCCTGATTATTTTTTAAACTGTGTCGCAAAATGTTAAACAAGTACGTAAGTATCTCTATTATATAATTAAGAATGTTTACAATTGTTGTAATTAATGGTACAATTATTGTAAGTAATTGTTACTTGAGATGAAGAGGATGAAACAGTCTCTTCTTAAGTTATTGATTACGGTTGTGTGATGCTCTTCGTCAAGTTGTAGATACGGTTTGATGAAGCTTGCAAATGAGTGTTTTTCACAACCGTTGTTCATCTACTCCACTTTTATTTAGTTGTTTTTCAGCAGAAGAACGATTTTAATGGTTTATAATTATTTATTTTGTTAGAATCCAAGCCAATTTTTTGACCCCTTAGATAAAGATTCCTGCCAATATGGATTAGGCGTCAAAAATAAACGACCAGTTGGAATATTTTCAGCTCTTTTTGACATTAATTTATGAAAAAGACGTATCGGATATTTGTCAGTGTCATTTCTATTTGGTGTTAGAAATTTGCGCTCAGTTAAACTGAGGATCCACCTTGTGCGGTTTTAGAAATTATTGGGTTATATTCTACCCTGTCAATATGATTTCCATAATGATCTATTTCTTCTCTAAAATATTGCACCAATGCTTCTGTCGCTTCTCCGTCTCTCCATGCAAGCTCATAGCTAGCAGTGTGATAAAATGTTGTTTCTAAGCCATTTGGAGTATTTTGGTCCCATGCTGCTATCATTTGTTCTATTTCTTTTTCTGAGAGCTGCAGAAGGTGATTTTCTCTTTTCGGGGATTTGTTGAAGTTCTCGACGTTTACAATTAAGCGCATCTCGCGCAGTTTTAAATTCAATGTTAGTGAAGGGTTCCATTTTTCTATTATATTCCCTGAAATATTTTTCCTGGATAAGTGTTGCGGTCCCATTCCACAACGTTTTGATATCAGATCCTTTGTAGTTTTCTCCATTTTTTGCGCATGTTATATAACCAATCGATGCGATCTATTTCACCTCAGTTGATGCAGTTAACTCATAATTACGTTCAAAGCAAAAGTCTAAAAACTGTTTCCATATTGTGTTCCTGCTTTTTTTGGTATCGACAGCTGTTTATTTTGAATCAGCCGAACTTTAACTAAATCTTGAGCTCAGGTTGGTTTCTGTAAACTGTAAAGTTTCTTCCAATATATACCAATTCACTTACCTTATTTTATAGAAAATCTCAAAAGCGAAATCTGAATGCTACTCAACAATGGCGATGATCCTGAATTTTTAATGTTTATATTGAGACAAATGGCTGCGTTACCTTAACAACCAAGTCAATGCTAACTGTTTTATGCAGTTATTTAAACAAAGATCCAATTAAGCAACATGAAAAGATTGTCGCTGTAAGTAGCTTCTAGCAAATAGTAATTTTGATGCTATTGGTCGATTTGAAATTTTTCTCATTACTATTGGCTGATAGGATTGTTCAACAATAATCAAGGTTAATATACCAACTACCAAGACCTTGATAAATAGTCGGCTATTTTTGTTGAATCTAAATTTCGAAAATATTTTAGTATCAATTTGATGAGGCATAATTTTGGAATTAATAATCTGATTAAAGCCCAAAAGCTTTAACTCGAAGGCTTTAATCGAAGATTAGCAACAACAAAAATACCAGAGTCTTTATCAAGGTAGTGTTATATTTATGAAGCTTATTTCCCGTATAAATTAAATTAATTTCAGAATAAGAATTATAAAACATTTTATTAACTGAATACGAAATACAAAAACAGGAACACAAATGGAAGTGACTATTTCTGTAGTGCAATAGTCGCTGATATTTTATTACGATTGGTCTGAATTTTAAAATTTATGACATTTCATTGGTTAATATAAAACCTTGATTTTAAAATGCGACGGTATCTGTCAAATCATTTTTTCTGAAATCGGCATGAAAGTTGCTAAACGCAGACTAATTTGAGTCACGAAAGTTTGATTTTAATGCCTAGGCATTCCAAATTAGGTACGTTGATATTTTTACGGAATAAAATAATAATAGACAATTTTGTCAAAAACTTTATTTTTTAACAACGAAGTACTTATGTATAAGAAATATTACTTGATATTAACTGTAATTGTTTAATTTTCAACATTTGAGATAATTATCCCAGGTAAAGCAGAATTTTTTAATGAAGAAACGACAGCAATATTTTGCTCGGAATTTTCGGTTCTCGACTCTTCCGAAATGAAGAACTCGTTAATATTAAGATTATTAGGGACTGAGATTCCTTCTTGAATCCTACTAGCGATTCCACGTTTATTTTCTAATGATTCGGCTACATAACCTTCTGCTACACTGGTAGAACTCGATCCACCATGCCTTTTCAGATCTATTATATCGCCACCAGCGTCCACTGATAATGTTGCCGACGTACGGCGTGAACAGTGACCCGTATACTCCGTGCGACTAGGCAAACCAAGAAAAGCCGCTATATTGATACGTATTGTCCCATTGGTATGAATCCCCACAGCTTGAACGCTGCACTTTCCGTTTTTATAATTCACAAATAAACATCTATTTGGTGTATGCGGAGGGCGTAGTGCTATACAGGGTGTGACGGGAAGAGTTTTGATTAAAAGTAATGCCGGATACAGTTATGTTAAAAATCTGAAATTACAAAGCTGTAGGTTTTGGATGACGCTGAGTTCAAATATAATATTGTCCTGAATGTGGCACTTCCGGTTATACCGGAAGTAGACATAACTTTGTTATTTTAAATGGAACCTAATATTTTTTTATTTTATTTTCGAATTCTACATGAAATTCTAGATAAAATTTGTGCACAATATCCTATACCAAAAATGAAGTATTTTCGAGATATTTCGATTTTTTTTTTAATTTTGAAAAAATCCTAGTCCACATTGAATAATGATATCTCCATTAATAACGAAGCAAGTGACGTGAAATTGTATCCTAGCGATTGCCCGTTAACTCTATATATCCATCTCATTGATATTTCATACAGTATGTTTTAAACTTAGCTGCAAACATGCACAATTTAAATCATTTATAAGTTGCTTACTTTACAATAGAACACCGTGCATTTTATTACATTTTCCGCTGTATTTTTTTAAGCCAGTTCGTTTGGTATCGGTATTTCCTATACCTAAATCCAACCACTTTTGAGATATTTCATTATCTTAGTTAAAACATAACAACATTTAATTTTTTAACATTAGTAAAGGGTAGGCCATGGCTGTCAAAGATTTGATAGTTAGAACGTTAATTGTTTATGTTGTTTTGACAGTTTCCTTTACCAGTTTGTATTTCATCGTAAATAATGGCAAACGTAGGATTTACTAATGATGATTTTTTAAATCTTATTTATTTACGGCGAGTGTAATAGAATTGTTGAATGGACTTGCTGTGTTTTTGCAGAAAGATATCCAAATCGACCAAATGCAACTGGTGATATTGTAAGAAGATTGCTTAGAAACTGCCGTCAGTTTGGTCAAGTTAAGATAAAAATTAATAAAAATAAACCACTAGTGGACAGTGACATAAACGAAATTAATGTTTTGGGTTATTTTACGGCCTCTCCAAATGCCTCCATTAGAGATTGTGAGAGAGATCTTACTTTGTCGACGAGAAAAATTCATCGCATTTAAAAAAAACACAAATGGAAACCATTTTCATATCATTTTGTGCAACACTTACAATTAGGTGATCTTCCTCAAAGGGTAGAATTCTGTGAATGGTTTTTAATGAAGACCCAAGAGGATGAAAACTTAATCGACATAATTCCATTTTTGGTCTAATGAAAATCCACATCTTAGCAGAGAACGTTATTTCCAAGATAGTTGGAGTTTTAATGTTTTTTGTACAATAAAAGACGATAAAATTTTAGCATTAAAATTTTATGATGAAAATTTAAATCGTACAAGATATTGCCACATTTTTGAAGAAGCCATACGACCGGCGTTACATACTTTAAGAAATGGACAGGCGGCTTCAGCTTGGTATCAGCAAGATGGAGCACCTCCTCATAACTTTGGGCCTGTTGCTCAGCATCTTTACGACATGTTTGATGATAGATGGATTACCAATCAGGCTCCGTTTCGTTGGCCAGCTCGCTCTCCTGATTTGGCTCCTCTAGATTTTGGTATTTGGGGTTACATTACAAATCAGGTATTTCCCAAATCTGTTACGACAAAGGAAGATATGATGCAGAGAGTCTTACTTGCTTTTAATTCTTTAACACCCGGCCATATTTCCAGAATTACAAGACATAACTTAATGAAAAGGATTGATAAATGTTTAGAAGTAGATGGTGCTAATTTTGAACACTTATTATAAAACTTTATTTGGTTAATATTACATTTAGTTATTTTTGTTTGCAAGTTATCTAATTAAATTAATACAAAATACTTAGTCAACGTTTTTAATGATATCCACAATTAATAATCCTTTCAGGTTATTGGTTACTTTTCAGAATTAATAACTTATAAAGAAATAACAAAATATCACCTTAAATAATGGAAATCATGGCCCACCCTTTACTAATGTTGAAATAATTAAGTGTTGTTATGTTTTAACTAAGATAATGAAATATCTCAAAAGTGGTTGGATTTACGTATAGGGAATACTGATACCAAACGAATTGGCTTCAAAAAATACAGCGGAAAATGTAATAAAATACAAGGTGTTCTATTTAAAATAAGCAACTTATAAATTATTTAAATTGTGCATGTTGACGTTTAAAACACCCTGTATGAAATATCAATGAGATGGATATATGGAGTTACGGGCAAGCGCTTGTTGTTTATTGGTTTTCAATTTTACGTCACTAGCTTCGTTATTAATGGAGATATCGCCATTCAATGTGGACTAGGAATTTTTCCAAATTTTTTAAAAAAATCGAAATATCTTGAAAATACTTTATTTTTGGTATAGGACATTGTGCACAAATTTTATCTAGAATTTCATGTAGAATTCGAAAATAAAATAAAAACTATTAGGTTCCATTTAAAATAACAAAGTTGACGTCTACTTCCGGTATAACCGGAAGTGCCACATTCAGGACAATATTATATTTGAACTCAGCGTCATCCAAAACCTACAGCTTCGTAATTTCAGATTTTTAACATAACTGTATCCGCCATTACTTTTAATCAAAACTCTTCGCGCCACACCCTGTATAGTTTCGGTACAAGCCGACGTTGATTTGCTGCTTGCCCTTTCCATCAACGATCACAAAGTGCCTTGCTTTATTAGTGTTTGCATCGGGAATTTTTACAATTAAAACGATACCCTTATCTTCTATGTCATCAAGTGTTATCTTTGTTAAGTTGTCACAGCGACATGCACTCGCTAAACCAATAATTAATACAACCTTAAACGAATATAAGTATGATATCAATTGAAACACTATTAATTATAATTGCCTACTTTCATCATTAAAAATTCATCATAAGGAGCTTTTCGAAGAAAATCGTCTTACTTCGCTTCTTGTAAACACTCTGGACTTTCTTGCTTGGTACCCTGTCGATTTTCTTTTAAGATACGCTTTCAATTTTGGAAAATTACATATGTTTAAGTTTTCTTTTACCAAAAGCATCGCTTTTAGCATTGAGTAAGTACTCCAAAGAGTCGATGATTTGTGGCTCTGACTGCGTTCCGCAATGTATACCAGAAGAACGTCTTCAGTAACTCGTTTAATTTTTTTTATGCTGCACCACCTTTAAACGTTTCATATTCTTTCTCATACCTCTGCCTTGATTTGTATGGAAGTAACTCCGCCACAGCAGCCGTTGCAACTTCCGTTATATTCATTTCAACATCCATTTCACAAACAAAATCACTTAGGGACATCGTTATGTATTGAAAATTCGTAGAAAGGAAAGGAAAGGAAACACAAAACCGCAAAATTTTTTTACTAATTTTTTGTTTTATTTACTTGTCGTTAAGACAACACGATTTTAATTGTTGATATACATTTGTCAAAGCTCTCTGATTAATTCAACTCAATTTTTTTTAATTTTAACAATTTTTAATAATTTTTAAAACGATTTTAGAAAAAATATAATACATCACACAGCATGAAAGTGTTTTTGTTTGACTCGGAGGCGTTGAAAAAATACTCGGATGCTAGCGCATGCTCGTATTTTTTCAGCCCACTTTCATGCCGTCTAATGCAATATACTATTGTGCTTAGTAGGCTTAAGGTTACTATTTGCTTTTTCTTCAAACGCATAATACTAACTATATTACTTTCGGCAACACAGACCGTAGAAATAACCTATTATTATGGGCGCTGTAATCGAGTAGGGTAGTCATTCTAATTACAAAAATGTCTCAAGAATTACAATGTACGCCGCCGCAATTAGTCGAAATAGCTAATGCCAGTATAAAACACTAAATCCAACGAAGTCGCGCAAAAGTGTATGATATTGCATATAAACAATTTTTAAAATGGACCAAAGAAAATAATGTTCAAAAGTGTATATACGGAAAATGTTATGATTGCAAGTTCAACACTATGGGCACAATATTCAATCCTTAAGACTGGATTAAATATCAAGCATAATGTGAAAATGGATAATTATACCAAATTAAGGGCATTTTTGAGGCGCAAGGGGAAAATTATAAACCGAAAAATTCAAAAGTATTGACAAAAGGCCAATTTGATAAATTTCTTCAGGATGCACCGAATGCTGTTTATTTAGCAACAAAGGTAGGTACTTTATTATTTATTTTGTTTATTATTATTACATTTATTAAAGCGTTGACAATAATATCCTTTCGAATACCAATATAAAAATTGACAACAATTATTATTTATTATTATTTATACTACGAATATAACACATGCCGCGTTAGCTTCAGCGCGAAGGTCGGCCGTTCAAATCTTAGCGCAGACTTTTTTTTATTTATCTCACGTTTGTTTTTAGTTTATACTAATATTTGAAGTCACAGGAGCCTGTAAATGTAATGAACTCGTTCATTTGAAGTATAACAACATCCAAGAAATTTAATTTTAGTAAATATCTCAAACATAAAAAACAAAAAACAACGGTCGCTCACTATAATTGGTGATGTCTATTTGAATTTGTTCAAACCAGTTACTGCACTACGTCCAAAGGATATGAACCTGGAGCGATTTTTTATTAATACCAAAACCGTAAATGACACCGTGTGGTGTCCTCATTAATATACCGGATATTGCCTTCGGGGACTTCTTTAACTATTTTCGTTGACGACAGTGGGAACATTACCATCTTAAAGCGACATGGTGTATTGAAACCCACCAGTGTTGCTGAAGGGTACATAGAGGATTCTATTTCCGGCAAAAAACAAACGGCACAAAAAATACTTCACTTGAAAGATCAACCAAGTGCGAATTCTGAAATTCAAAGAGAAATACATATAGAAAACCTTCCAAATGAAAATATTTCTAACATAATAAATGTCGACAGGCATCTTACTAATCATAACATGTAAATGTATACCAATGACAAAATTGTGAATGTCGAGGCCGAAAGCGGTGGCAGTGGCCTAAATAAAACTAACTGCAAGTATATAAAACTGCACCTTTAATATTACGTCAATAAATAGGTAATACTTATGTAAGCCACAACTGGTTTTTTCTTATTTTATTAATAAATAGTTGAGATATAAACAATGTCTTCTATTTTTTGTTACGTATAACTTGAATTATCTTTACGGTTGAAGAAAAAGTAGTGTATGTATATTACTCGGACAAGAAGGCTTCATTATTTGTGTTTCGCTCAGATTACACTGCCTCGGATCTCAACACAAGCGCCTTCTACTCCTAGTAATATAATATAGTATTGTTATCAGTAAAAACTTGATGTTTAGGCTTAAACAAAAGGTTTATTTACGAAAAAATAAATAATTATACTAATGAAGAAAGAGTTTTTATGGTAACAACCTTTTATAGTGGTGCTAGTTTACAAAAAGTTTGAGATTTGTTTGCTGTTAAGTTTAATACGAGAAAAAACTTGAAAACCATACAAATATTTCGCTAGAATTAGAAAATTTTATTGAAAAAATAAAATGTTCTAAAATAACAAGACAAAACGACAAACAGTTGACCGCACAGAAGAGCGGGTTTTGGTGATGATATATGCAAGCCCAACATACATCTTGAGACAAATTCCTCTTGAAACTGGTTTATATAAGTCACGGGTATGGAAGATATTAAATAAATATGAATACCATCCCTATAAACCGCCATGTTATCAAGAAATGTTGATGTTGACGAAGAAAGCATGAGTACATTTGGCACCTCCCGGCTTCTTCTTGTGGGGGACACCTTAAAAGCAAAAATTTACAAAAGACGCCACCCAGAGTTTAATTCCTTCAGAGAAGCTCGTTAATTATTAATTGCAGTTAGAGTTAGCTAATGTACGAAATAGTTTTTACCAAAGGCTGTTATACGTCCAAACCGCACTAGACGTCATGCAGGCTTACCAAAGTAAGCGGGTTGGCAAGACAGCTACAGTGGAAATGGGTGGGGTCGATATAAGGAGTAAACTGAATGAAAGGTAGTTTCAAACACCTTACACTTACCGTAAATCTCAGTCCGGGAAAAATTGTCTCTAGGCACCACCACAATTTTAAATTTTACTAAAATAAATAGTCTTAGGCGGGATGTTAAATTAATCCTATATGACTGTAGAAGACAGGATTGCAGCCTACTCAGTAAAACCATTTACCACTCAAATTCAATGACATTTCAAAAGAAACTAATCCAAAAGTTTAAGAAATTTTTGAAATACACGGGTAGTCGTAAACTTATTGAATACACCCGGTACACATGAAAATTTCAAGTCATAAAACGTTAATTTGAATACTTTTTAAGTATCCCTCGTATACCTTATACAATTATATTTCTAACTGTTATAAAACTCTGAAGTAAATAAACAATACCCAATTTAGAAAAGAATCAAAATAATAAAAAAAGAAATCGGTTTAATAACTGTTATCTCAACAAAATATTCGTTAGTTTCTGAAAAATTTAAAAATAGAACGGTAAGTGCTTTCATCATCAATAATAATCTTTATATTTTATTAATACTTTATCTTTAAAAATCGTATTTAGACATTCATCAATAGGTTTATATTTTAATACTTCAAATCTGTAATTTATGCTTAATAAAAATATTCGGTCAGTAGTGTTCTGTACCTGATTGACTGTAAAATAATTCAACGTAGTTGATAGGTTGATGGGTTCGAAAAATTTGATCTCAGCTGACACAAGTAAACAACAAAAGTAAATTAAATACTGGATATATATTGATAAGATTAGAAATTCCCCCAAAATCTTAATACTAAATACATTAAAAATAGACAAAGTTGGATTATCCCTTTTACTCACAATAAACAATGATTAACACAACAATAAAAAATGTACTTAAAAGATAATCGTACTTGTATCTGTAAAACAAAATCAAAAACTAATTCTGACACATTACATTAATTAATCCTTTATCCATAGGTACAGTGAAGTCCATATGGTCTGCTTTCAGTAATCGTTTTAAATTTTGCAAATGCACTATGCACAAAACACAGTAGATGGCCGTGTCCGTTAATGCATTCGGCTGTAACACTCGCGAGCGCCATGTGTATCGTCCACTCGCGTATCTTCATGGGCTCTGCTTTAACATATCATCACATTATACTTTCATGTTTGCCCTTCAACGTAAACGTTTAACACATTACAGAATATTTACTTCCACATAAATATATTAAAACTCTTATTTGCTTTGTACAATTTATTTATATTGTTAACGATTGTGCACATACTACATGTGTAACTAAATTTTACAAACTTTTAATTCGGTTACTTAAAGGGTTACTTTAGGCTTTCTTTATATTATTATCGTCGCGCGCTATAGTACTAAACCCTGCCAACAAAATGAATTGCTGTGTTATTTTCAAACCTGCTTTCGCACTTTTTAAATTTCTTCAAGAAAACCACTATTTTCTTCAACTCGCAATAAACTATTTATGATTATATATATATATATATATATATATATATATATATATGATTTATCCTCTTATGAGTTAATGCAGCCTCTTATATAAGCGCTACTACTGAACTACAATTTCACAAACAAAATCCAAAACCGACCATCATAATGGTCCCTCCAAAACAATGCGCGCGTTATTCTAACGAACTAACTAGTCTCTCAATTGGGCATTCGCTTATATACCTTCTGCCCCCGTATTAACAAAACGTCACAATATATTCGCGTTAACATCAAAATTCACCTATTACAAACGAGATCTCAGGCTTTTTTTGCCGAGTGGAAGTCCGTATGTACCCAACGCAAACGAAAAGTAAGAAGTTACTTTTAAATTCACTGAAAACTCTCCAAAAAACCACTAATTCCAATTACATTTACTCTGTACATTCTCCAGACCATATATCAACTTTCTGTGCAAATTTTGCATGCGGGCGATCCCTATTTCCGCACAACTTAGGCAACTACCTAACATTATAACAACTTTATTCTTGAACATAGGGCACCTTGGCCGCCATCTTGGATTTTGACGTCACAAGAATGCCCCACGTGGGGGACCATGTTTTCAACCCCTAATTATTTTTGTTTTCTTACTCACTTACTTGAGGGGCGTATTTTTCCACCCCTTATTTTATGGCCGCCCACGTGTGAGCTCGTATTTTCCACCCCTATGGTTTCTTTTTCAACCCTTGGTGGAATTTTTACCCTAATTACCGCCTCTTTGGCAGTTTAGCCCCTAGAAGGTAGGCAAATGCGTGTGCGTACAATGTTCTAATAAGGAGGTTCTTGTAAGACACGTGTAGGGCTTCGCAACTTGTTCTCGGGCCTTCGCCCCCTGGCTGGAGATGGTATGGGGACCCTAACCTTATAAGACAAGTGCAGAGCTTAGCCCCTATCGTGGGCCCCTTTGGTGCAATTGTATGCCGGTTCTAACTTAATCTTACAGCTGTAGGCCTTCGCCCCGTCATACAAAATTGTATTATAATAATCCTAAGACGGCATTGACGAAGCTGCCATCTTAGAGAAATACCTCAACCATAAGGAGTTTAGATTTATAAACATGCCTAGGAAGATATTAGAGTGTGTTAGGTCAATACTTCAAACTTCCCTCGAAGATAACCGATTCTACCCGAACATTGACGAGAGCGCCAGCGCATAAGACCCTAGACTAGCAGCGTTCTCGTTTCTCGTGTGTTTCGCGCTTTAAAGTGTAACTGTCATCGAGTGAGCATTATTATGATGTATTCTCCTGCTTATGAGCGAAGATCAGTCAGAGACATTAGAGTATTTTAACAAATGATCTTGTTTAATAAACTATTACAACATAACCGTTAAAGATAATGATGGAAACGATGACGTAGATGAGCTGAATGAATCTCACATCCAAGGTGATGGTGATGATTCACAGAACAGGAAGAAGAGCGATCAGGTAGAGGAGAAGGACGAATCTCAAAACCATGATGATGATGGCTACGAATCACGGTTCAAGAAGAAGAAGAAGGTTGTTATTAAACAAAAATGATATATTGTTGTTTATAATAATAATAATAATATATTTTCAAACGCTGAGCTTTCCTTCAATTTTGTTAATAAACTTGTTTTTCCTAACGGTGCTCCCCGTCTTGATTCATGTTTCCAGCTTTACGAGTTTTCGCGTTAGCGTGTTTTTCGTTGGCGTGTCTTCGTTTGTGTGTTTTCGTATTTGCTTGTTTTCGTTTTACGTGTTTTCGTGTTTGCGTGTTTTTTTGTGTTGGCGTGTTTTCGTGTTTGTATGTTTTCGCGTTTGCGTGTTTTCGTGTTTGTATGTTTTCGCGTTTGCGTATTTTCGTGTTACCGTGTTTTTCGTGATAGCGTTTTTTCGTTTGTATGTTTTCGTGTTAGCGTGTTTTCGTGTTAGCCTGTTTTCGTGTTAGCGTGTTTTCGTTTGTGTGTTTTCGTGTTTGCGTGTTTTCGTGTTAGCGTATTTTCGTTTGTGGGCTAAGCTCTGCACTTGACTTATAAGGTTAGGGTCCCTATACCATTTCCAGCCAGGGGGCGAAGGCCCGAGAACAAGTTGCGAAGCCCTACATGTGTCTTACAAGAACCTCCTTATTAGAACATTGTACGCACACGCATTTGCTTACCTTCTAGGGGCTAAACTGCCAAAGAAGCGGTAATTAGGGTAAAAATTCCATCAAGGGTTGAAAAAGACCTCTGGAAAAAAACCATAGGGGTGGGAAATACGAGCTCACACGTGGGCGGCCATGAAATAACGGGAGAAAAAATACGCCCCTCAAGTAAGTGAGTAAAATCAAAAATAATTAGGGGTTGAAAATTGGTCCCCCACGTGCCCTCCCAATAAAAGAATTTTAGGTACTTTTGAGAAGAAAGCTGTATGATGGACGATGGTAAACAGAAAATGAAGAACAGTTGAGACGAAGGATTTACATAAAAATTCGAGAGGCAGATATTACAGCCGGCCAAGACCGTATGCGTGAGGTTCGTAGAAAGTTTCGTTTTATTGAAAATCACGGGCCACTTCATTTAATTTCAGTTCTCAATTTTGTTATTATAAGTCTGTTAATTACGTTTTATAGCTATAAGTTTAAATAAAACATATTTGTTTTATAAATCTGAATATAATATTTTATGCCAGCACTTTCGACATATACGTTAGCTTTCATTTGGCCTGCTGTACATTCTTACGCAGCGATCAGAATCTATAAGACAAAACTTTGATTAACTAAAATACTAGCCTTTTTGGGATTGTAAGTAGTTTTTTAAAGAGATCCTAAAACGGTCAGTGCTGGTTTTTTTACTTGTAAACTGTTAGTGCTGCAGTAAACATTAGTTGACTGCAGACACCTATATTGGAGATGAAGTATTTAAACATTTACAAATGAAAGGAGTTACTGTGAATTGAAAGGAAAATACTAGCAAGTTTTTCTTTCAAAATTGAAAGTGTTAGTCAGATATGAAGTAAACGGCAAATATCAGGTTAGAAGTGTTAAGTATTTAAGCGTGCGATCTAACAAAGGAATCTAAAGTAACCCTTTAAGTAATAAAATGAAAGTGTGTTGATTAAGTTAAACGATAGTGGACATCATTGTCATTGAACATAGTACTTGTGCGATCGTATGAAATCGATTGTATAAAAACATTTAAGAATTTTAACATTCAAATGGAAGTAAATATTTCCTGTGACAAACGTTTAATTTGAAGGGCATATAGCAAATCATACTGCCCAATTCGTGTATTACCAGTACGATTTGAGTGTCTAAAAGTGACCAGTGCCGATAGCTAAAGGATTAAACAAACCAACCTATTGGATACCACTTTCTACAGGACAAAGGCCTGCGATGTTTAATTGTAAGAATCATTTAGATTTTTGGAGGATAGAAGTTTTATTAGAGATAGTATCGTTTATATAGTTCAATTTCACTCAAGTAAGGATAATCAAACTCTATTATCTGATTTTATGTGCTTAGATTATAAGATTTAGGTACTTTAATTTATAATAATTAGCTTCTTGTGGTGCTTCTCGAAGCGATATATATATATATATATATATATATATATATATATATATATATATATATATATATATATATGCTTCGAGAAGCACCATACATGGTCCTAGGTCTGACCAAAACATTCTGTCGTCTTTAGCTAGATGTTCGTTAATGAAATCATTCAGTTTGACCAGACAATTCTGAATATAGCGCTGACTATCCAGTGCTTCACCTCTTAGATGTCACACATAAAGCCTCGATACATAGTTCATAATTAATTTAAGCTTGGAACAGTTGTGCTAACAACTTGCAACTAATCCCAATTGTTAAAAATTTACGTAACATGATTACATTATTGTGAACTGAAATGCCATGATTAAAGTTCTTTATTAATTCCAAAAGATCCATCGTTTCCTTGATCGTGATATCCAGGTATTTTACAGCAGTAACAAAGTTCTGCAACCGTGGTAGCCTTAAATATCGAGACCGTATTTGTCGATCTTCGCAAGAATCATGTTCGCCATGTCATCGGCATTTTTGCGTTCGTTCCCAATATAATCGATAAACGATTCAATCACCTTCACTTTGGCCCCGTCAACTTTCTCATACCACCGAATTTGACTTGTTTCTTGTCTATGCGAACAATCGGGGGTACCATCAAATATAACATCACTTGCTTCAGAATCTTTGCTAAAATATGATTCCCCTAACAGTTGATAAACTCATTTTTGATTCTGGGTGATACGTAGGAACATTTTCTTTATCAGAAGGTACTTATTTCTTAAGACGAACTGAGACGTGTTTTCAAAAAAGTTATCTCTACTACGCTCTTGGAAATAACTGTAGCAACTTCCTTATGTTAAATAGGCGCCATATTGGATTTTTAAATAAATCAATTGCATTTTTCTTCTGCTTCCAACGATGTATAACAATCTACTCTTGAAATAATAGATTCCGGCATATTTTATATTATTTACTTGAAATTAAGGTAATCCATGAAAACAAATGGATAATAATCTAACAGAACAGAACTAATTACCAAAATTGGCTAACTGAATCGCAGCAAATGTTCAAAATGATGGCCACTATTGACGGCCAAATTGATATCGTTTTAAAATGCTGGCGGTCACATTCCGCAATGTATGGCGATTAACATTATTTAATGCTTCTTGTACCGACTCTTGATTCATTAACATTATTATAAGTAAAATTGCTACCATACACTTTATTTTTTATAGTGCCTCACAAAAAAAATCAAGAGCTGTGAGGTCGGCTGATTTGGGCGGCCATCTAATAGGTCCGTTAGTAGCTATTACATTTCGAGCTAACGTGCTGCAGTCCCATTAAAAATTATATATTTAATCAAACGATTTCCTAATATGCCGCAAAAGACGCTAAATCCAAAGCGAATTTGGTTTCGCCGTGGTATAATCACGTGTGGATTTTCTTGGGCATAGTGGTGTTCATTATGGCGATTAAATAAATCGCAGTTAGTGAAACATGATTCGCCAGTAAAAAAAATGTTAATAATACCATCGTTTTCTACCATTTTATTAATAAGCCACCTGCAACATATTTTTCTACACAGATGATCACTTGGGTGTTTTTTCGCATTAACTGTATCTTCTATTTGTCGAGTTGACATCATCAACATTAGCGCAAGTCAGTGTGAATCCTTCCGACATTTCCATGGTCACGTACATTTCTCTCGAGGCGGTTTCCTTAAACATCCATATTGCGGCATATTTATCTCTAATCTATTAAATATTCTAATATCCGGTTGTCGTCTTTCTGGGAAGTGATCTCCATATTGTTGAGCAGCAAGGCGAGTGCTTTTGTTACATTTGATGTAAGTACAAAAGATATCATATTCTTCAGTTAACAGAAAAGTTGGCATTTCTTAGAGAATATTAATTTTCATCTTCACTAATAGTTGATAAGAATACTTCAAAATACAACTGATTTAATAACTAAAAATGACTGATCGGATTTTTGTTAAAATTCATTTGCTTTCATGTGTTACTTATTTTAAAGCAAATAATATAAAGATGTAGATTGTTATGCATCGAAGACATATATATATATATATATATATATATTATATATATATATATATATATATATATATATATATAAATACTTCAAATTGGTCAATATATGTCCATTAATTAACTTACTGTTGTTTATTTGTTTGAATTGTGATACAATCTCATTGTTACCTTGTATAAAATTACATAGAAATAAATCAAACTTTGAATATTTTGGACTTGATCATTGACCTGACAGTACTTACGTTAAGACAAATTAATTACAAAATTTAACTATTTGGAATTCTTTTACAGTCAATAAATACTGAACATTGATAACAAGATATTTTAGTAAGCAGAAGTTTCAGATTTGAATTATTACAATTCATTCATATTGGTGACTGTTTAAATACGATTTTAAAGATTATGCAAGTAAAATTTGGTAGAAAATATATGAATTAGAAGAAAGCACTGATTAATTAATAAACCGAGTTAATATTATTTTTCTAAATTGGGTAATACTTATTTATTTCGGAATTTTTTACAGATATAAATATCAATCTACATGTATATGAGGCTTACTTAGAAAGTATCCAGATAACATTTTATTGCTTTGATTTTCCGAATATATCGGGTGTGATCAATAAGTTTACGACGATCCGTATGCTTCAAAATTTTATTAAGCTTTGGACAAATTTATATTTAAGGGTAATTGAACTTGAGTTGTGTATGATTTGATTGAGAAGGCTACAACCCTATCTTCCACAGTCAGGTAGGATTAACTTAACACCCCGCCTAAGACTATTTATTTTAGAAAAATTTAGGATTGTGGTGGCGCCTAGAGACCATTGATTGTGAAGAGAATTGAGAGTTGTTAGTTGTGAATTTATCGTAAGTGTAAGGTATTTGAAACTACCTTTCAATCATTTTATTCCTTATATCGAACCCCTCGTATAGGTCCTATGAAATTTTTTGATACAACGCGTAATTTAGCGGCAAAAAATTTCCTAAGGTAGAATTTAAATGTTCTAATTTTTCCAATATCTGAATAACGATTAATCGTATAAGAAAAAGTGTTAACATATTTTTAAAGAAAATTTGGTTTTACATAACTTTTCTTTGGAAACTTTCTTAATATAAAGGAAACTCAGACTAAAAATTAATTAAATAGGATTGGAAATGCTTAAATTGTATTATTGGTATTTCACGGAAGCAGGCGGCGTTGGAATTTTTTAAGTTAGAATCTATATGTATATTCACGTCTATCTGACATGAATTTTTAAAGGTCCATCTGACATATATTATTGTTTTCGTTTTTAGAATATTGTCTATTTTCATTATCAACGTATTAAAAGAGATGTTGTATAGTTGTCCTCAAAAAATTATTTAATTTCTTTTAATTTCCACTTTGTAGGTTGGAAGGTCGTGGGTTGTTCTACACCAGATATTTATTGATAATAGAGAGTGAAGACGAACCTCCAAACAACAAAAACCGAAATGAACGGAAACTAACCTAAAATACATGTTTTCAACTTTCATTCAATTTTGAACTTTGAACTTGAGTTAAAAAAACTCACTTCCTTGTCTAGTTGTACAAGTAACTATTTCAATTTTATATTTGAGGACAAAATAGAGTGGGGGTAATCCATGCCACGTGGCCCCGCCATTTTTGACGGCTTCTTTTCGGGGGTCATTTTCAGTCCCTTGATGGCATTTTGAACCCTTAATGACATTTTCAACCCCTTGAGGGCATTTTCAACCCCTTGGTGGCATTTTCACCCCTAATTAGTGCCATTTTGACTTTATTAAGCGCCTTTCTGGCACTCTAGCGCACGGTCAAGCAACCCCAGTGGTCTAGCGCTCATATACAGTGTTCTGATTGGAGGCCTTGAGGGTAGGTCACGCCCCTAGTTTCTAATTGATCCATGGACTCTGCCTAGATGCGCCCCCTGTAAACTTCGTGCGAGGGTGTGGCCGTTTTCGGAGGCCATTTTTTCGGAGGCCCCCCTTTTTTTGACGGCTTCTTTTCGGGCGCCATTTTCAACCCCTTGATGTCGTTTAAACCCTAATTAAGGACCTTTTTGTCAGTCTACCCCCTGGGTTTAGGGATGCGGTTGGTCCAGATGTCAGCATCCTGAGCATTTTTTACCGACCAGCCCCTGGAGCGTAGACACGTTACAGTTCATCTTGACAGGATTATCAAACCAAACACATAATCAAAAATTGAGGAGTTTTAATAAAATTTATTATAAGTAATACTATTTTAAGATTACACCTCATACATCAGCAGCATCCGCCTTGCAAAGCAATACGTTTACACCCTAGCATGCACGCACACACACACGCACGCACGCACCCACACCCACCCACCCACACACACACACCTCCACCCACCCACACCACCCACCCACCCACACCACACTCACACTCACACTCACACTCACACTCACACCACACACACACACACACACACACACACACACACACACTCACACTACACACACTCACACTCACTCACACTCACACACACAGTCACACTACACACACTACCACACACACGACAAACACAACACAGATTTTGCATACAAGTTAAAACTAGTATAACGACATATAACAAAAGAGTTTTACTGGTATCTCTAAAATTAAAATCACTGGGTTAAAATATAAATAAAATGTAAAGAACGGGAGTAGATTGAGGGATGGTCACGTGGCTGCTGAACGAGATTTTAAAACTAGAAACTAAAACTGGAGCTAGACCGTAAAGCTATGCGCGAGCCACGTAACCGTAGGGAAGGGTGTCATAACCATCCTCCTTTGTGCGACGTTTGCTCTATTGCACCTGGTAAATCTTGCTTCGTATGCAGGGGTTCTAACAACTTTACCGTCTGTATGGGCGTACACAGGTTCGATGCCATCAACACTAGCCACTTTAGTGTATCGAAATTAACCACCTGGGAATTTTGATAGTTTCGGGTGATTCCCTTAGCTTTACACGCTGTGATGTATCCCATTTTTACCTGTAATACTTAGGACCCCCCTCACAAACTCTGTGATTCTAGTACCGACTCCATAGGCCTCCACCTGGTCGGTCATATCGCAAAGGAAATCACGACAGGTGGAGCCCACCCATCGGGACTTTGCGTAAAAATGATGGAATCTGCATCAAAGTACAAGATCCGTTCAGCGAGTTTGTCCAGGTAACTGTACAGCGCCAGGCGAGCATTGGCGGTTGTATTAGCTTCCAAGACGGCGTTGACAGTATTGAGCGGTTCGCCCCATAACCTCCTCGTTAACGTTTAAAATGGACTGGACATCCTTGGAAGGATCGATCATAATTTTGAATAAACTCATTAGGTTCAGTAATAATTGCGGTCTGTGTTAAATTATCCCTCTGTTCGAACTTTCCCAAAATGAATTTAAAAATAATTTTGAAATTGATCTAAGGTCTGGATTAGCGCAAACTTTGTCTTTATCTAATTGGACGTCCTCCCTTTCCAAATACTCAAGGATGTATCGACCCTTTGATTCGTCGTCGTCGTTACACCACGAGGGCCAGTCCGAGCACGTTTGTTTGATTTTAAGGAAGTTATCAACGTAGCCTGAGAAAAGATCCCCGCTCATAATATCTCTGTCGTATTGGCAAACCTCATACTCCCACACTTCAAAGACTTCTAAACCTAATAGCTATACCTAATACCTATATAGCCTTTCGAAGCTCGTCCGCCACGTTCGTCCTGTGTATGGGTGCAATCATGTTGGTACAAATCTGATGGTGGGAGCACGCTACATTTCACAAGGTTTAAGCAATCAGCAACAATCTGAAGTGTAGGATGCCCCTCCGGATACTTGGCGTATTTGGGGTATAGTGAACAAACATCCAAATAGCTGATTTGCATATCTTGTTCCACCTTACAATACAATTTAACCGAATTAGTGCGATCTCCATAGAAACTATCACGGGGATTCAGAGGCGACTGATTCAGCACGTTGTTTGAGCTAACAAACTTTCTAGCGGCCGGATTTTGCTTTAAAAATGACCTGAATTCACATTCCCAAATTTCTATTAAACCATAGTTAAAAAAACGTATCCTGCGTTTTCTCATGGCGCAAAAACACTGTACTATGCTCGCGTTTACTATAACCAGTTTGATCATGGTAACACCTTTCACAACCGTGGAAATATCAACCGTGAAACAGGTATACAGTGTTTGTGTGTGTAATCAATCAGTTTTGTGGTATATCAGTTATCTTGTTCTTGTTCATCGCTAAAAAATTTAACTCATAACATTTAATTTGATAATATGGAAATTTTATTAAGGCAAACTCATTATTATGCTCTTCTACAATGATAATGGGTGATATGAATAAAGTGAGAGTAACTACTGAGTAAATGCTCATGAGTAAAACTCAAAGTGAAATTTAATCTCAATTTTGTCTGAATAAAAATGGTGAACTAATGGTTTGTGTGTCCTTTTCAAACTTTTCAGATTTAATATATTGTTTAATTCGAATTCAGTTAAATGTCTACTAGTAGTTCGGATGAGGGTGAGTTAGATGACCCTCAAATGGGACTGATCTTGATACTGGAAGATTACCCCGTTGTATTTTCAAAATCGCAGACTCCTGCGGTTCCCGCTGAGGAAACGAAAGCCTATGGTGAAATTTGCAAATCTGACCAAACAAATTTTGGAACTATTTTGACACAGAAAATCAACAACATGAAAACTCGACTTAAAAAAAGAATCGGAATTAACCGTACGGGTAATAACAAAATTATATTTAAAGATTGGGGAACAAAACTGAACAAAATCTTGGATCAAGATAGTAATACGACTATAAATAAAATACTAGGTAAGTTATCGATCAAATACAAATTAAATTTTTAGACTTAAACATTTAAAAAAGTGTTGTTGAAGCCCTTTCCCTTGGCAATGCGTTTCCTGGAAGTGAATTAGAACGTTCGAGTGCAGGTTCGGTACTCTCCTGATTCAGATACCTCAGATTCTCCGCCTTTTGAGGTACCATCTAAAAAATGTAAGACCACTGTACAAAAAAAAATCAGCAGCATCTAGCCAGTCTTCAACATCTGGTATATCGGCTTTCACAAAATCGGCATATGAAATTGAAGAAACCAAAGACTTAACTTTACTTTAACTACGAAGATTAGTCCATTTGCAGTTCAACATGTTAAAACTTAAGGAAAAGAAATAAATGTAGTGTATTCTTATACATACAGAATTTTTCTTAATACTCTGTTCAAATTACATTTTCTAGTCTAATACATGCAAAATAAAATTCGATATTTCAATTCTTCGTCGTTGAACTTCATTTCTCCCTGCGGTCCTTCAAAATTTTGTTCTCTCTGTTCACCATCGTGGTTAGGATTAAACACTGCGTTGCCAAAACCTTCAACATCATCAATTAAATATTTTGCAACGTTATGGAGTACAAAACAGCACATGGTTAATTGTTGAAGAATGTCCTCAGATACACGCACTTTGTACTGTAAAATTGGGAATCGTTGCTACAGTTGACCAAGGCACCGCTCTATAATGACCAGTTCTTTAGTATGGCATTTTTCTGAGGGAGTATTCGGATTTTTGAAAGGAGTCGTTGACCATGGATCAATGCCACATCCTTCGTCGCCAAGAAGTAACGCACCTTCCGTATTTCTTCGCTCCATAACATGTTTAATTGAAGAATTATTTCAAATTCTGAAATCGTGCAGCGATCCTGGCCAAGGAAGCTCCACGCTGGTAAAATACTCGTTGGCACCGCAAGTAGCTTGGATATTCAAACTGGGGTAACTTTTTCGATTGACGTAATCATGGCCATGCATACGAGGTTTGCGAATCCTTACGTGAGTGCTCCTATTGTGTTCGGAAAATTATATTTTGCTTGCCATTCAGATTTAGCCTCACATAATACATCAGGAGTGTCGGGGAATTTGATCCATAAGTGTACTTTTTGAATTATAGCTCGAATCACGTCTCTAATATATTTAGATACCCTCGATTGATGGACACCTACATCCTATCCAACTCCTGATTAAAATCCAGGGTCCGCGATAAATCGCAAAAAACTTTCACTTCGTTATTTTCAGCTCCTAGAAAATGATGTGTTAGGTACCGAATATTTCCTTCATTGAATCTATACAGCACTTTATAATCACGTTTAGATATTAAATTGTTCCTGTCGATACGCGATTTACAAATTTTGCGTTTACGACTTCGCGTGTTAACAACAGGGATTAGCTCAACTGAAAATGCAAGCTTGAGTCTACAAACGATCAGATACAAGATTTTTAGAGTATGTTCTCAACTTGTGGAGTACTAGCTCATTTTATTCATATGAACATATTGTACATATCGTTTGTCGACCTGGAAGGAGTAGATAGATACTCATCAGTAAGAATCTGATCAAATTTTTATTCGTACGAATCGCAGAAAATAGTAGGCACTCCGTTTTATTCACCACCCATTGTTTACATTAGCAAAAGATTATTTTAAAAAAATATGCGCTTTTATACACAAAAGCTACTATCTTAATTACAAGTGATAATCGTAAAAGTTTGCATTTTCATAAAACACATTACTATAATAATTACTTCTTGGACAAATTTCACTGCTTTTCCTCTTTATGTGGCTTTTCTGTTTAACCGTGAATATTAAATTTTTTTTTCTATAGCAATTGTTAAAGTGTGCTTTGAACAACCCAAATCAATAGATCAAGTTTCACTTTAACTGCAAGGGTATATAAAGTTGAACTTTAACAGTTTAACAGTATTTAAATTTTTTTATTTTTATTTACATAAATGTACCACTTATTTTTCATTTTTTCTGCATGAATAATAACTTAAAAATTTGCTTTAGAAAAAAATAGAATGTTATACACGACGATAAAATTCAACTATCGACTCATTCGTCGCTCATGAATTAACTTTTTTCACTCATCGATAAAATTGTATTTGATCGTCTTGTATAACAAATAACTATATATTAATTCACATGGGGTATCCTAAACATCGAACCGTCTTTAAACCTACACCTACATCTTTGAAGTTGCAATTGCATAAATTATTATGTTAGAAAACTGCATATCACCCCGCCTTTTTAAGTACAAGTTCACTCAGATTGGTTGTATGTTGTTATTTTGTTATGAAAAATAGTTAATAGGGTCGGACAGTAAAGTTAATCTGTGCAAAACTAAACTAGGTGAATGCTAATGTATTACAGGACTTTCTTGCAAAATACTAAAAAATATAGCTGTTTTAGAAATATTTAATAAAAAACAAAAACTGACCCTAATAAACCCCCTCTCTCCGAGACATCCAGATATCATTGCCGATTTTGACGAAACTTGGCCAAAAGTTGTAAAATGAGCTAATAAGTCGATATAGCGATAGTGAAAAAAATGTCGATTGCATAACCTTCTATACCTATATATGTATATGTAGGTTGAAAGTTAAAAATAGATATCTCGCTTATCTTTCCAGATAACTATGGACTGGTTCATATCATCTTAAAGCAAATTTCGCTCCCTTTCCAATAAAGTAAGAATATGTGTATGTTATACCAACAATACGAGGAATGTTTCCAATTTCCAGAAAAACCGGAAGTAGTGATTTCATCAGGATAGCATTTCATTAACGCAACTGAGCAAAGTTTATATCCAAAATCCCAAGTTTGTAACCAAAATAGTTAGAAAGTTATAAGAAGATCCATATTAAATATTTGAAAATTCCTATACTAGTATTTTTAAAAGAAGCAGGTTAGTTGCATTCATAAGAGTGGCTGGTTGCCTAGAAAATGAAAAAAAACAAAAAAAAATGCTTTCTTTTATATCTTGAACCGTATCGGAAATATATATTTCTACAAAAAAAATATATGTGTGACTGTAACTGCGGCCATATTCAAATTTGAAAGTTTTAAAAAATTGCATTTCATGCGAGTTATTGATGACCTGAATTTCAATCTTCTATATTAAAATTTGAAAATTTTCTCCCAAAGTAACACTCTTATTCTCAACCTTCTGTATAACTATTACATTTAAAAGCTTGTTTTGTCGACATAATTGTCTCGTAGGCCTACATTCCAAATTTCATCAAAATCATCCATATAGTTTCAGCTGGCGAGTGAGCACAGACACACACATACAGACACACATTTTGAAAAATTTTCTAAAATTTTATTTCTCGACCACAATACTTTCTTGTTTAGCAAGAAAGTAAAAATTATATGCATACGCACACCATAATGTAACTAATTTATTATTGTTACCTTAGGACTTTGGGCGTAAACTACACAACTAAACCTTTACCTGTTGGCAGTACTATACTGGTAGTTATCAAACCTCTCTCCCTCAATAACCATATTATATTATATAGTATATTACATACCGAGGCGGAAAGTGTTCCATTTCTGTCGAGAGAAGTATAACTTCGCCTCTCGGTGAACTAGCTCTCGAGACAGGGGAATGTACGTTTGCAGAGGTTTGTATACGATTTTAATCACAATTAAAGAACAAGCAACATTATACAATTCAAATCAAAAAATTTTGGAACACATTCATCACGGCTTCTCGTTTAATATTGAAGGTCGTGACAATGCGACTTTTAATTTTCCTTTTTTTTATTATTACTGACCGCTTAAAGTAAACCCGTAGAATCATTTACTTTTCAACCTTTAAAGGGTTAGAAAAGCGGTATGTGACAAACTAATTGTGAATAAAAACATTTATCATTAGTAATTCTTCATATTTAGTAATACTAAAATTTATACATGCACAAAAATCAAAATACAAACAGCGTTGCCAGAGCTAGTACAATTGTACAGATCTGGTACATTTTTAAACCGGTTGTACAAAAGTACATTTTTATAATAGTCATCGGTCAGAACGCTAATCACTCCACATTTTTTTAAATAAAAATCGACGAACTTTATTTTAAATAGAATAAGTAAACATAGAAAGTTATAAAATAAGGATAAAATTTGATCATCCTTAGTTTCCTTCTCTGCATTACCCTCTCTCATCTAATAGACGAACTACGGTCTGTCAGCTAATGTGGGATGTTTTGATGTTCATATCCGGGAATTCCAGTGTACGATATTATACGGTAGCGGTAGTGTGTGATTTAGATTTATTTAAGTTAGTAACAAATAAATATAGTGGCGTAGCAATCAATAATCAGTGTGTCAAGTTGCTGGTAAAAACTTTTAACAGTGTTAATATCTATAGTAAATGGATAGGTACGTATTATTTTTTATAGGTTATAAGTTTAGAGAGTTTATATGATCTTGTGGGTGTTGCAATAATTTAATATTTCAACAGGTTTGTGATAAGAAAACCCAAAGGAACAGAACCAGAGCGTACTATTTCTTTTGAGCCGTCTACTTCGACAGGAGTATCTGATAAAATAATAATCTCCTAGATTCCCCGACAATTTTAGAAGAAAATAGTGATGCAAAACCATCAGAATCATCTGCTGCAGAGGTATCCAGTCGGATATGTAAGGATAGATCTCCACCGGTAAGTTTTAATGTAAAATATTTTTTTTCTGTTAATACACACTTGTGTTCCTAAAGCCGTTAGTGCTATGGAAGCGTGTTCATACTAAAATCATTAAAATATTGACACACAATTTATTTGATATTTTGTAGAAAAAAAATTACGCACAAAAATTTAGACAAGAGTGGGTGGTACAGTTTCCATGGGTCAAATTACTTAGTAGTGGAGAAAAATTATGCAGTTTATATAATCACACAATTGAGGATGGAGCAGCTCATTTATCAAGGCATGAGAAACACCAATTTAATAAAAAAAATGCCAAAAAGGTTACCAATGCCGGAAATATTGGATTACTACTAAAAGAATCGTTAGGAAGAGGCAGATCAACTGTAGCAGCTAGAGAAGCTGAGTATTAATTATATATGGGTCTGATAGCTGAGCATAACTCTCCAATGTATTTAATGGAACATATTCCTAAGCTTTTAGTACCGAGTATCCCAGATTCCCAGATAGTTAAAAATATAAACTGTGCTAGAACTAAAACTACAAAAACAATAAAAATGCTGCAAACTGAGCCCGAAAAGGAAGTTGAACCGCAAATGATTTTCTATTATAATAGACGAGACCACAGATATCTCCACAAAAAAAAATGTTTAGCTGTTTTGTGTCGTTTTGCGGATTTGAATGAAACTGCTATTAGGGACCAACTGTTTGCACTTTTTGAGGTGGAGAACTGCACTGCAGATGGTTTTAATAATGCTATTTTGGCTTTACTTGAAAGGTGTCACATTAGTCACGATAATGTTATTGGGTTCGGGGCCGATAACACTTCCATTATGATGGGATATCTTTGTTATTGAATGTATTTGTTATTCTTTGCATTTGTGTACATCAGATCCCTCGAAAAAAATACCATCCACAGTGGAGGAATTTGTTCAAGACATTTATAACTATATATCAAGAAGTTCAAAAAGACTTACAATTTGTAGCGTTCCCCCAGGTATCCTATCTTGATAAGCGTAATTTGAACTTATTTGCAATAATGCAACCTCAAGAACAAAACAATCGCTAAGTGATTTATCTTAACTTGACTGACAATAATGTCACTATTACTCAAATTAATTGTCTGCCTTACTTTGACTTTCCGGGTAATAATTAAAACATTATAATTTATTTACAAGTCTGGTATTTAATTACTCGCAAACCTCAAATCTGATCAAACAAATTGGCTGTCTAGTGGAAGGTACGTTGTGCTACCTAATTTAGATAGGCTGGATGAGGTACGTGTTGCATTATGAGCGGCAGGTAGAAAAAAAGAAACTACTCAAATTAAAATCAACGAACTTGGCCCAGCGGTGGTTCAGCCCGTTAATCTACTATTCTGGGAAAGAACCACCAATAAAACCCATTTTATTCATAAATAAGTAATTGCACAAGTACATTAAGAAATCAAATAACAAAAAAAAAACAATGAAATTATTAAATATATAATAAAACACTATTAAATGAGGTTAAACTATGATAAAAAACACATGTAGTCACACGTACAATTGGATCATAAATAATCAAAATAAAAATCGTAACCCCAAACATGTGGCCCTTTTAAAACTAATCATGCCGGTCTTTAAGTAAATAAGCATATAAAACAATAAAGCAAAATACGGTAGATATAAAATACAATAACAGTAAAATTGCATAGGTAATAAGGTAAAGGCGAGGACAAAAGAAAACAGACAAGGAATTTACAAGTACCCAATTGTGTAGTGACAACTAAAGTCCAAAATACATAAGTCACATTGTAATAAAGCACATACAAAGAGAAATCAGCTCGCAGGAAAATAATTCTACTTAACCAAACCGAAAAAACAACTCATTAAAACAAAGCCTTACAAGGGTAAGTTATAAATAGATCACTAACATCGTGACCGATATATAAGTTTGAGTGCGTTAGAAAAATACGGTGCTCCTCTCTCTGGTTATACATTCATCTATACAACAAATAAAAACCACAGAAATAAAAATTCGAGGTGTTTAATGGTTATGTGATCTCGGGAGTGTGTACCTACTTTGTAATTGCCTTTTACAATTAGTAACCAAAGCGGTATCAGGTGCCCGTTCATCAGCCCACCTCTACACAAATATAAATATAACCAACGCCAACAATGCTAATTCGGACAAATACCATAATGAGAGGCCCCTGTACTGTCTTTTATTTTAGCAGATTTCAGCTTAATGAGTCCGCGTCCAAATGAGATACCTTCGCAAGGCAATGCTCGATGTTTAATTGGTTATATAGACTTGTAGAATCATTTGAAGCCAGTCTTAATTTATATAAAAATACCTACTTACACTAGAATCGATCAAAGACACAAATCGTTAACATACACGGTTTAACCCCGAAAGAAAGAACAACTTAGCGTTGGCGAATTCAAAGGAAAAAGACAAACTGTTTACAATAAATGTATTTATTTAACACAAAATCGATCTGGCTATATTGATACTCTAACTGTAACTGCCCCCCCCTTCGATTTCAAAACTAACTATATATACTCCCGAAAACCACCCCCGATTTTCAAAAGGAATAAAAAACATGAAACATTACTTTCCGTTGGAACAGTTTTATATTAATTATTACACATCTTAATTTAAAAAATGTGCTTTCGAAATTTCAAGTAACAAGCAAAGTTATCTTTTGATCGCGACCCGTTCAGCCGTAATTAATCATTAGAGCAATGACATTTTTACATCTAAAGCGCGCATAAGAAATTACAATGATTCGTTACGCCCCTTCAGTAAAGCATTTTTAAGCGTGCACCTGCCACTCACCCCCCAACATGTGTTTTACATACATATTAGTTACAAACAATCCTACATTCCTTACATAAAATTTCTAAACAAAAGATTTTAAAACCATTAGCAAATGACGAAGTATTATTAAGATATTAAAAATCCACTAATTATCTTATCTATCGTGGTAACAATGACGATTTGACAAACGTTTATTACAATAATAAAATTTTCGCAATCCGCTACCTAGAGATAAGCTTGTTTAATATCTAGTTATACAATTTTGGATAACGTCAGATTTGACCTTTAGAATGTGGTTAAACGAGTCTTGGAGCAGTGGGAAGCTATACAATTATACTTTGCCAGTGAGGTGGTGGAAGAAAAAGAATTTCAAGGCTGAGACAAATTTTAGATAAATTTATCACACCCGAAATTGAATTATACCTAACGTTCTTATTGTATATTTTACCCCTAGTTAACAGACTTAACATAGAATTTCAGTCTGAGACCCCAAAGATTCACTTTTCATATGAAAGGGTTTCTTCACTATTTAAAACAATTTTAAATAACTACCTAAAAAATGATTTCGTTAATTCTGTTAATATTTTTGTGATAAATCTCCAAAATACCTGCCAAATAATGAAATTTATTTAGGTCAAAAACCTCATACTCTAATTAAAAAGTATAATATAGCTATTGAGAATTTAACACAATTTTATAATAATTGCATTTATTATTACGTAGAGTTGTGTTTACAAATTAGAAGTAGGTTCAATAATATCCCACAATTGGAAAATTTTCAACTATTAGATGCAACCTCGCTAGTGGAAAAGCCAACTTCTCTTTCCGTATTATTACGCAATTTACCTTAAATATTGACATTCAATTAGAAAACACCCTGTACATAGAGAAATCGCAGGATTTTGATATAAGTCACAGAATGCAATTTCATTTTACTACGTACAGAATATAACATCACTTAAATGACGACCTCTCTCTGCAATGCAAATTTCAAGTCTATGTTAGAAGTTGGTCATCATATCTTCCAACATTTCCTGATCAATTCTCTGCAATTCACGGCGAGTGGCATCCTTTAATCCTTTCAATGGTCGGGGCTTATCTTCATAGACACGAGGAAACCCCACAAGAGAAAATCACAAGCACTTATATCCGGCGACCGAGGTGGCCATGGCACATCTCCAAAACATGAAATGATTCGTTCGTGAAAAATGTCCCGAAGAACTCTCACTGAGGCCCTTGCTGTATGGGCTGTGGCCCCATCCTGCTGAAACCATACTCTCTCAATGTCTATTCACCTCTTCTGTGGTTCTTCCACTAGAGAGTTGGTTATCATTTCAACGCAGCGATCTGATGTGACGGTAACAGTGGTACCATGTCCTTCAAAATTGAGGGACGATTACAGCACATTTAGCAACTGCACAGCAGATTGTCACTCAAGGGCTACGCAAGGGTCGTTCATGCATTTGTTGTGGATTCTCTATGGCCCAATATCGGCAGTTTTCTTCATTAACTGAGACGTTTAAGTGGAAGTGAACTTCATCACTCACCATGATTATTACCATATTGATGTTATCTCTCAAAATATTGATAATAATCTTTTCAAATTGTGAAAGTTGTTCACCCAACTTTTGCCCAATTGCTATTTTACACGGATGTAAATATAAATCTACTCGTAAAATGCGCCTTCCCAAACTTGTTAGTCATTCTCAAAACGGCAGCGTGCTTAGTAAGGGATTGACGCAGGCTTCTCTATATTGACGTCTTCACTCTACGCAGAGTACGAAAGGAACCTGGTGCTTTGCGTCGAGTTACAATTCCTGTTGTTCTGACATTCGTTACCCATATAAGGATAGTGTTGCGATCTGGTGCGTTTCCGTGACGACTGAGGTTGAAATCCCGACAAAAGAGACGTTGTGTTTGGATAACAGATTCACTACTTTTAACATAATGATCGTACACGAACACTGCGATATGGTGACTAAAATGGCGCTGCCACCTAAGTTAAATAACACCGTGGTGGTTTCCCCCACTCTTCTACTCGTTGTATACTGTGCGTTTCAAATATATAGGGTGACCCAAACTCGATGGCCAAAACGAAAACAGCTGATTCCTCTGGCCAAAAGGAACAAAAAATTGTTAATACAGGGTGTGTCTATTGTTGATGGTTTCCAAGATGTTAACTGTTTTTTAATTTTTTCTATTTCGTGGAATTATTTTTTAAATCACGCTGTATCTTCCAAACTAGAAGAGTTACAAGAAAACACATTAGGAGAAATTTGTAGAAGATGAAATTGCCTTAAAGAATATTGAATTCATTCCAGACAAACTCATTATTCAACATTTTTAATGACATAATGAATTCAGAAATGATTTTTTTTCAAATCCCAAGACAAATTTCCAAGAGGAATATTTTTCCAATAGAGATGGATTTGATACATGGCCGATAAAGGAAAAACTTCCTTTTTTCATAAGCTTCACAACGATATGAAAAAAACTTATGGTTGACGTACTAATTACTGAATTATTACAGGAATACACTCAGGAAAAACTTTTAGAGCATAAAATTACCTTCAAAAATATGGTAGAGTAGATGAGAATTGATGATTTGTCCCTCACTTTTCAATCAATCTGTACATTTACGGCAAGAAATACATCTCCTTTACTGATATCTTTTCATCACCGTAGCAACGACTTGACATTAGTAAGTTAGTTGTCAAAATTTGTTTGCTATTACAGTTTTGCGGATTTCAATACGAGTTCTTTCTGTTGTAGTGATATTGTAATTTAGTTTTTGAGTCGTACTTGTTCTTGTTATTATTATTGTTCTTGCTCGTGTTCGTGTTTTCCTTCCTGAGTCATGTTTTCAAATGAAGAATATGCCGACCTAGATCTCCATCTAAAAGTTCTTGAACTCTCGTCACGTGATACGCACCTCTTCCGTCAGCCTTAAGAGTTCTCCGTATTGTTTCTCGTGGCATCGCAATACATTGGATGACCGCCGCAAGCTAGTCTCAGGATTTGCTTCGAAATGCTGGATTACGTCGTCAATCCTCTCAACATAATGAAATTCCTCTTGATCTCTTAGGATCCTAAAAGATCCTCTCTCTCTTAGAGCAGTGTGTACTCTAGAGAAAACTCCTTTCTGGATGAATTCTTCTTGGGAAAGCAGCTGCATACAGTCTAGCAGCCTCACTCGCATTCCCTTGGGCAACACCATAATAATAATGAATATCGGCATATTCTTCATTTGAAAACATGACTCAGGAAGGAAAACACGAACACGAACAAGAACAATAATAATAACAAGAACGAGAACGACTCAAAAACTAAATTACAATATCACTACAACAGAAAGAACTCGTATTGAAATCATCAAAACTGTAATAGCAAACAAATTTTGACAACTAACTTACTAATGTCAAGTCGTTGCTACGGTGATGAAAAGATATCAGTAAAGGAGACGTATTTCTTGCCGTAAATGTACAGATTTATTGAAAAGTGCGGGACAAATCGTCAATTCTCATCTACTCTACCATATTTTCGAAGGTAATTTTATGCTCTGAAAGTTTTTCCTGAGGTGTATTCCTGTAACAATTCAGTAATTAGTACGTCAATCATAAGTTTTTTTCATATCGTTGTGAAGCTTATGAAAAAAGGAAGTTTTTCCTTTGTCGGCCATGTATCAAATCCATCTCTATTGAAAAAATATTCCTCTTGGAAATTTGTCTTGTGATTTGAAAAAAAATCATTTCTGAATTCATTATGTCATTAAAACGGTTGAATGATGAGTTTGTCTCGAATGAATTCAATATTCTTTAAGGCAATTTCATCTTCTACAAATGTCTCTTAATGTGTTTTCTTGTAACTCTTCTAGTTTGGAAGATACAGCGTGATTTAAAAAATAAGTCCACGAAATAGAAAAAGTTAAAAGAAAGTTAACATCTTGGAAACCATCAACAATAGACACACCCTGTATTAACAATTTTTTGTTCCTTTTGGCCAGAGGAATCAGCTGTTTTCGTTTTGGCCATCGAGTTTGGGTCACCCTATATATATATATATATATATATATATATATATATATATATATATATATATATATATATAAGTGGAACACTACACTTTGAGGTCGAAATTTGTAATTAACTGGACACTTCGAGGTCGTTTCGTCATTTTGGGGTCAGGACCCCAAAGTGTACTCTACACTTTGGGGTCGTCATGTCCCCATACTGCTTAGTATATAATTAAAGGGTTATTTTGGGGACGTTATGAAAAATCATGCACAATGGGGTCACCATCATTAGCATTGATTGCAATTATAATATAAGAAATTTTAAGTATCAGTCTCATTTTTAACAGTAAAACAGAGAGGATCCAGTTTGATTTTTAAAAAACTAACAAAATGTAAACCATCGTTGGAACACTTGTTTCACTATTCTTCAAGAGGTTTAATTTTTCAATTTTATTAAATTATCTCGTAAAAACGAATTATTAACAGTAAGAGCACGAGTGCTCCAATTCTTTCCGGAAAGATTTTTATTTTGCATGCGCATTGGTTGCTCGGCAATTAAACATTTAATTGCCTTTTAGCATCGAATGCGAATTTGCAAAATAAAAATGTTGCCAGTCAAGAGATGAAGCACGAATGGTCTTTAGTTGGGGATTTAACTGGATCAATTATAGAAAAACGTCATGTTTTATGTTAGGTAAATCAACACTTTATTTATAACACGAAAAATAATTTGTCAGAATGATAATTAATTATTTTTAAATAGTAATAAGATTGCTAGAAACAATTACGAAGCGGCAAGAAAAGTACCATGCTTTTCTTTTCACTGTAAGTATTCCTTGGTAACTTCTGATTGGTGCATGTGACTCGATTTTCGTAATGTAATTGGTCGATCATACCTGAAGTTAATTAGCAGATGAAAAAACTATAATAAGATGTAGTAAATTTAAACCATATGCTGACTGAAGGCACACTTAAAATTTTTGTATATTTTAAAATTTATGTTGCAACAAACGGGCTATGTGTGGCAGAATATTTATTACCTTGTAATTTATAACTTTTATTCAGCTGCTTAATATTTTATTTAGAGTTTGGCTCTCAGAAACCAGATTAAAGTTTAAAATACTTCCAAAAGTCTATAATCATACAGTATTTTGTTATTTTTGAACTTTTAATCATAAGGCAATCTCAACTACCATCCATAATTTTCCTAGTTAGAGTACGTTCAGTGATCTCATACATCAATAAATTTAAGTTTAAATTTAAGATAAGGTCAAATACTGATCTCTGTTTTGTTGATGGTTATAGATAACTTAAGATAAGTCTGTCTCAATGATTTAATTTACGATTCCTATAATTTCATTTAAAACGGACAACTTCATTGTTTTGATTTTTAAAATCCATAGCAGTTCGCCATCGTACGAATTATTAATTCAAAGTTTCTACCATGGATAGAATGAAGTAACGCCGATGTAAATATCTAGTCTTTTATCAAAACTTCAGTAATTGTGACACTCTTGTGACTTGGTAGAACAAATCAATAACTCTTTACTTTTTGTCCCACGCGATTTTATCATTCTTGTCCTTAAACTTACCATATTGCCTAATTGTGTGAGCTAATTGACCACATTTTCAGCAGCAATACCTGTACATTCCTTCTTTAATACTTAGGATGCACTACTCTATCGTTAAATACACTGAAAACATGACCAGTAATTAAACGAATACAGTAACATACACCTTAAAGTATGCTTTTGCTAATGCTAGGGGAATGCATGAATCACGGCAAAACAAGAGTAGACCTACCCCTCGCCTTGCCACAGAAATGTTTCTCGCATCAAATATTTAAAACCCCGTTTGATTTCAAGTATCGGCCGAAGACCTCATAGAATTGTTGTTGACATCTTTATTTAAGCGTTTTACTACAAAATCATTACAGCTGATTTTAAGTCAATATTTGCCATTTATGTAAAAACATGCCGATGCACATTTGCGTCTTCTTCTTAATGCATGTACTTAAATTGAACCTATGTTTTAACGTACAGTGTAGGTTTTAGTTCACCACCTGCGGGATTATACACAACAAATTTCATTCCGTCTTCGTCATATAACATGTGTAAAACGACAGTTGCATGTTCGACCGTAGTTTTGAATAAAAGCGCTAATCCGATATCGAAATTCTTTTATAATTTCAGCTATACTTCAAAATTGTGTATTTCTGTCTTACAGACGTTGATTTCTTCAGTTTTTACAAGGTTTAAAAATGTGAATTCTTCAGATAATAAATACGCCTTTTTAACTATCGAAAAAACATCTTACATAAGTGGTACCAGATCATTTCTTCAACATATGTTGACAGTAAAGTTCAACGTCGTTTGAAGCTCTAAAATTAACGTTGCCAATAAGATATTATTATATTATATTTCGACGTAATTAATCTGCTTTATAGATATTAATTACTTCAATTTTTTCAGTTTTAAAAAATACAAATTTTTGTTAGTGTAAATGTCAATTACAACACTAAATCTAAACTTATTTATGATTATTACAAATAAAATTCGTTAGCCTTTAATCATAACTGATTTCTTTATCAGTTAGGCAATACGTTTTATTTGTTAACACGGAATTGCCTATGCTAAAAAGTCTTTCAACTGAAGCACTTGAAGGGAGACTCGTATTTTATTTAAGAAACAATTCTTTCAAGTACCTACTTAAAGTTTTCTTCATTATAAATGTTAATAAACGATGCAGCTTTTTTGTAAATAAGGGAAGTACTTCCTCTGCGGTTACGCTAAAAAAATTTGGCAAGGAGGCTACGGTAAATCATTATTTACAAAGCCTTCGACATAATTTTGTTTCATTATACTAATAATACACAAAGAAAACACAACGTAATTTTTAGAAATCTTAAATCGCAAGGTCCAAACACTTCTTAATAAAGACAAAAGTTAAATGAATTAAATAAATAAATTTCAAATATCTTTTTTATTGCTAAGTAACGGTTAAAACTGAAATAACATGAACTTTGAAAGTCAAGTGATAACTAACAAAGAAAAAGGAGTAAACATAAGAGGATTAAAATACTTTCAACACTTATTGTATTCTTTCATTGAATAGCTAATACCTTGAAGAAGTGCAACCTCAATGTCAGCCCTATCCCCCCTTGCCGTTTACCACTAAAATAGAAGTTGTAAAATGGTGCCCTTAACATTTTGCGGGAAAATATAGAAATATACGTTCCGGCCAATCTAGTTGTCCTTGAAATAACAAAAACACAAACACGTTATTAGGCGCTCATCGGAAATAGATGTACTTCAGGTAAATAATCACATTCGTATAGCGACCGGTGTTCAGTAAAAAATTTAAATTCAATTTGTTTTATTTTGATTTTACCATTTACCATTGAATAACTAATAGATTTTACTAAGGACAAAGAAACATTACAGTCCGCGCGGCCAAAGAATGCTTGAACGTTGGGTGCGCATTCGTCCAACTTCAAGTCTCTTAAGCGCGGCATGTCAGTGGCGTCGCCACCAAAAGCGCGTTCCGTTTATTATCAGGTATTACACTAATTAATTATTTATTTCTGTTATTAAATATAACAACTAAATATAAAAATATTTAGAAAACGAAATACTGATTGACGTACAAGTCGAAAACTGGTGATAAATTTGGAGGACGATTCAGAAACTGAAAGTGGTTGGTCTAGTGATGAATGATTGTGTTAGTAGTATTTAATATTATTATAGTAGGTAATTATCGCCGTTTGAGTAATTTTACCCCAAAGTGTATGGAAATATAAAAATTGATTACCTAAGAAATATCATAATTTTTTTAAATCCTGAATAATACTCTTGAAATACAGCCTAATCTTTTTGTATAATTAAAAATCGAACTTGTACTTTTTTGATTTTCATAAACGATTAAACTGTTGTGTTCATTTGTAATTCAAATATAAAATTTATTACTTGTCAACATGGTTATTTTTTTATTTTATAAATGTTTAAACTATTACTGTTCATATGTAATTCAAATAAATAAAATATTTTAAAATTTCTTGTGGTTTGGTGACGAATAATTGAAAACGCGACACCGACGTCACTGGTAATACTTTCAGTCGCTATTGCGTTAACGAGTGCGGCCGAATGCACGAACATCCATGCGCGACACGAGGCATGCTTTGGGCGCGCGGCCTGTAGTAGACGAATATGAATTACTTTTAGTTTTTAAGAACTAAGGCATACGCCCATTTCTTTTCTACAACGTCCATCTGATTCTGATACGATCATAAATACTATTTTCGTTTTAGACAATGCTTTTAATATCAATTATCCAAAAATCAAACACAAACAATTTCTAGCTGCGACATTAAAACAAATTAGATGTAATGTTTATGTAAAGATTCTTGTGCAAGGTGGTCGACGATTTTTTTAAATCACACTTTTTAAAGTAAATATTCAATTTACACTCATTCGTGTCTTTTTTACAAATCAAACCTTTTGTATGTTTTGTTTTCTTTTTATCTATTAATTAGTTAAACGAAGCTAGGTACTCGATATGGTAGGCGGAATAAAAAGCAGCAGAAAAAAAGCCGGGGTATAAAAAGTCTGGTAAAAAAATCAGGGAAAAAAGCCGGGGAAAAATCCGGCGGAAAAAAAGCAGGCGGAATAAAAAGCCGGCGAAATAAAAAGCCGAACGAAGTAAATAATTCAAGCAAAGACAATAGTGATTTGATTGACTACTCACGGAGCAAAGAATTATTAAACAATTGTGAAGTTTCATCTTTTCAATACCAAAATAACAACTACTATAATGTTAATCTTTATGAAAGTTATTACGGACTATTTACGTATATCAAATTATAATAAATAAATACTTAACATTTACCTAACTTATCCTAATATATTATAATTTAATTGGCACGTAATCTAATGGTGTGTCCAACTGCCGAGAGGAAACGTCCGACGTCACCATCATATTCCCTGCACAAATTGTTTAACCTCGTCTGTATATCCTCATACAGAGTTCGTTTCTTTTTCATCGCCACAATTACCTAAATTGTTCTGTTGAATTTTTTTTGAGTCTGCAGCGACCTCTTTTTTGATAATAAGGTATTGTGGCGAAGATAAAGAGATGAACTGTGTATGAGGATATGCAGACGAGGTTAAATAATTTATACAGGGAATATTATGCTGACACCATCACATTACGTTCGAATTAACACATAATACATTCGATAAACGTTCGACGCATACACTAGATGTTCGTTCGGCTTTTTATCCCGCCGGCTTTTTTCCGCCGGCTTTTTTTTCGTGGCCTTTTTTACCAGGCCTTTTATACCCCGCCTTTTTTTTCCGCGGCTTTTGATTCCTAGATCCACTCGACATTACAGTCATAAATAACCCTATTGTTATTACACTTTCACTGAAGGCCGGAATCATTCATTGCACCACTAGTTTACGATTTTCAATCAAAAACATTGAATTTTACCTAAGCCCGGTAAATTGAAAGTATTGTTTTCTTATTCTATTACGTCTAAACTTGTGTTTTTTTTCAAAACGGTAATGTTCGCTTGCCGGATTCAGTTTCACTTTGACGGTTTCAAATCGAAGGATTTGTTAGTACACTTTCGATAATAATAAGTCCCTCAGCATCTTTCTTATTATAAATATTGGTTCTTGACTTGATTAGCTTTTATTTTAAACTTTTAAAGGACTTCTTCCTGGGTAACCATTAAAACAAGTTTTACTTGCAAATTGTTGAGATAAGAAGTAGCAAAGCCTAGAAATGCGATTAAATTTTTGATATAACCCTTGTTTATAGAATGTATATAAACAAGGATATAACATTGAAAAAAGTGTACTTTTAACAAAACTACAATAAAATTAGAGGACCATTATAGCATATATTGTTGAAAATAAAACTTATCTTTCTTTAGCTACCGATTTTTTTAAATTGCCTATACCACTACGTTTTTTGTAAAATAATTCCCGACCAATGTAAGAATAAATTTTCCTTATTTTCGCAAACAGCTTGAAAATAAAAGACAATAATTAATTTTCGTTTTTATCATTAAGATCTCTTTGAAAGCAGATTGAGAATTTTAATATTTTACCGGTTTATAATATTGATTTACCTACTTTTTCAGATATGTACATTCTTTTAAAATCAGCCTTGAGAACAGCTTAAAAATAAATGTTATTGTATGGTTAATAGCATCATTGTCCATTTCTGCAAATAGTTTAATGAGGCACCGTGATGAATCACATCGCATTGTTCATAATTACCAAAGGATTAAATACTTTGAGGGGGATATTTTCAAGTATTTGCATAGAAACAAATAAATATTATAAATACCCCTAACTAACAATTACAATTCAGTTTTGATTTTGTTCTTCTGATATATTTCAATTTGTCGTATTTATTACATTAACTTTATATCCAGGTTGCCACAATTATCGAATTAATTCACTTAATTAATAGTATATGTTAAACGTAGATCGTGGTCTAGTCAAGAAAGGGCAATAGCTTTAGAAGAATTTAAACAGGAATTTGAAAGTAAACAATTACCAAGCACGGCTCAATGCATTGCACTACGAAAAAAATCCTATTTTATTAAGCCGTAGTAGTCCACAAATCAAATCTTGGTTTGATAATATGTTAAGAATTTCAAAGTACCACGACAAAAGAACGGGAAGAACCAAAAAGTAAAATAAAACGAAGTAAGTGAAAGAAATGTCTTAAATATACAGGGTGGTCGTGTTACAAAGCGATATTGAGAAAATGGCTGAATGAAAATAAATGAAATATCTAGGGATACAATGGGTCGTTGGGGGACACTTTTTGACAGAGTAAGTAATGTTTTAACCCTTTCCACTTTTTAGGGGTGGGGGTTACTTTTATATGTTAAATGGAAAGGTGTAGTATTCTTTACAGATTCGTAATCTCCAGAAAAAACTACGTTATAATCAATGAATAATTTAATGCCAATGTCAATGTCACTACGCTAAATTCAACAAAATTAAAAAGAAAATTAACAGAAGAAAAAACTGATATTAGGTACATTATTTTATTATAATAGGTGTTCAAAATGACGACCATTTTGTTCTAAACATTTATCAACCCTCTTTCGAAAAGAATTCCGCACTCTGATTAACATATCTGGGGTGATTTCACGAACTGCACGCGTAATCCTTTCTCTCATGTCTTCGGCTGTAGTTGGAGCAGTCACCATAACTTTTTCTTTGACGAAACCCCACAAGAAAAAATCAAGAGGGGTTAAGTCTGGCGATCTTGCAGGCCAATTTACTGGCCCCCCGCGTCTAATCCATCTGTTATGGTAAGTGTCATTCAATATAGCACGTGCTTCTCGACAGAAATGTGGTGGTGCGCCGTCTTGCTGGAACCAAATTGCTTCACGTTGTTGCTCTGGAATATTTGGCATCAGTCTTTGCAAGTCATTTCGAAGGAAATCGCAGTATCGCTGCCCATTAAGATTACCATCGAAAAAATGAGGTCCAATAACAACATCGCCAAATATCCCACACCAGGTATTTATCGACCAAGGGTGTTGATTAGCGACTGTTCGCATCCAGTGTGAATTTTCTTGAGCCCAATAATGCATATTGTGACGATTGACTTGACCATGGTTAGTGAATGTTGCTTCGTCAGAAAATGTTATGTTTTCCAGTTGTTTTCATTAATCCATTGTCGAAACCACCGACAAAATTGCACCCGTCTCTCGAAGTCCTGTTCATACAATTCTTAATATAAGGTAATATGGTAAGGATGAAATTTAAAATTTAAAAATAAAACTCCTACCGCCATGTCGTCGTTCGTTTTGGTTTTTCTCCTGCTGCGTTTTCTGGATGAGAGTTGGCCGATCTGGCGACTCCTAGTCTCTAATCTTTTGATCGCCATGTGAGATTTTGGTGCTAAATGGGGAAATCTTACCGCCCAAAGTTCAGAAGCATTGCGGTAGTTTTTCTACATTCTCCGAGAATTAACAACATGTCAGCTTGGCAGTTGAATTCATTCATTTTAAGGATATGTAATTAAAATCTCAACTAAGATTATTAAATACGAACAGGAACAACAGAGATAATTAACAAACGAACAGAACTAACACTAACTAACAATAAACGAACATAATGAACACTAATTTTAACAAGTCGCTTAAAATAAAGACTTTAAATTCGAAGATAATTTAAGGAAATTACTGGCAATGTCATAACATGTTAAGTCGTTCGTTGTCATGATAACTGCAACAGTGGCGGCTGGTGAATGATCGCTGCAGTGCCACATAGCTTCAAAAAAAATCAAGAACTTTCTAAGAAAATAATTATTAACTACATAATCTAACCAAAATACCGTACTTTTTTACCCAGTTGACATGTTAATTCTCGGAGGATGTAGAAAAAACAACGGCAATGCTTCTGAACAAAATGGTCGTCATTTCGAAAATCTATGTATTATAATAAAATAATGTACCTAATATCAGTTTTTTCTTTAGTTCATTATATTTTTAATTTTGTTGAATTTAGCGTAGTGTCATTGACATTGGCATTAAATTATTCATTGATTATAACGTAGTTTCTTCTGGAGATTACGAATCTGGAAAGAAAACTGCACCTTTCCATTTAACATTTAAAAGTTACCCCCCACACATAAACAGTGGAAAGGGTTAAAACATTACTTACTCTGTCAAAAAGTGTCCCCCAACGACCAATTGTATCTCTAGAAATTTCATTTATTTTCAATCAGCCGTTTCTCAATATCGCTTTGTAACACTTTAAAAGGACCACCCTGTACATAGATTGTAACATTTATTCTTACAGATAAATGGCAATCGCCGGAAAAGGTTATGTTTAAAAGGTTTAAACACCATGGCTGTGGGGTACCGTACTTAAATCTCTAACAGTTCTTATTCGTACATAGGCCACCCAAATTGCATTATTTGTCCATTTAGTTTATTTTTAAGTCCATCACATGAAAGTTTACGTAGCTCAAAAATTATCTGAGGATAATGTGCCTTTGGCAGGTACCCCATTGTTCATTCACAAGCAAGTTTTAACAAAAGACATATTTTTACCTAAGAATTGTTTTTATTGAAGAGGTTTGTTTATCGACTGTATTACATTTTTATTGTAAGTAAATAAATTAATGCCGTTTATTTATTATACAAACTTCAATTAAAGTATTACAACATAACACTAAAGATACGCTAACCTATTATCGGTTTTTGTATATATTTTACATACGGAGACTTTAAAACCATGCAACTTCATTATTTTTAGCTGAAAATATAATTATGAAATTTTAACCAATAATGGACTTTTTATCAGTACAATCATTGAGAATAAAATCATTTCTCAGTCAACGGTACGATCGAGAGGCGAGTAACTACGAGATATTCATATTTTAGTAGGTATAAGTATATTATTTATCATTATGAGGTTAAATTTAACTGTTTACATTGGGTAGCTATTATTTATTTGTAATATTGTACAATCCTTATTAGTAATACATATAATACGAATTATACAAAGTCTTATTATTTTATTACATAAAAAAAATTTCACAGTTTTGTTTTAGCAGAGGTCATTTAATAGTGCATTTTTAAAAAAGTTTGCATGTACTGATAAAAGGTCCATTCTTATCAAAATTTGAAGAGGTTCACTTACAAATAAAAAAATTATAATATTCTAAACTCAGGCGTCTTGCTTTTGAAACCAATAGTAAGTACAAATTAAAAATGTACCAGTGAATTCGGAGCACCACTAAACTAAGCAAGTAATACACGTATCGTAATATCATTGTTGTAATGCGAGTTTTTTTTTTCGTTTTTGCTTCTTTATTTCCTTGAGCGGCGGTAATACTCGGCGAATCTCTGATCTTCATACCACGAGGCACACGTGGATCTGCTATTTCCGGTAACATACATTCATAGTAAAACTCTTTTAATTTAGGTAGCATAGTTTCTAACCAAAAAGTCGTATTTTTTTCTATTCGAATAATTTTCAAATCGCGGTTTGTAAAAACAATCGCGATGTGTATATAAACATTTTACTTCGATAATACCTCCATCTTGAAGTAATCCGTCAGGGGAAGCTGCTAGAAAAGGGTGCTCTTCTGCAATAAATAATCCACACGGCGAAACCTACTTTTTCGTTTGAACTTCATACAGTTCTATTGCCTTTTTCTCATTCAAGCGGCCATAGATTATTGCCGAAGTTTTCAAGTCCTTGTTTCCTTTGTACAGCAAATCTAGTACAGCACAATGGCTTGAAGTGGTTGGAAGCCTTTTACAGACTTTGCCAAAGTTTGAAGCTGTCAGACGATTTCTTCTTGCAGATCTCCATTGAAGATTTTCATGCTGACCTCTTGTAATTTTTTCTATGTGACTTATATTAGGTATCTCACGTTCAAGATCTAGTAAAATTTGTCGCTTTCTTGATTGAAATGCTTCAGGTTCCATATCCGGTTTTGCAGCATCCGGACCGTATTCGATATCGCCACTGCACGTTACCTTGAGATTACAATATCTTTTCCTCTTAGTCACCTTTCTGGCAGTATTACGTTTAAGCTTTTTTTTTACAAAAGGCCGAAAAATAATTGTGACTGTGATCGTTCACAACCGATGAATTCCAAGAAGGGCCATTATTATACGACAGCCCGGCTCCTACACAACGTCTAAGGTATGAACCCCTCTGGCAATAATTTATTCGTTTTCCACCAGTAAATTTACACACAAGAGACATGTAACGTTCTACATAATTCGTAGTACTGTTGGTAATCAGACGATGCGCTCTACTGACAACATACTCTAATGCAGAGCATATATCAGAAAACATCTGCGTTTGTTTTAATAGAGGTACCAAATTGACTTCATCGGTGTTTTTTCGCTTGCAGTATTCCGTGCGACAATTTGCATGATACCCGAAAACATGATAGGGTCCATTTTTTAAATCTTCGCGTGGTTGTTGTACATTTGAACCTGATTTTGTATTGTTACTTATCGCTGACCGAACGGCGACGCTAAGACGAGGAATATGCTGTTTCAGAATCCGTCGTGTTTCTACTTCGTGTGATGTCTTTGTTGTAATTTTATGTAATTGAGAAGTGTAGCACCTTGTGATATGATTAGCACACTCAAGTTTGATTACGAAACGGCCATAAGATACAAGTTCTATTATTCGTGCATATACACTTGAATCGCCGTCACCTACCACGTACTTGTAACGAACAGCATGCTGTGCAACACTACTATTAAAACCATCAACTATAATGTCTTGTTCCATACCTGTAGGGGGTCCACAAAAGTTTTTAAAACACGTGTTTTTTTACCACCGAATGTTTTTGAGACGCACATATGCTACAATATTTGTTTCGAATCCCCAAAACTGCAATTTTCCGGTGTTTTTACCAATTATAACTGCTACTCCAGATAATGAACTATAACCGTGGCCATAAGACCGTTTAGCCCAACCACCATCGATGATTACTGTCACAAACGGAATGTCTTCCTCAACGTTTCCCACGTCGAGAGCTAGTTGTCTTTCCTCCGTGCCTGCTTGAGATATTTGTTGTTGCAATACTTTTTCCCACTCCTGACCTACCAAATGTTCCATTTTTCTAAAGTAGTTGCTAGCCATCATAGGAATATCTAGACAACTTAGATATTCTTGAGTTTGAGAATATCCGATGCCAATTGCATTTGCTCCCCAAGCACTCATTTTGTTTACCCCAGTTCGTTTATTTCGTGGATGAGAATGTATTTTTAAACATTTCTCACAAGCATCACAAAAGTAATAAAAGCAAGAACTCACTCCTTTTCTAATTTCTTTTTGGTATTTCATTTTTCCCATAGTGCATACCATGTCGTGACGCCCTAAACGTTTACATCCTTCTATAAAATACCCGATGTTCACTATACGGTCACCAAATAACATTGCATTTAAATCCAAATTTATGTCTGCTTCTGTTTCCAGAGGAGGTAAAATTTCATTAGGTAAACTAACGACAAGATAACAGAAATTAATATAAATTATACCTTTACCTAGAAGTAATAGAAATACTTACTTTCGAAAATACTCCACATGTGCGTCCTCTGGAACATTATCACCTTGTTGTATCAATTTAACGACCATTTCCCTCGTTCTTCGCGATCTTTGCGCTTTCGATGCTTTTCCGCGCTTTCTTACAATCGAAGAACTTCGCATTTTATAAAGATATAACAACAAATAATGCAACAGTACAATAACTATTATAACAAACCAAAACAAATAACAACTAACAAATATTACAACAAATAACAGCTAACAAATATTACAAATCGCACAATTTCAAATCACTCAATAATGGGATATTTCTATTGCAAACTAAACAAAAACTTTAAATGTTCAGGTATACAGGTAGGGCGAGGGGGTTAGTCAATTACCGAATTACGTATTATTTATTTTATAATTCTTTGTATTATATAATAATCTGAAATGCAATTTAAAACCGACTTATTTATGTCATAATTCGTAAGCTTGTAGCATCGCAATATGGCACAGTATTTTGGATTATTAAAAATAAGTTGGAGTAATTAATGAATGCCAAATTGTGTAATAAAAATTACTAATATTAATAATTATATCATTATAAGAGTTTCGATATTAATACGTGTAAAAGAAATAGTAACCAAACCATAATAAGACGAAACATTAGAATGATATAATTCTTAATATTAGTAATTTTTATTACATGATAAAGAATGTTTAAAAACATATCAATAAGAATCTTTTAATTTGATTTGTAAATATGGATTCCTAGAAACACCAGGTATACTAAACAATATAAAGGATTATTGTCAAGTGTCGGTAATCCTCTAACAGTCTGCACTTTCTTAAGCTTTCATCTTCTTTTTTCGTTTGTTGTTTCTTTCTAAATTTTAATGGATTGATTTACACATTAATATTTTAGCCATTTTTAAGGACGGTTTTGATCACTGCAACTTTTTTAATGCACCGTCGTATTCGTAATCGCTCATAGCAGGTTATGACAAAATTTGAATTATTTTGATACACAGGGAAAACAGTTATAGTAACATTTCTTTATTAATTACGGATTTTAAAAATTGAATTCAACAATAACCATACTTAATTACCACCAATCATTTTGAAAATCTGTCATACCCTAGCATACATATGTATGTACCTACATTCAGAAATTCAGCGTTCTACTTCAATAATTGTGCTTAAAAATATCTAAAAACGTAAGTCCGCATCGATTTATCAGATTACTTTTTTTCATCATTCATAACAAAGTAATAGGATTAATATGATTAATTAGTAGTCGAGAAACTTTCTAAATAGTATATGTAAGGAAAAAATGCGTTTTTAAAGTAATATAAAACAGGGTACTCCACAGCCTTCCGTCTCGTGCAGAATGTGCCGATATTAAAGAAAATGAACCTGTTTTGAAAGATCACTCAATCGAAGAAATAAAAGCATGGGTTAATAATGAGATAAATCGAAAGAAAACAACAATTAAACGAATATAATTATAAAAATGTTAAAGGATTTTTGTATGATGTAAATTAGGAATAAATAGAATATACGTATAAAACGAAGTTTACATTTAACTGACATTCTCTTCCATACATAATGTTATAAGTGTACTTCACAATGGTAGTAATTAAATGAATAAACGTCTTATGTTCATACATTTTTTTTCATTTCAAAAGTAGGACACTTATTGAAAGACCCTTGCAGGTAATCCAATTGTACTTCATGACCTAGTGCATGTTATACATTTGGGTAATTTTGTGCGGAATACGAGAGGACAATCGTATTTGTTAGGTGTTGGTGGATGGATTCATTGCATTCGTTCTAGGGAAACCTGCACCTACTCTAAAATCAACTAAGGCAATTAAAGAGAAACTTACTAAATGATATGATGACTAGTAATAGTTAAGTGTAGCAGTACAATATGAGGATTGTTAGCGAAAAGTGGCAACACAAGAATATAATTAACACAGTGGGTAAAAAACAGAAACTTCTCATAATGCCAACGTACTTGGCCTCACTGTCAAAAAGCTAACTGTAGTAAGCAAAAAAGTTGACCAGTTATGTGAAAGTCAGGTGTTGGCTAAAGGAGATAGTCAAAGGACTATGACGGAAAGTCAGGTAATGGCTGAGAAGGTTAATAAAGGACCGGTAGTTGTTTAAACGAGACTTGTAACCATTGAAGTTATAGGGAGTTCAAGATTAGCAATTAGATATAAGTAACGGTGGGGCATTAACAAACCTGGCGAAGTCGGCTCAAAAAATAAAACAATACCAAAACTGAAAACGCCATAGTAAGTGTAAGAAGGACGAGTTGTTGTTAAGTGGATAAAAGGTGTTAGAGGCTATTTTCTCTAGATATAATATAATTTATATACATATGGATTAATTTCATTCACGTTAGTTTTCAAGTTAAAGATGCTTTTAGTCAAACACGTATATACTCTGTATATACTATATACCGTATATAGGTATATACGCGACCCCAAAGTACCCTATACCACTATATATATATATATATATATATATATATATATATATATATATATATATATATATATATATATATATATATATATAATATATATATATATATATATATATATATATATACAGGGTGGTCCGAATTTTATGCTCATAACTTCGAGGGTATATTCACTTTAAAAAATAATATAAGTTTTCGATATAAACATATATCCAAAAATCCTTCGTTTCCAAGATACAGGGTGTCAAAGTTTTGTAACATTTTTCGATTTGTTTTAATAGCGTCCACAGTTTTTCAGATATTGATTTGAAATTTGATAAAGTTATTACGTTATCAAGAAGCATTAATTTGAGTATTTTAAATTTTTTTAATTCTACAGGGTGGTCCATTTTTGGGGGTGTCGGTACCTTAATCCCCCACAAACTTTTTTGTGGTACGCCCCTGGTATATTTTGATTGCAGATTTAGATTTCTTATTCAATTTAGAAAAAATTGTGTTTCTTGAGTTTTTTCGTAAAGTGCACGATTTTCGAGATTTTTTAACTTTAATAAACGAAATTACAAACACCAATTATTTAATTAACTACAATAAATATGTACATACATATTATTTAAAATTTTATAAATTTTGTTCAAAATGAAATCCATTTGAATTAATGCACATTTGGCAACGACGATATATTGAGTTTACAGCATCGGATAATTGATGTGGTCTATTGCGCAGGGTCTCACATGCTTCCTCGATCCTCGCATGTAACTGCTCTTCTTTATCAACTGGAGCATCATTCACTACGTCTTTAAGATAATGTATTTTGATTGCAGATTTAGATTTCTTATTCAATTTAGAAAAAAATTTGTATTTTGAGTTTTTTTAGTGTACGATTTTCGAGATAAATGAGAAAAACTTCAAAAACATTGTAATTTTAGTTTACCGCTTTTTCGCATTTTTCTCAAAAACAATGCGTTTCTCGAACAAATGTAACTTATGAAGAATTGTTTAAATGTAATTGACATACCAAGTTTTTTTTAAGTAAATGTCGCACTCCGAAGAAGTTTGGGGAGAAAAGAGGTTCTGAAACCCAAAAAAATAGGACACCCTGCTAGTAAATCTGCGAAGATAATTAGAGTAGGCTATGATGCATAGCAATCATTTGATATCTGACATTTTTGACAACTTAAAACGTAAATAAAGTTTAATTGCGTTTGCGTGTAAACAATTCAGTTGAATTTATGTAAGTGTTTACGTGTTTTTTAAAATGCCTAATGTGTTTACAAACGCTGAATATGCGGACATACATTTTATTTACGGTTTCACTAATGGAAATTCTTCTGAAGCGGTTAGGGAATATCGTCGGAGATTTCCCAATAGAAGACAACCTAACATAAAAGTGTTCAGGGAGGTACATCGTCGATTTAGAGAAGGTGGTTTAAAAAAAACGTAAGAGGTCATGATATACTGAATGACCTGAAATATTGCGTTTGTTTAACAATAATGATCGCTTAAGTTCTCGTGCTGCTGTAAGACAACTGAATGCTCAAAACCTACGGGTATCCAAAAGTCAAGTTTTACGAACATTCCATAAGGATAACAAAAAATCATTTCACTTACAACCCGTGCAACATCTAAGGCCTGAAGATGGTCCAAAACGAATTGAATTTTGCAACTGGATTATAAGATCGGTTGAAATAGAAAACTCATTTTTACTGAAAATATTGTAGACGGATGAGTCTACATTTAATCGCCGAGGGGTAGTAAACTACCATAACCTCCATGTTTGGAGCAATCAAAACCCACATCAAATCAGGCCGCGGTCCTTCCAGACCGAATCTAGATTAGATGTATGGTTGGGAGCCATTGATAATATCTTGTCTGGTCCATTTTTCCTTCCCCCCCGGGTAAATTCACAAGTATTTTTGAATTTTCTTGAAAATGATTTGCCCATTTGTTTGGAAGATGTTCCGCTAGATTTAAGGCACGAAGCTTGGCTACAAATAAATGGTGCACCAGCACATTTTGGAAGAAACGTACGCGAATGGTGCGATATAAATTTTCCATAAAAGTGGATAGGACGGTTAGGAAGAGATGTGGACCATGTACCAGCAATAGGGCCAGACGCCTGGCCGCCTAGGTCTCTCGATTTGACCATTCTCGACTTTTTCGTGTGGGGGTATCTTAAAGACGTAGTGTATGCTACTCCAGTTGATACAGAAGAGCAGCTACATGCGAGGATCGAGGAAGCATGTGAGACCCTGCGCAATAGACCACATCAATTATCCGATGCTATAAACTCAACATATCGTCGTTGCCAAATGTGCATTAATTCAAATGGATTTCATTTTAAACAAAATTTATAAAATTTTAAATAATATGTATGTACATATTTATTGTAGTTAATTAAATAATTGGTGTTTGTAATTTCGTTTATTAAAGTTAAAAAATCTCTAAAATTGTGCACTTTCCGAAAAAAAATCAAGAAACACATTTTTTTCTAAATTGAATAAGAAATCTAAATCTGCAATCAAAATACACCAGGGGCGTACCACAAAAAAGTTTGTGGGGGATTAAGGTACCGACACCCCCAAAAATGGACCACCCTGTAGAATTTAAAAAATTTAAAATACTCAAATTAATGCTTCTTGATAAGGTAATAACTTTACCAAATTTCAAATCAATATCTGAAAAACTGTGGAAGCTATTAAAAAAAATCGAAAAATTTTACAAAACTTTGACACCCTGTATCTTGGAAAGGAAGGATTTTTGGATATATGTTTATATCGAAAACTTATATTATTTTTAAAGTAAATACGCCCTCGAAGTTATGAGCATAAAGATTGACACTTATATATATATATATATATATATATATATATATATATATTATATATCAAAAAGTTGCGATATTTTCTGCTCGTCCAGAACCCTTTAAAAATTTGGCCTTATCTTTTCCCGTTCCTAAATATCCTGAAAAAACTGAAAAACTCAAATTTGGAAAACCGGCCATAACTTCTATATTTCTTAACTGATTGCAATAAAATTTGGTACACTTACATAAGACTTAGATACGAGTACACAGGCATTAATAAAATTCTTCCAGAAGTACTAAATTCTGAATGACGATAGTCAACTTTTTTTTTTCTTATGGGCGCCATATTGGATTTCTGCGCGGATAGATAAAGGAAAATATTCTCTTTATAACCATATACCTGATTATCCAATAATTAATAAAAGTAATTGTTGTATGATGAAAAATAAAATTTTGGAAAAAAATCAATTAGTCATAGGCATATCGTTGTGAATAAAATGCTAACGTACAGTCAATGGTTGATTTTTTATTCTAAGAACAAGAAAAAAACATAAACACATAAACAGAGTTTGTCATTTAGTAATTAAAAGAATCAATAGTTATTGAATGTCAAAAATTCAACAAGAAACAGTAAAGAAATTGAACAAATAATATAATTCATAATAATTGCTGAAAATGATACCCCTCCTGTTGGATGCACACTTGCACCCGCCTGTTCATTCGTAGAACCGATTTTCTTATAATTTCTGATGCAATCGAGTTACAAGCAACAACTATCCTATCACATAATTGGTCTATGTCACTACATTGGGTTTTATAGACGGAATCTTTTATGTAACCCCATAAAAAATAATCCAAGGGCTTTAAACATGGCGAGCGTGGTGGCCAGCTTACAGGAGATAATTTTCCTATCCAGTTATGAAATCTGTTATTTAAATAATTAGAAACTCTAACTGCGCTGTGAGCAGGTGCACCATCGTGTTGATAATAAACTAAATTTCTTAGGGTTTCTAAAGGGAGCTCATCTAAATAATTTTCTAATTCGGTTCTTAAGAAATTTAAGTACACTATTTAAGTTTCCATCTATAAAATACGGCCCAACTAACTTATCGTTAATCAACCCACACCACACATTTACGGAGAATCGTCTCTGATTTCGAGCTTCTTTAACCAAATGATGATTATCCACTGCATAATAATGAGTGTTTTTTCTGTTATACATCCCGCTATTTGTAAATTGGGTTTCATCTGTCCCTAATATTTTAATAGCGAAATGATCATCATTTCTTACCTCTTCATTAAACCACTCAAAGGATCTAAGTCTCTTTTCAGCATCCCCGGGATACAACTTTTGTACTGGTAAATATTTATAATCATGAAACTTGAATTTATTTATAATCTTATTTACACAGCTTTTCGAAATGCTACATTCTCGGGCAATTGATCGACATGATTCGTTATAATTAATTCCTATTTGGGCTAGAACATGTATATCATTACCGGTATGTCTTAAGCTATACTTATTTTTTAACTTAGATACAGAGCCATTTTCTAACATATTTTTAGATATTCTTGAAAATATCATAATAGAAGGTTGTCTTCTTTCTAGAAATGTTTCTTCATATATTCTTGTCGCTGCTACCGCATTTCTATTATTTTTTATGTAAATGTAATACATTTCTTTTTTTTCTGTGTTGGTATATCTTACCATTTTAAAAACTATCTGTTACTACTAGGTGTTACACTACAAAACTAACAAATTTACTCTAAAATATTTAATTATTTTAAAACTTTGACATATACCTACTTGATTATTGATTTAAAATTCAACGGTATTGACAACTATTTAATGTAACAATGCATGCCTATTGGATTTGAAAAACAAAATAAGTTATTATGTCTGTTTCTGTTCTTGCAATAAAAAATCAACAATGAAATGTACATTAGCATTTTATTCACAACGATATGCCTATGACTACTTGATTTTTTCCAAAATTTTATTTTTCATCATACAACAGTTACTTTTATTAATTATTGGGAAATCAGGTCTATGGTTATAAAGAGAATATTTTCCTTTATCTATCCGTGCAGAAATCCAATATGGAGCACATAAGAAAAAGAAAGTTGACTATCGTCATTCAGAATTTAGTACTCCTGAAAGAATGCCAGTGTACTCGTATCTACCTCTTATGTAAGTACCAAATTTTATTGCAACCAGTTAAGAAATGTAGAAGTTACGGCCGATTTTCCAAATTCGAGTTTTTCAGTTTTTTTAGGATATTTCAGGAACGGAAAAAGATATGGCCAAATTTTTAATGGATTCTGGACGAGCTGAAAATATCGCAACTTTTTTGTAATTTAACCGACCTTGTAACTATTATAGTTACCGAGATCCCATATATCACAATCAAAAAGTGGACACCCTGTATATATAATGTAACGTTTTTACAACTTTTGAATAGGGTATATTATAGGTCATGTGATTAAGTAGTAAAGATAAATAATATTGTATGGAAATGGTGTATACACTAAATTGACTCATACCTCATTCGCTCGCTCTGGATCGTAGAGCATGAAATTATCACAGGGCGCCAGGGCTTACTTAAAGTGGTTACTGGGGTAATGGAATAATAGTAGACCAGTCCGAAGAAAGTTGCATGAACCATAACATTTATAAATCTAACATATTTTAATTTCTAAAATAAATCTGGTATCAATCAATCAATGAGTAGCTTAACATCTCTAGTTAAATAAATAGGTGCTTAGTTGGTAAATGAATGGTGAATGTGTGGGCATGAATGGGTGAGTGTTGATTCCTTACATTTAATGTACTTTCAGTTTTTTTTTATTTTAGTTTATTTACAATTACAATAGTTATGAATGAAAGTTGACTGTCGTCATTCAGAATTTAGTACTCCTGGATGAATTTTACTTACGCCAGTGTACTCGTATCTACGTCTTATATAAGTGTACCAAATTTTATTGCAATCAGTTAAGAAATATAAAAGTTATGGCCGATTTTCCAAATTCGAGTTTTTCAGTTTTTGTCAGGATATTTCAGGAACGGGAAAAGATAAGGCCAAATTTTTAATGGATTCTGGACGAGCAGAAAATATCGCAACTTTTTTGTAATTTAACCGACCTTGTAACTATTATAGTTACCGAGATCCCAATATATCACAATCAAAAAGTGGACACCCTGTATATATATATATATATATATATAATGTAACGTTTTTACAACTTTTGAATAGGGTATATTATAGGTCATGTGATTAAGTAGTAAAAATAAATAATATTGTATGGAAATGGTGTATACACTAAATTGACTCATACCTCATTTGCTCGCGCTGGATCGTAGAGCATAAAATTATCACAGGGCGCCAGGGCTTACTTAAAGTGGTTACTGGGGTCATGGAATAATAGTAGACCAGTCCGAAGAAAGTTGCATGAACCATAACATTTATAAATCAAACATATTTTAATTTCGAAAATAAATCTGGTATCAATCAATCAATTAGCTTAACGTCTCTAGTTAAATAAATAGGTGCTTAGTTGGTAAATGAATGGTGAATGTGGGCATGAATGGGTGAGTGTTGATTCCTTACACTTAATGTACTTTTTTTTTTATTTCAGTTTATTTACAATTACAATAGTTATGAATGAAAGAATATTACATTATAAGTAAATTTGTTTAGATTAAGTATAGGTACCTACCTATAGGCTTCCTTTAAATATGTTATGTAACCAGAAGTTCCTTGTGTTATGTTCCTAATCAGTGTTTTTTTTATTTATATACCTATAATAACAAATTAACAATGTTAGCGTATTTTTATTTGGTGGTTCCAGGGGTGCCCTGTTTTATGTTGGTATTCAATAGGTTTTTTTTATTTTATTTACCCTGTAAAAATGAGTTTTTTATTGTTTGGTGGGACAACGAGTTTCATTTTTATGTTGCTTGTCAATAAAAATAAATCTTCGTTTTATTTGTGTATTATGTGTTAAACTTTTTTTAATTAAAGCTTTAGTAAATTTCAGCTGAATTTTAAGTATTTTTTACTAAAAATCAAGTGGTACAAACACATCTAGCAACAATGACAATACTGTACACACAAAATTCGTATTTCTGTACAATTAATCAAACATGTTGAAAAGCCTCAGGCAACACTGAAGACAAATTAAATATGGTTCCAACAATCTGAGGTTGAGGTTGAATAGAAATTGTTCTGTCTTGCAGTAAAATATAGGCGGATTTACCAAATTTTGTTATTAACTAATTTACATGAGAAAGTTAAGTTATTGCAACCGCAAAAATTTTCACAAAATGAAGATAATAAAACTCATTGATAAAATTGTACATGAATCAGAGTTATTAATGATTCATCAAACTGATCGACAAATATTAAATTTGAAATTACCATCAAAGTAATTTCTGCTTTTGTATTTTATGACCTCTTTTACATTCAAAATTTTTTACAAAATCTCATTAATTTATGTAAGTTTACGTTACAACATGTATTACACGTGACTTAATTTAAGTCACCTGGAATGCTAAGTATGCAATCCAATCCGGCTTGTCGACTGCACCACGAATCAGTCCGAAGTATAACGATTCAACCCAACCTTTTACAAATTTTAATGTATTTTCTTCAGTGATTGCTTTGGTGTTAAACGTGATGGGGGTTTAATTTTCGAATATGTATGTGCGCGCGAAACGGCGTGATGTTATAAATGCACGTGGTATGAAATTGAAATCAATGTTGAATTGTTTTTTTTAATTACAGTTTATTAATAAGAAGTGATCAAAACTTTTAATTTAAGTTATTTAGTGTTTTTGTGATTGAGGATTAGGAATTGCTTTGTGGAGGTAATAAAAAATTATGTTTCTTAGAAAATTGTAGTTATTGTTTTTTTATTTTCTTTAATCTCGTATAATCGTAAACTTTTTAATTACTTAATACTCTTGACGTTCGCTTCAATTATTAATTGTGTTCAATGGAAGTATTCATCAATGGAAACAAGTGAATTCTATAATTAATTTTGTAAACAATTGAAGATATTTATAATAATGTCTCATTGTATTAATTTAATTAAACAAAAACACATGCAAAGATACACTTCCTGGAGTTTATATACCTTTTATAAGTAGTTTTATTCATCTCTTATTTCTCCGTTGATTACTGCTGTTGAGTGAATTTTCCGCAGACCTATCAATTTTAAAACAAGCTGGCAGTGCATACTTTTTGCAAACATTAGCAAAGTATGTGCCGTGTATAAGTATGGCTTATGCGCAAACATGGCAAAATTATAAATATCTGTCAAGCCGCCACTGAATTTCGAAAAAACCATTCAATAAAAGCAATGCAGTGATATTTGATTTAACATTGAGTTTAAACATAGCACGCACCTGTCCAATATACCCATGATTACAATTATCACCACGTGTTTACGAGACGCCTAATTTCTTTTATCGTCACTTCATGGTTTATTTTTTAAAGTACAGTACCTAGCGCCATTGTCTGCTGTAACTCGTTTAATTAACCATAATGTTTTGTTTGTTCTGGACTTGTACCACATCCCAAATCTTGTTGATAGACTTATCCAAAGGTCTATTTTTATAGTTTATTATTTGCGCGTTTATTTGAAAAGCACATCATATGACTTCAGATTATTAATATCTAAACTTTGTTCACGATTTTTCCTCAAGATGGGCCTATAAAACTGGTGGTAAGGTATAATATGGAGGTAGTGAATCTAAAATTGGCGCGTTGGCTACCTTGTCGGTCAAGATTCAAGAACACTGTCAGCATGGCACTTGTGGATGTTTAAAGAAATTTTGTGTAGTTGTTTTATTTGTACGTTTTACAACTGTTGCCAAATTTTAAATAATACCATTATTAACCAGTTGTTACCTTTACATAAGTATGTTAACGTTATTAATTAAAAGTATTTCTAAAAATTATATAAATATACGATTCATTAAATTACTAATAGGTTATATCATGCAGAAACTAAGACAGTTTTATAATAAATTAATTTTATTCCAGGGACAATTATTTTTTGCCAAATATGTTAAGGTGGCGACGACTGTTGACCATTTAAAAATTTGTTTTTGAGATACTTACACGCCCTTATCCTTAATCTATAATTATTACAAATTAGTATTAATTTATTAGTATAACGTAGATAATTAGAATGTAATAAAATACTTATCTTTTTTTTGTGTTTTTAATGGTGTATTTTAAATTATACAATCTAAACGTTTCCATAACACTTACAGTTATTTTCGTCAGTAGTAATGTCTATTAAAATTGTTAAAGTTGTTGTAAACAATTTTGTCAAAGTTGAAAAATTAAAACATAAACTATCAACATAACAGTTTGAGAAACGTATAAAGCCAACAGAATTAAATTTTAAATTTAAGTTTACATCTTCAAATTAGAATGTAAGTTGAATGCGTTTTTACTATTCCATTTATACCGGGTGTCCCTCTAAGTTTGGACCGTGGTAGAACATTGGTAATAAATAATTATAGCAGAGCTGTGGGGGAAATATATCATAATAAAACTGCACATGAGAAGTTTAAAATAATAAGTTCGTAGGATCGTCGCTAGGGTGTGTAAGCGTATAGTTAGAAATTTAAGTTTTTCTATAAAAGGTGTCAAGCTAAGTATAACAAAGGTATCCATTTTAAATTTCTAGAAGATTTGGAAGCATAATCGCGTTGAAAAGTGCTTTCCTTCCTCCATTACTTATGATAAACTATTCTTCTGTAATTGTGATAGTGGCCGATAGAGAACGCTTTTTAAATAATTTATGTTTTTTGTGGTTTCTCTCGAAATTTTTAAATAAAACAGCATACTTTTGACATTGGAAAAAATATGATTAAGCACTAAATATTTTGATGAAAACCACCGAGCTAGTAAAGTAGTGGTGGCACGACCTGCTCAGCATTCGGAAGGTAATGTAGTAGTAGTAGTAATGGTTTATTGGACCTTTCGGTATAATCATAATATAACAAACACACAAATACAATTTACAAACAATACCGCCTAGATAGTTATAAATATTTTATAATACAATTAAAATTTTCCTTAATATATTGGGCGATTTAAAAATTCAAAGAATTCCTCTACCGAGTAAAATGGATTGTTTGTCAACAGCTTGAAGTTTATTGTAAAAAAGAGGTGATGTGTAGATATAAGATTTAAAAATTTTATTATTTTTTGCTGTTGGTGTGTGAATGTCGCATTGGACCTTGTATTGTAAGAATGCAATTGCGAGTTAAAACTAAACTGATTGAGGTTTCTAAACACAAATACCAGACATTCATATATATACAAGTTGATGACCGTCATTATTTGGCAGGATTTAAAAGCATGCCTGCATGAATCTCGCCTTCGTAAACCCATCCAATGTACGAATTGCACGTTTTTGTGTTTTCAATGTAATTTTTACATAGGGCGTATTTCCCCAAAAGAGAATACCATATCGAATATGACATTCAAAATACGCAAAATATAAATTTCTAAGTGGCAAAAAAGAGGATACTTGTTTTAACCTTTTCAATAAGTAATTTGCTTTTGCTGGAGTAATTTGTAGATGTTCGAGGTAACGTAGCCAATTTAAGCTATTATCTACATGTAATCCTAAAATTTTGGAGTTATCAACAATATTTATGCTGGTGTCCGTATAATTCCGCCCAGCAAGATTAAGTATTAACAGGTTTATTTTATCGGTATTTAACGGGAGGTAGTTGTTAGTGAACCATTGTTTAGTTTGTTTGAGAACTTCAAGAATACGATACTGGAGTTGAGAGACGTTCTCAGTCCCAAAAACTATACTAACATCGTCTGCATACATAACAACATGTCCATTAATGTTAGAAGGCAGATCATTAACATAAATTAAATACAATAGGGGTCCTAGTATAGATCCTTGGGGTACGCCCGTTTTGATCATTAATAAATCGGACTTATGGGTGGACACATAATGATTACTAGAGATACCTCTTATTTGAACAAATTGATAACGTTCGCTCAAATAAGAGGCAAGTAATTTTAACGCACTACCACGTATTCCATAGTACTGCAATTTACTTAATAATAGAGTATGATTAACAGAGTCGAAAGCCTTTGACTGGTCACAGTTTATACTGGTTACAATGTTTTTATTCTGAATGTTAGTGTAAATAACGCTTAATATTTCATGGATTGCAGTACTTGTGGATCGTTTTGCTCTAAAGCCATGTTGCTCCGTGCAAAAATAGCCATTTTTCACGAAAAAGTCGACCAATCGTTCTTTCATCGACATCTCAAATATTTTCGAGCATGCGGGCAGGAGAGAGATGGGTCTATAATTATTAGTGAACCTTTTGTCTTTTGCTTTAAATATAGGGACAATTTTGGAGATTTTTAATCTATCAGGAAAGATCCCACTACTGAAGGCATTATTAATCAGTCCTGACAGGGGTTGGGCACTAATGTGGGATACAAGTTCAATAGCATTTAATTCGCTAGTGGTAGTATCACAAAAGTAGCGATTAAATTCATTAACCACCTCCAGTGGACAATTTACTTCCACATTATTGATCATTAATATAATATCATCGACATTTTGTTTATGATCTTTATTATTAAGGTTTTTTATGATATTCCATGCTGTTTTGGCTTTATTTTTAATGTCCGTGAAGTTGGCATATCATTTTCCAGCAGATCAAAAAAAAATGACAGTTCTCCTCGCATGCAGTTTAGTTCTATAGTTCTTGATACTTTTTAGCAATAGTTCTGATGATTTAACCCAAAAAACAGTCGATTGAAAAAATGATCTGCTAACTTCCTGTAGCAGATCATTTTTCAGAAAATCACAAATAAACTAGAAATTCTATTGCAAACAGTCGAGTTAGACAGTTCCTGACACTTTATAATGATAGTTCTATTGATTTTACTACAAATAAAATTATTTCGAAGATTAAGATGCTCTGCTGGTTGATATTCGATAGTTCTGCTCAGCAGAGCACATTTAACGTATAGTTTTAGACGTATATATCGCAAATTGGAATAGTTCTCATCAATAAAACAATTAGAAAATTTTTTAACTAATTATTTTGTTCGAAAAACTTATGATTTCGAAGATTAAGGTGCTCTGCTGGTTGATATTCGATAGTTCTATTTAGCAGAGCACATTTAACGTATAGTTCTAGACGTATATATCGCAAATTTAAATAGTTTTCATCAATAAAACAATTAGAAAATTTTTTAAATAATTATTTTGTTCGAAAAACTTATGATTTCGAAGATTAAGGTGCTCTGCTGGTTGATATTCGATAGTTCTATTTAGCAGAGCACATTTAACGTATAGTTTTAGACGTATATATCGCAAATTTAAATAGTTCTCATCAATAAAACAATTAGAAAATTTTTAAATAATTATTTTGTTCGAAAAACTTATGATTTCGAAGATTAAGGTGCTCTGCTGGTTGATATTCGATAGTTCTATTTAGCAGAGCACATTTAACGTATAGTTTTAGACGTATATATTGCAAATTTAAATAGTTCTCATCAATAAAACAATTAGAAAATTTTTTAAATAATTATTTTGTTCGAAAACCTTATGATTTCGAAGATTAAGGTGCTCTGCTGGTTGATATTCGATAGTTCTATTTAGCAGAGCACATTTAACGTATAGTTTTAGACGTATATATTGCAAATTAAAGTAGTTCTTATCATCAACACAATTAGGAATTTATTTTTAAATAATTATTTTGTTCGAAATACTTATGATTTCGAAGATTAAGGTGCTCTGCTGGTTGATATTCGATAGTTCTATTTAGCAGAGCACATTTAACGTATAGTTTTAGACGTATATATCGCAAATTTAAATAGTTCTCATCAATAAAACAATTAGAAAATTTTTAAATAATTATTTTGTTCGAAATACTTATGATTTCGAAGATTAAGGTGCTCTGCTGGTTGATATTCGATAGTTCTATTTAGCAGAACACATTTAACGTATAGTTTTAGACGTATATATTGCAAATTTAAATAGTTCTCATCAATAAAACAATTAGAAAATTTTTTAAATAATTATTTTGTTCGAAAACCTTATGATTTCGAAGATTAAGGTGCTCTGCTGGTTGATATTCGATAGTTCTATTTAGCAGAGCACATTTAACGTATAGTTTTAGACGTATATACCGCAAATTTAAATAGTTCTCATCAATAAAACAATTAGAAAATTTTTTAAATAATTATTTTGTTCGAAAAACTTATGATTTCGAAGATTAAGGTGCTCTGCTGGTTGATATTCGATTGTTCTATTTAGCAGAACACATTTAACGTATAGTTCTAGACGTATATATCGCAAATTTAAATAGTTCTCATCAATAAAACAATTAGAAAATTTTTTAAATAATTATTTTGTTCGAAAAACTTATGATTTCGAAGATTAAGGTGCTCTGCTGGTTGATATTCGATAGTTCTATTTAGCAGAGCACATTTAACGTATAGTTTTAGACGTATATATCGCAAATTTAAATAGTTCTCATCAATAAAACAATTAGAAAATTTTTTAAATAATTATTTTGTTCGAAAAACTTATGATTTCGAAGATTAAGGTGCTCTGCTGGTTGATATTCGATAGTTCTATTTAGCAGAGCACAATTAACGTATAGTTTTAGACGTATATATCGCAAATTTAAATAGTTCTCATCAATAAAACAATTAGAAAATTTTTTAAATAATTATTTTGTTCGAAAAACTTATGATTTCGAAGATTAAGGTGCTCTGCTGGTTGATATTCGATTGTTCTATTTAGCAGAACACATTTAACGTATAGTTCTAGACGTATATATCGCAAATTTAAATAGTTCTCATCAATAAAACAATTAGAAAATTTTTTAAATAATTATTTTGTTCGAAAAACTTATGATTTCGAAGATTAAGGTGCTCTGCTGGTTGATATTCGATAGTTCTATTTAGCAGAGCACATTTAACGTATAGTTTTAGACGTATATATCGCAAATTTAAATAGTTCTCATCAATAAAACAATTAGAAAATTTTTTAAATAATTATTTTGTTCGAAAAACTTATGATTTCGAAGATTAAGGTGCTCTGCTGGTTGATATTCGATAGTTCTATTTAGCAGAGCACATTTAACGTATAGTTCTAGACGTATATATCGCAAATTTAAATAGTTCTCATCGAAATCGTATTATAGCAGGTTGTGAAACGATAAGATATTCACCAGGAACATTTCAAAACATACGCAATTCTATGAGAAATAGAGTAGATGCTTGTATTAGAGCTGAAGGCAATCATTTTCAATATTTTTTGTAGATAGTATTGTCGATATTTGACAGATTTTTGTTTTTTCTTAAATTATTATAACATTAAATTATTCATTCATTTTATTCATGTCCACTCCTGTTCTTAGTTCCAAACTTCTTAGCCTAGTAGAATCATAGGTGAACTATTTGGTTGACTGTTGTTTACTAAAATGTTATAATAAAATATTATTTAATACTAATGTTTCCCAACTTATCCCAGTCATTTGTCTCTTCAAGTTACTTTGAAATTAACTAACCCAACTTAAACTAACCTAACCAAGTAAATAATAAATTGAATGTTAAATAATTTCAAAACAATAAATTTGAAGATAGGCCACTTCTTAAACAACCTTTGCGTTAAACAGCTCGTCTTTTTGAAAATGCATTGCAATACATTTACTTTGTTTTCTCATTAATCTCTAACTTTTCGAAAAAACTTGAAGAGATCAATAAGTTAGTAAATGAATGGGACTTTTTAGATATACTTTTTAAATGTAAAAGGTTTTGTTGAAAAAAAAGTTATAAGAAAAAACATCTTAGGGGTTGATTATTTCAACCCCTTAGAAAAATACTACAGGGGTGAACAAATTTCAGAAAGTGTAGTTTTATTAACAGATACTGTTCACCAAGTTTCGTTTCTTCAGCTTAATGTACAGGGAAGATAAAAAAGAAAAAGTTTTTTTTTAGAATTGTTAGAGGGGCGTTTTCAAAAAATTGTTTACCGATAACCCCCCTTAATTTTCATCGGAGAATCACCACTTAAATTTTTTCGGTGTTATTTAGACACACCCTGTATATTGTTTTAAAAAATTTCTAATTATTTTAATAATCCTAACTATATCGAGAAACACGGTACATAGTGGAAACTATACGAGAATTGTGTAATGTTACGTTGCACTCTTGTATTACATATCGTCTAGCATAGCACTTTAATTCTCGAAAATATATGTTGTTCGGGCAATATAACAATCAAAAAAATATTTTTAATATTGATTCAATAATAAAAACTATTTGATATAACTATCAAAAATCGTCCAGCATACTAAATCCTCGAAAATATGTTTTTCGGTCAATATAACTGCATAAAATTGTTTTTAATTGATACAATGAGAAGAACTAATTGAAAAAGTAATGTACACCTCTAGAAGTATACCAGAATTGTGTGACACTAAGGAGAACTATCGAAAATTGTTTAGCATATTGCCATTATCTTCGAAAATATAAGTTTTTCGAGCAAAATAAGTATTAAAAAAATTTTCTAATTGTTTTATTGATGAGAACTATTTAAATTTGCGATATATACGTCTAGAACTATACGTTAAATGTGCTCTGCTAAATAGAACTATCGAATATCAACCAGCAGAGCACCTTAATCTTCGAAATCATAAGTTTTTCGAACAAAATAATTATTTAAAAAGTTTTCTAATTGTTTTATTGATGAAAACTATTTAAATTTGCGATATATACGTCTAAAACTATACGTTAAATGTGCTCTGCTGAGCAGAACTATCGAATATCAACCAGCAGAGCATCTTAATCTTCGAAATAATTTTATTTGTAGTAAAATCAATAGAACATCATTAAAAAGTGTCAGGAACTGTCTAACTCGACTGTTTGCAATAGAATTTCTAGTTTATTTGTGATTTTCTGAAAAATGATCTGCCACGGGAAGTTAGCAGATCATTTTTTCAATCGACTGTGTTTTGGGTTAAATCATCAGAACTATTGCTAAAAAGTATGAAGAACTATAGAACTAAACTGCATGCGAGGAGAACTGTCATTTTTTTTTTGATCTGCTGGAAAATGATATGCCAACTTCACGGACACTTATTTTTAGAGTTAATAATAGATCTGTCATTATTCATTTTTTTTGGCATTAATTATAATTTGCCTCAATACACGACAATATTTTTTGTAGTAAGTAATTAGTCTCCGAGGGGAAACGTTTTATTAAAATATGGAGCTGGCACTTGATTTAATGATATCTTTAGTTATCCAAGGCTTTTTACCCTGTGTTTTTCTTTTATAAGTGGGAAAGATAAATAAAAGTAAGTCAAAAATGTATCAAAAAAGGAATCAAAAACTGATGTGTTATGCAAGAAATTATTATCGCTTATTAACAACTGACAAAAACGATGCGAGTTCAGTGCATTAAATTGTCTACTCATTTTTAGATAATGGTAAGCCTCAGGTTTAAATAAATTTTTGAATTGAATGATCTGGGCATTGTGATCAGAGAAACCCAAGTCAAAATTAAAAGTTGTAAAATTGCTAGTGTTACAGTTCGTTAAAATATTATCAATACAGATTTCAGTCAATCTACATACCCTCGTGGGGGTGTCAATAGCCGGTATGAAGTTATATGATTGTAATAGGTTAATGAAACGTTTACTCGATCGAGAATCCTTAGTCAGATCAATATTAAAATCGCCACATATGACTACATTACTGTGGTTAATAAAAAAATCAAGTAAAATTTCTAGATATCAAAAAATAAATCTATATTTCCACAAGGCGGTCTATATAGAGAAATGATTACAATATTAAGATCTTGAATTTGTACACCACAACACTCAAAATGCTTTTCAACAGCTAATTTGTTAATATCCTCCAAAGTAATCCATTTTAGGCGATTCGACATAAGTATCATTGTTCCTCCATGGTTACTTGAAGTACGACAGAATACATTAGCAGTATGATAGTTAGGTAGGTAAACAACCCGCCCTCCCCCTTGGGGAGGGAATGAAATACGTGACCTTTCCTTTCCTTTTATGAAAACCTCAAATTACTATTTTCTGAAACTAAAGGTATTTACAAAAGGCTGTAATGAAAAGATTACCGCAGTTTGTCACTTGTTAAACAATATAAAGTAAAACAACAATTTCGACAGCAAATTTTAAAAATAGTTATTAATCATAAATTTCCATAATGCGGTATATTTTTTTTCAAAAGCATCGTTCTAATCAAGCACAGGTACTTATTCTATTTACTAGTGACGCAAATTTTTGGATTTTTGGATGCTCCCAGTTGATTATCAGTGTAGTAGTGCATAGTAGGCTATGAGTAAAGATAGACAGACATAGGCTTTAGACTATTCATTTCATACAATATATTTCACATTTGAGCCCATAATGGAGGGGGGGGGGGGTGCGTGCATGTGTGTGTGTGTGTGTGTGTGTGTGTGTGTGTATGTCTGTATGTAAACATGATATCGGTCAGACCGTTTGAGCTGAAGTGATGAAATTTGGCATGCGGCTATTATAGCAAAATCGTGGATCCGTATCAACTTTTGGGACATATCGGACCACCGGAAGTACCTATTAACCTACAGTTTTCAAAATTTTACAAGTCAACCTATTTAGATGGAGCCATTAAATTGAAATTTCTCACAGTGTAGAAGATACTAAAAAATTATTAGGTATCAAATTTCAAGCTGATCGAGGCACTAGAAATGGTATTAACATAAAAAATTATTTTTATATATAAATTAAGACAACCAAGAGTTTCGACTGGGAAAAATCTGTAACAACTTAATAATATGCTAACAATAAACGTTAAACATAAATGGAGCTATTGGTCAAACGGTTAAATTATCGGACTGGTAATGCAAGCAATGAAGGTTCTAATCCTCAACGGAGAAATTTTTTTTTTTTTGTTAAAATTGTTTTTAAATTTTTATTTTAATATGCATTAAATTTTAAAATCCCGTACTTATTCAAAACGTTGTACAACCGTGAAACATTAGAAATTACCTCGGAAATTACTTATAAATATGCATTTTGACTTTTTGTTTTAAATATAGTACAAGGCCTAAAAAAAGTGAAAATCTTTAAGAAACTTATTGTAATTTTTGTTTTAGAGTAGAATAACAGTGTTGACGGACATGTAACACATGAACTCAAAAAGTTTCAGTTTCATTTTTGCATTGTTCGTTGAGTTTTATTATGTAAGTACATAAATCCGCTAGTACTTTTATTATAAAACGCGTGTCTATTGATGATTGAAGCTGACGTCATGTAGCAAATTTTGGTTAGATTGGTACCCTACACTTCATTTCGGTCGCAACGATTCACATTTGCGTCCCATGGGACCTTTGATGTAATTATAAACATTGTTTGTTAAAATTAAACAGAATACCTCTACTTTTGGAAATGTTTATTGCCAATATTTGCCAATTACAATTATTTAACAAAATAAATTTTTAAATGATTGTTGACAAAAATACAAACACACATTCTTCATTAAATTAATATAATTACAAAAAATGTTGAAAATGATGACCCTGATGCTGTAGGCATAAATTAATTCTCTGCTTCATGTTTTCAAAAACATGCTGAAGTTCTTCCCGTGTAATAGCCTGAATCTCGTGTTCAACTGCTTCCCTTAATTCATCTAAATTATGCAATCTATTTCTATAACGGTTTCTTTAATCTTTGCAAGTTATGAAAATAACTGATAGTGAATATAACGAAAAATTAATACAGGACAGAAGAATGAACGGAAAAATTATAATAAAAGCGAATGAAAAACAGACACGTGCGACTATGGCAAGAAAGGTAGAAACCGATTGATTTTACAATAGTGTTGCAACTACTAAGTAAAGAAATTTCCTAGATTTGACATGACGTTAGCTTCAATCATTAATAGACATGTGATGTGTATGTATATTGGAATGTTCAGTGGAGACAGATTTTTCTATCAACCCTAAAGGGTTGATTCCACCCTTTCATATATCGATTAAGTATATTAGAATCTAATTAAAATCGGATAAAAACATATAGTCAATATTTTTAGGTTAAGTGCATATTGGATTGTGTACGCTTGAGTGAAATCCGGCCCGATTACAGACATAACTCTTGTTGGTTAGCGATTTACAGTAAGAAAAGGATAGTTATTATTCACAAATCTTGGTGAAAGGCCAAAATACATACATTCTATTATTACGGCAGTGATTTATTCCGATTCCATATTTTCAATATGACGGGATGGAATTAACCGTTCGGGTTGATTAACAAAATGGGTGATATGCCAAATGGCCAGTCTAAAATTAGACTAAAATTATGTTACAGTTTAAATTGTTAAAACTTATCGATTCATACCGTGGGGATGGTAGATTGAGCTCAAACTAACGCCACATTTAATTTTGTTGTAGCACCTTACAATAACTCGTCCGAAATTTTATTTTTGTGGTCCGTTAAATATTTCGCAGAGTTTTAGAATTATGTATTAAATAACGCGTGTGAAGACAAAGAGTTCCAATAGTTCTGATTAGAGTTCTAGCCCCTTTTAAAGAGTAAACTTTTTAAAAGGAAGCTAGAACTCTAATTAGTACTATTGGAACTCGTTGTCGGGGTGCTAACTTCACACGCGTTATTAAATAAACGTTTTAAAGAGTTCCATTGATTAGAGGCGGAAGGAGTGTCAACCTCACACTCGTTCTTAAGGTCGCATAGTTTCCTTTGGTGCTGAGTGCCTGATTGATATACATTTTTTTTTAATTTCGCAAACATTCTCAAAAAAAAATCGAGAACTATTTTTGGACCGCATAATTATGACCGAAGGGCAAACTACCCGTGATATTTAGCGTACAAGCAGTGGCAATATCAGCATTAAGGAGCATTATTTGGTATTAGCTGGCTTTAACTAGTAGCAAGTGGCATTAGATGGCATTATTGAGCAGTAAGAGACACATACTTGATATTCGTACTGTGAAAACATATTCTTGTTTTCGCGCATGCCCAGGAGCGCACTATTATGTTGCAACGTTAGAATTACTCTTGTACCAAGTACCAGGTAATGTGACGTAGCGGAGCTTGCAAATGTCGGATTTACAAACATTGACGAAGGGCGTGTGAAGTTAGCACTCCGACATAAACATTTACAAGTTCTGATTAAAGGTTCAGCTTTGATTTGATGAGTTTTGGGGTTCTTTATTAACGGTTTAAAGAGTTCCGGCTATGGTTTATAGTTTAGAATCGCTGCTAACTTCACATTCTTAAGATCGAATAGTTCTGAATAGTTCATTTACCTTGCGTTTGTGTGTACTAGAGTTCCTAACATATAAAAAAAAAGATTTTGGAAAAATTAGAAAATGCGATTTTGAGATCGAATATTTACTTGACAATTAGTACATCTCCACGCATAATGAAGAGATCCTGATAATAAAATCTTTTTTTTTCAAAGCTCAACATTGAAAAAAGTAAGTATAAATTCCACAAAATAAAATTTTTAAAGTTCTAGTAGTTCTGGCACAAATTGTAGATAAGATTCTCTGTGTTCTAAAGAAACCTTTAAGAACGAACGCGATCCGATGGCGTATTAAAAAATTGAAAAGTTCAGGCAAAATTTATTTTTTAAACTTCTTGTATTTCTGGAATAACTGCTAGATAGTATCCTTAGAGTACTAACAAGAATTATTATTAGCTTAAATCAATAAAATCGCGCATTAAAATTAGTCGGCTTTAAACAACATTGATTTTAATTTGTTACGGGTACGGGTACGGGCCAAAACTATTTTTTTAGAGTTACAGTAGTTAGTTCTCGACCCTCTCGCGTTGTTTGAATTTAAACAACGCTGATTCGAAATATTGTGATGTTCGCACAAATATTATTTTTTGCGAATTCCAGTAGTTCCGGCATGAGCTCTATCTAATATTTGTAAGGTTTTAATAAAAACTATTATAGACCAAGCCGATCCCATCGTGCATTCAACCTGAAGTATATGGATTTCGAATAGATTGACATATTAATTTATATATGTAGTACACTAAGTATAATATATGAAACATTACGAATAAATATTACGTTTACATCTTATACATTTGTACGTATTTTTATTACCTACATTGATTATTTTCAGTGTAACAATATACCTTTAAGTGTCAGAATAAAAGAATAATTCCATACAGAAAACCTTATTTTTAACTTATTTGATTTTTAGGACATTTTTGAAAAATTAAAGTGTCATAGTTTGTCCCGTCTGCTTGAACCCATCCTGTTGTTTTAAACACTCTTCACAGAGTTGCCCTACATAAGCTAATCGTTTTGCAATAAAATCATGGCCCGAAAAAACGTTAATATGCGACTGGTTTGTCACAAACTTTTTGCAGCTTTTGTGTCGAAACTGCAGCTATAGAGCAAAATATGTCCAGACCTTTTCTAAAGACAATTTAATTTTAGGTAATTCTTCTTAACGAGTCTTTCGTGTGGTAATAAATAATTCCTTGTAAGCTACTTTATACGAACCATAAAATACTATTTGTGAATATCTAGGAAATATTAACGTTATAGCAAAATGTGTACATTTTAAAAAAACTTATGTATAAAAGTTTTCTATAGAATAATAAATTAACCCTAAAAGGTGTTTTAAACGAGTTATTTAACGTACACGTGCCTTGTTTTGTTCGATATTTCACATATCTCATCTACTATTGTAGGCAATGAAGATCAATAAACATTATTATTATTATTATAAAAAAAGTGTATTATACCTACACTTAATTCAGTGAAATTCAAGTACTAAACAAAAGAAATCCTTAATTAAAAAATTAAAGTATGAACGAGTTTTAGTTTCTAATTTTCCTTATATAGTTCACATAATTCGTTAACTCACTATACATTTTTTCAATACTTTGAAGACATTGAAGGTGGGTAGAATTTTTGAAATATTTGGAAGTGAGTTTTTACCTTTTGTCTTAGAACGCAGGATAGCACAAAGAGAGTGGTTGTGCAAGCTAGAAGTATTATTAATGATGTCATTAACAGTGCTGCTATGTACATGATAGACATGGTTGCTCAATTTAGATTCTCGCAAGGCAATCTGTCGTTGGAGTATTCCGCTGGGATAGTTCCTTTTGAAGTCATTTTTAGAGTGTTCTGTCAAAAACCTTTGTCACCACCAAATCCTTGTAAGTTCGCCTCCCTGTTTTGTTGGTTCCATTTTAGCCACGCTCGACGTCTATCCTCCACGGCTTCGTCACAAACTGCGGACATACCAAAGGTGCTTTCCTTGATTTCGGGATGACCTCTCAAGCATCCTCTATTAGAGATCTCTGCAAGGTACCTCATCCAACTTTCTCGTGTTTGTCTTCTCGAACTCTTATTAAGGTTACAGCTTCATCTTGGTGCCCCCTGAAGGAATAAATTGGTGCCCTTAGTATGTAAACGCCGAGGTAAAGTAAACACTTTCTATGGCGTTATAATAGCCCCAAGGTCCATTGAAAAATTATAGGTATAGGGTTGTTGCAGGTTTTTGTCTTCCTTGAAAGCGGTGAAGTTTTCATTTCTATTGGTCTCTGCGGACGGGGTACTATCTCCTGTACAACTACTTCCTTCGGTTATCTATTTTACGTTATATTGCAGAAATTCAATGAATTCAAGGATTTCGTGCGAGTAAACGTTACGCTGCTATACACATTCTCTCGCTTTAAGGACATGTTTAAACACAACATTGATGGGATAAATGAAACCCAATGCTTTTTTTAATTTGCTTTTTTGCTTCCAATTTGGTTAAGAAATCCACTTTTAAAATATGGAGTTTTGATTGTAACAAATTTATTTAAATAAAATACAAACTTATCTTTATTTACTAAGCGAAGTAAACTAATAAACCGTTTATTTTAGATCAGATATTTTTTTTTATATTTTTATTATAAAAAGAATCTAAAGGCTAAGATACAAGATGAGGTAACGATATTGTGTTACCCTGTATATGAATTAACTAAAACATACTACAGCGCAATAGTAATTTTGTCTGATTGCAATATCTAAATACTTTTCCATTATTTTGCACGCATTCAACATCGTAATTAAGAACAATCATAAATCTTAATTTTCAAATTATTACAATTATTCCAAATAATAATTAGCAATTAAATTTGTGGCAATAAAAAGATTATAACTCCTACATTTAATGTTGTTTAGGTGTAACAAAAATGTTTAAACGTTGTGACAAAATACTAACACTGTTAAAGATTTGACATAATAAATGAAATTTCACAGCGCTATGCAACTTCAAGGTAAATGACCCGTCCTTAACTTCTCACATACAGTCCCTGGAGCATAGAAGGATGGTTTCAGTTCTTTCTTTATATTATCGTTATTACAACGGCTATTGTGCTGGTGAATTACATTCTTTGATACCATCTCCGGCTATATTTGCGAGAAACACTCGGTTCGCTCATTCACATCATCAGTAGGCAGTACAAATCTCCACTTGTCGTACCAAACGGGCGCAATCCACATTTTTCTACACGACTTCTAAACTCTGTAATGATCTCCCTAGTTCCTGTTTTCCTCTCACTTATGATATGAGAAAATTTAAGGTAGATGTTCATAGGCATCTATTGGCAATTCATTATCCCTCTATCCATCCTCCTAAGTGTTCCTGAGTGCTTTAGCACGATAGGCCTAATTGAGCCTGTTCAGGTCCACAACCATAAAAAAAAAAAAAAGGTATAAGAGAAATAAACAAGTCCAATTCAACATGTTCTCTCATTTTTATAGGGTTTTAATGATTCTCTCACTTGTGTTTTAGTGACACCAGGTTTTTCCTATTAATTGCCTTTAAAGACCAAGGAATCAAGAGTTACAACAGCTCGTTTACAGGAGCCTTTCGTCCACCATGTTTACTTTTACTGGTATATTTGTTCACCACGGCTCTATTTCTAATAGGTGAGAATGGGACCTACATGAACTTGGCACCCCACATTAAAATAATGAAATTATTCTGATTGCATCTGATTTATAATAGTTTGTACCACATTTTTTACCTTTTGTACCTCAAGGTGTTCAAATTTAACCCAGGGTTAAAAAATGTTAGCACCCCACTTGAATATTTTTTATCGTTCATGACGGTATTCGAGAGTGGATCGTTTGTACCTAATTGTACCATTTTTCTTGTACCTCAAGGAGTTGGTTTGTACTGAATTTCCAAATTTATTTAAAGGGGCAACATTTTCGTTTAAAGAGATTTTCAAAATCATGAAGCGGATACTGTTTCGTTTTCGTTTGTACCGGTTTGTACCACTTTTTTTTCCTTCGTATTTCAAGGGGTACAAATTTAACCAGGGGTTAAAAATGCCAGTACCCCACTTTAATATTTTTTATCGTTCTCGACGGAATTCGAGAGAGCATCTATTGTACTGCATTGTACCGTTTTTCCTTTTGTTTGTAGCTCAAGTGGTTGTTTTGTGCTGAATTTCCAAATTTTCTTAAGGGGTAACTTTCTCGTTTATAGAGATTTTCAAAATCAGGAAGCGGATACTGTTTCGTTTTCGTTTGTACCGGTTTGTACCACTTTTTTTTCCTTCGTATTTCAAGGGGTACAAATTTAACCAGGGGTTAAAAATGCCAGCATCCCACTTTAATAGTTTTTATCGTTCTCGACGGAATTCGAGAGAGCATCGTTTGTACTGCATTGTTCCATTTTTCAAGGGGTTGTTTTGTACTGAATTTCCAAATTTTCTTTAAACAGGTAACTTTCTCGTTTATAGAGATTTTTAAAATCAATCAATTTTGGGAGAAATCCAGCGGCGGAGAGGGGGGTTTATTAGGGTCAGTTATTGGTTTTTATCAAATATTTCTAAAACAGCTGCATATTTCAAAGATATAAAAATACCTAGATATAGACCTTAAACACATCGATTAATTATATTTTATGCAATTTTTGGATACGACGCGTAATTTAGCGGGAACAGTTCCTAAGGTAGAATTTAAGTGTTAGTTCAAATTTTTTCATTATCTGAATAACGATTAATTTTATAAAAAAAGTGTAGGACGTATTTTTTTAAAGAAAATTTAATTTTATATCAATTTTCTTTATAACGTTTTTTAATGTAAAGCGAAATAAATGTAAAAATTAAATAAATATGATTGAAAATGCAGAATCTGTATTATCGATATTTTTTTAGAAGCTTTGGAATTTTTTTCACGTTAACATTATTTATGCCTATTAATCTCTATCTGACATGAAGTTTTAAACGCCATTCTTTAAAAAATTGGAAATTCGGTACAAAACAACCCCTTGAGGTACAAACAAAAGGAAAAATGGTACAGTGCAGTACAATCGATGCTCTTCCGAATTCCGTCGAGAACGATAAAAAATATTAAAATGGGGTTAAATTTGTATCCCTTGAAATACGAAGGAAAAAAAAGTGGTACAAACCGGTACAAACGAAAACGAAACAGTATCCGCTTCCTGATTTTGAAAATCTCTTTAAACGAAAAAGTTACTACCCCTTTAAAAAATTAGGAAATTCAGTACAAACCAACCCTTTGAGGTACAAACAAAACGAAAATGGTACAATTAGGTACAAACGATCCTCTCTCGAATACCGTCATGAACGATAAAAAATATTCAAGTGGGGTGCTAACATGTTTTACCCCGGGTTAAATTTGAACATCTTGAGGTACAAAAGGTAAAAAATGTGGTTCAAACGGACTATTATAAATCAGATGCAATCAGAATAATTTCATTATTTTAATGTGGGGTGCCACGTTCATCTAGGTGCAAGTTATATATTATTCGAATCGCCCTCTTTTGGAGAGGGAATAAACTATTAGCATTTGTTGACGTGCCCCACAATATAACGTTATAACTTAAATGAGAATAAAATGTGCCATAATATGCGGTTAATAGACAGTTTCTGCTTAATGATTTTTTAAGTGAGAAATATCGATTTGTGTAATTTCGTTCGTAAATGATTTATGTGTTCGTTCCATGTAAGTTGATGATCTACGTGTAGACCCAGAAAAGTACAAAATTTGGTTGTTTCTATAGTTTTAATATTTGTATTAAATTTAATAGGTTTTAATGGCTTCTTTATATTGCCAAATTGTATAATTACCGTTTTATCTATGTTAACTATTAATCGATTAGTTTCGCACCATATTGAGAACTGATTAATTGCATTTACAACTTTATCGCTACCTATCACAGCATCATCTGCTGAAACTACAAGTGAGACATCATCAGCGTAAATACACATTTGCAATTCGCCCAAATAGTCGGGTAGGTCGTTGATATAGAGGAGGAATATTAGGGGACCAAGTACACTACCCTGAGGTATCCCCATATTAATGTTATAGTGATCAGATTGATCTTGTTCTATTTTAACACAGAAACTGATATCTTCTAGATACGACCACAAGGTTAATTCATTCATGTTCCCACGGATTCCTAATGCATGTAGCTTTTTTTTTGTACCTATTGACTATTTAATGTGTCGAATGCACGAGAGAGATCAAAGAAGATAAATACAGATTTTCCTTTATCCAGTTTTTCAATTACGTACTGAAATAGACCAGAAGCAGTTTCGGTTGACCTATTTTTTCGGAAGCCATATTGTGAGGTAGAGATTAAATTGTTTGCATCTAGGTATTCTAGTAGTCTATTACAAGGAGTATTTCAATTATTTTCGGCAGTACACTGCATACACTGCATACACAAGTATGGCTATGGGTCTAAAGTTCTTAACGTTGGTAAGATCGCCCTTTTTAGGAACAGGAACGACTTTAATTCTTTTGGGAAATACCCTTTTGTCACATAATCATTAATAACAACGGTTAATGGGTTAGAAAGAATGTCAGCACACGTTTTAACCACTTTAATGGATATTTCATCAAATCCACTAGACTTTTTATTTTTTAGTGAGAAAATAATATCGTTAACCTCATTTGGTATGACCGGTATGAAGAACATTGATTTTACTAAGGATACTGTACAGTCAGAAGAAGAACTTTTTTGAATATCAAGTCTTTTAAAACAGTTCTGAAATATTGTCCAAACATATTTGCAATAATATTGGGTTTTAAACTAATTTGTCGTCTTTTTTTTTAAATTATTTGATTTTGATTCTTGACAGTAGTCCCTTTTATTAAGCCCCACATTGTTTTTCTATATTTACCAATTTATTGATTCCTTTTTTTTAGTCGTTTATATTGTTCATTCAAGACATCGTTATTTGATTGTTTTCGATAAAAATTCAATTCTTTTAGAATTCGCAACTTATTTACCGTATCCATTTTAAAACGATATTTAATGTTTTTTTGGGAGAGAAATGACACTGTGGTTTTGAACGTCTTTGGAAATGCAATGTTGTAAGAATAAAAAATGATCTCAAAACTCTTTAAATTTATCACAGTTGTAAAAAAGTTGGTCACGACTAAACGAATACCGAAATTGAGATATTGCTGATTGGGTAAATTTTCGGATTAGCTTGGATTTTTTTCTTTGGTTGGTATTCTACCATCCTAATATTTGAGCATTATGGTCAGAAAATCCAATATTCGCGTTAATAAATGTGTTTCACGGATTACATCGTTACTGGTAATTATATAATCGATGGCACTACTATATAATTTGTTACCATATGCTGCAATTCTGGTAGGACCATCAACATACATTTTTAACTTGAGTAAATTAATAATGTCACAAAGATTTTCATATTCTATTGACGTTTGCAAAGCGTTGATATTAAAGTCACACACAACTATGGCTTCATAATTACTGACCAACAAATGCATTAGTTGAGATGGTTGTGATACGAAAACGTCTAAATCTCCGTTAGCGGAACGATATACACAAACAATACATGACTTACCAGAACAGACAGTAGAGCATTCAAAGTGGAATTCTATTGATAAATTGCAAATGTTCTCCACCTTCCTGAAATTGACAGCTGTATCATTTTGCACGTAGATAGCGCTACCGCCATGAATTTTTTTACCCTACAAAAACTACTTACGATGCTATATCCATGTATTTTGATACAGTCAATTGTATCCGCGTAAAGCCAATGTTCAGTAATACACACAAAGTCCATTTTATGCTTGTAAAGATACAGGTCTAGCAAATTAATTTTATTGGATAAACTTTGTACGTTGAGATGCATGAGAGAAAAGTTTTAATATGCATTTTTATGAATTTTATTTTATATTGTGTAATATGTTTATTTACGTTACCTTATCCTATTTGCAAATAAATAGAATACTTCTTATATTTAACCAATAACACAAAGTGCAAGTTGAAAACGTTAAAAATATTTTTTTAAACTGTTAGATACTATTTGCAGACGACGATAACAGTAATTATTGTCGAAACCATTTGTAACAAAAATTTTAATTATTACATAATTTGTACCTTATATGTTGCTAATTTGTACCAAAAAGAAATTTGCAACGAATTTTCAAAAAACGGCACAATGCTATCTTGAGTTTACTCAAGAAGTCCGCTTAAAAAAAATAACTGTGTCAAAAGCTATCCGAATTAAATATGCATTACAGTTTGGTTAGTCAACGTGTCCTTTAAGAAAAGTTACCAAGTTTTCTAGTTCGTCCAAAAATGTTATCCGCTTCATAAGGCGCTGACAAAATTGTTTTCACTGGCGGGTGTATAAAGCTGTAACGAATTCTAAACACCAATCAGCATGTTCCCTATTTTGTTTTTTCTTTGGTGTATATTTTATGTTAATAGAGCCATTAATTTTCTAGATTTAAACCTTAAAAATGAATACACAGAACAAGATTGGGTGCTCCATGTATTCAGAAACCCTACCCATACAGACATTACAATTCCAAACGGTTCATGTTACCATAAAACACATAAATTCACTGCATATGGATCACTAGTAGATATAGCAATGTCATTACCATTAAACCAAACAAATTTGAATAAAAAGTCAATTATAAAACAAATTGCAGAAGCAAATGATCACATTTCAAACATAATCGTCACTTTAGTTAAAAAGACTTATCTATCAAAAACATTTACCCAGTTAACACAAAACTGACCGAAAATAAATACGTATCAATTTCATATTTTGGAACAATATTAGAAAAAGTAGCTCAGGTATTGTAAAAGAACAAGAAGTACAAAGTAGCTTTCAAAACTAATATCATTGTTCTTAAATGTTTATTTAATGCGAAAGATTCCATTAACGGCCTCTTGAAGTTGCGTATTTATAAATTGAACTGCACATTCTGTAATTCTGTTTATATTGGACAAACACTTAGGAATTTCGAATTTAGATACAAACAACACATTATATGTTATAGACATAAACATACAGGCAAATCAGATCATACCAACCATTTAATAGTAAATAATCACCTTATGATTTCAGAAAACAGCATTACATTTTTACATTTTTGTAATAAAGACAAATTAGATGTTTTGGGAGCATTCGAAATTTATAAACAAACAGAAAGTACATTTAATGAGCGAACAGATAAATGACCTTGAACAGATATTTTAAATATAGAATTATAATTTACATCAAGTTTGCTGTTTTACCTTAATGATTTGTTATAGAGAAATAAATAATTATACAGTGCCCTTCTAAAGCCCCCACCCTCCCCCAACCTATTATGTGAACCATAAACCTGGAATTAATAAAATTTTGGGAAACCGAACTAAGGCACATACATCTACAACGTTTTTTTTTGGTATTCAGTGACGTCATTTTAAAAAATGGCAGACATCCGCCAAAAACGCCAATTAGCGTTTTAAGGTTTTTGGGTTGAAACTCATACATCAGTAGTAATATTTTAATGTTGTTGATGTCGTTAAAAAGAAACTGAAACGAGCTTTCAAATGAGATATTACTTACCATATGAGTTAAAATTATTTTACGTAATGGCGGCTGTCCGTCATTTTTAATGATTACGTCACTGAATACCATAAAAAACGTTGAATATGTGCCTTAGTTCGGTTTCCCAAAATTTTATTAATTTCAGGTTTGGGGGCTGTATAAAAGAAATTGCGGGATATATTTTATTTAAAATATTAGTGCCATTAAATAGAGATTTGCCGTATTCTCGAAACTATTTAGTATTTAATCAAATTTTCACAAATCTCAGAAAATTTCGTGAGATTTTTTAAAAAATTGCCTCTATTGATCACTAAGCGAAGTACAGAAGAACATTTTATACTCCAGCTAATTGAGGAGAGAATGCTCTTTTCAAGGAGTTTCTGGTTTTGTTTAAGAGCACACTAAAGGCATTTATTTTTTTTAAAAAGAAGTTTACGTTTCTCCCATCACTTGATTTCAAGAGATAGACTAATGGAAGGCAAAGGAGAAGGCAACGTGTTTTATTACCTCACCAAGGGGAAGGGCGGGCTGCTTGAGCTTTCCAAGCTCCTTCAGCCATAATCATGGTTTCCCAACATGCATACATTAAGTGTGTATGCATGGTGGGATTAAGAATAGTTGTGGTCAGAATAGGATCGAAATTAGGGTTCTGACCAGGAAGATTCAAGCGAGGGGTGAACCACTATGCCAAAAATGTGACAGTATTTCGCAAATAGTGTGATTTCGCACGATTTCGCATGATTTCGCAATATTTCGCAATATTGCGCAATATTTCGCATGATTGCGCAAGATTTCGCGTTATAGTGCATGATTGCAGAATAAAAACTACATATTTTTGCATGAAAATGAAGCTTTTAATTTATATAACATACAAGTACTAAAATATATAAAAGCTTGATAATATTATCTCAAATACTGACCGTAATTTTGAGAAAGTCTTTTAAATTCTTCTTGACATTTTTGAAGGCTTTTTCTATATTTACTTTATCAGCTCTTCTTATCTGAAAAGGTCCATTGCCCTCCAATAAAATTGGACCATAAAAAATCAATTTGTTGTCGACAACCTGTTTGTCTTCCTCTTTGGACCAAACATATTTGTCCAATTCTAATTTTAAAAATTTAACTTCACTTGTGGTTTCATTTACTATCTCTGTTATTCTTCCAATATACCAACTTTTGTAGCATACCGCTTAATAACCTTCCTTCTGAAGGTCAAAATCGTTATTGCCTGAAATGAGATCATCGTCAATATTTGTAGTAGACTCCTCATCCTCCAAAGAATTTTCATCTTCTAGTTCACTGTAGGAACTATATTGGCCTGATTCAGAATCAGATGTTTCTCTACTTCGGTTTACTGATCGATTTTTTCTGAAGTTTTTTCGAAAGTGTTTTAACTTTTGTTTTAATGTAGTATTATTTAGGTCTTTAAGGCAACTTCCTTTATTTTTCTTGAATTACTCATTCCCTTACACCGTTTTAGCCGATCTGTGGACAACCGAAATCTCTTCTCGAAATATAGCCAACATAAGGTTGATTTTTTTACCGTGGCCTCTTTATTTTTTAATTTAAGTTGAAGAACAGACCTATCCGTGATTAGTTTCTTGCCTGTAAAATCTTTTAAATTCAATTCCTCAAGGTTTTTAAAGTCAATTTTTTCACTTTCAATGTCCTCTTGGTCTTCTTCATTAACGACTACTCCGTCTACTACCGGTTCATTTTGAGTAGTATTATTGTTTCCAGATTACAATCCTTCTTCTGGAAGCCAATTTATTACAGGAATCGACACCTTATTTAAAGCAGCTTCGCATTCTTCTTTTGATAAATGTATGCCCAAGGCTTCTACATCTTTAATTGCTTCTTTTTTTGCTGTTAATAGAACACCTTTTAGATCCTCTTGAGTGGGGATGATTGCATAAGATTTGACGTTTGTCAAAAAAACCATCCTAATAAGGCCTTGCACGCTGGTGGATTGGATATGATTATGTACAATATCTAACATGCCAACAATTGTGCAAGGCCAACTTTGAGGACTTTTTTTGGATCATACGATATTATAGGGAAATGTGAGTATTTAAAAATAGGGGTTTTTAAGATATTCCAGCGATTTGTTTAGTCAAAAGCTAAAAAACTGCATTCTTTGGGTGGCAAATTTTATCCCTGTAAATTTTTTGTTCGATAGCGCCATACAAGAGGGCCTAACATGGGGTTGCAAATTTAGCATGTAAATCCCTATGGGCAGTTTTAACTGAAACGCACTGTATATGGTTTACGAACAATTGTGGAATTACTGGCTAATGACACATTTGGTACCTTTATTACGGCTAAAATGCGAAAAACCTAATTATGCATAATAAAACGGCAAAAAACAAACCGAGTTCTTTCCTCAGTAATGAATTTTCTGTTATATGAATTTTGATCTGTTCGCAAATTTTATAAAAGTCCGTTATTTTTGTTTGGCAGGCATCAAAAGTTAAAAGTCTGGATTTGTTTTCTTTTTCTGCCCTTGACCGACTTACAGGTGTCATAGAAGAAGAGAGAATAGAGCTACGCGGCTTATCAGCAATTACTTCTTGCTCATTTTCTCTGTTTTGTGGATGTCCTTCCAGGTTTTCAGGGGTGTTTGTCAAACCTATTTCTATAGTTGAAGGAATTTCAGGATTGCCTTCACCTTTCCTCAATAGTGTAAAAAAAGAAGTAATCTTAGAGGTAGATTTTGAGCTTACAGACTGAACGGCTAAGGAAGATTGGTCTTTTACGTGCGTTTTGAAATGTCTGTTAAAATTTGAAAACACCCATTTTTTCTTGTTGTTTCTTCCTCTGTCAACTTCCGAATAAGCTTTAGATTGAAAATCACATAAATTAGAAGTAATGTACACAGTATCATTTACAAATTTAACTTTAACATTTTCCCTTAACCTATTTTTGAGCAAGGCGTTTTTGCGATTCTCATCCAGATTACTTAAAGTTTTATTTTGGTATGTGTTAACAACCAACTTAATATGTTCTAATATATGACTCTCGTTTTGCCCTGGTGAGTCATCCTCATTCTCACAATCTGACGAAGAGTCCAATTCTTAATCTGGTTCATGATTTTTTCGCCTTTTTGCTTTTGGTCCAGACCTTGTTCTAGGCTTTGTATTTTTATTCTCGATCCGTGATGCTGATGGTTTATTTAAAAAGGCTTGGCATTTATTTATTAAAACCTTAAGCAACTTTTTTTCTCCCTCAATGATACATTTCTTATAAATATACCATAAAAACTATTTTTTTCTTCTTGACTTAAAAGATCTGGTAGTACATTTCTAGCAAATTCTTCAAGCTTCAATGTCATCATCTTTAATAAGGCTAATAGAATGAAGACTATAGTATCCGCTATAATTCAATAAATCAACTAGATTTTCTGGAAAACTTTGGTCCAACGAGAAATCCTTTAAAATGTCTATTAGCTTAGTTTTATTTTCCTGAATTCGCTCCATTTTTTATCTAAAATTTAAAAAAAAAAAAGCTTTAAAACGGCGTCACAAAACAAAAAAATATTAAACATCAAATTTTTGAGACAGTCAAATTAAAAGTACCAAAATACAAGCAAAAAATCCCAATAAAGTTTTTTGGTGGATGGAACAGATTTTGAGAAATGATTACTTGAAAATCGTTATCATTAAACCTACTTTCAGGTAGGTTCACGCAGACGCATGTGTCACAACGTCTTTGTCGCAACCCTGCCGCACAACACTCGCCCAACGGCTGATTTTAATGAACCTCCCGATGTCATGCATTTAAGATACTATGAAACGTTTAGGATTTTTTATTGATAGCAAAATTTTAAAAAGTTTGGAATTCTAAAAATTGCTATCTAATATATTTAGCATCGCAAAGTTCGAAATCGCGAACATTTATTTGACTTTAGTACCGGAACATTTCACCATTATGCTCGTGATTGTGCATGATTGCGCAAGATTTCGCATGATTGCACAGATTTCGCTTGATTTCGCGTGATTTCCCGTGATTTCGCAAATTTGTGACAGTATTGTGCAGGGTGGTTTACCTCGGATTCAAGCATTCCTCTAAATAGCCGAACATGGTGTGTGTATACGCAGTGACCATGCCAGGAATCGAACCTCCTGAATGCTAAGCAGGTTGTGTTATCACAGGCCCACTAGGTCGTTTATAGACTAATGAGTTTTAGACAAAAAGTATTAAGTAAATATAAAGGACAACAACGTACAAGAAAGCCATGCATTCACACAATTAAGTAGTGGCTCGCCGCACGGTTAACGCTAGTATATTAGCTTAGCATCAGATGGATACTGTTACACTATATCTGTATCGTGCAATTCGATGAAAAAAGGCATATTTCTACAATTCCTAATAATTGCATTACTGCGTTGATAATAAAACCCAATTGATAGTATGTAATAATAAGTTTGTTTTGACCCAGATTTAAAAATATTATTTAATTAAATTGAAATTTTTAGTAACTTACCTCGAAACTTAATTATTAACACTATTAAAATAAAAAGCAATATGTTCTAGTTGAAATTGTAACAAGGCGAGGTAGAATGTGTTTATCTGCTGCTCTACCATTTGACCTAATTTTCGCAAACTGTTTACATATATACTTATAGTATCATAATTTGGGATCTCTGTACATATACAATCCTATTCTCAAACACTAGGTTTAAAATAAGTTTGAGAAGATCAAACCAATTATTAAAAATTACCTATACAAATATGCAGTAGAAAGATTTATTTGATAATTTACAATAAGGCAGGGTGTTCTAAATCTTAATAATTATGTGTATATGTGTATGTAGCCTAAACATTGGTCTTGTACAGCTTTTTATCCATTTTAACTATTCAACCTTGATAAATGTGTAAGAATAGGACAAGGTATAGGACGATTAAGCACGATGTAAGCGAACCTGTTTTGTAAATTTTGGGTTCACGATTAGTTAAATAAAAGGCCACGGCCATTAAAGATGAACATAAGGAAAGCGTGTAATATTTTTTTGAATATGAGAATTTCAAATTAAAAAAAAGTCTGTGCAACAATCCAAATGATTATTGTACAAAATAAGAAGAGGTATTTCATACGTATACAAAAACAGTTAATAGTTAACTGTTCAGTATCTAAATATTCTAGCCAGAATTTTACTTGAGTAATAAATTAATTAAAAATAACAATATTGTCTAAAATTTATCCGAATAAATAATTGCTTGTAGTAACGAATAATTTTTTATTCATGCATCATAAAGAACCAAGGATGACGCTGGGTTATGTCTTACAAAATAAACCAAAGGTTTGTACACCTACTAAAGCCGTTTAGGCATAACATCAATTTAATAAAGAATGAAGCGATCACAACAACTCCCCATTTACATTCCTAATGAACTAATGTTACTTAATTCTTAAATAGATGTAGAAGGTAAGTGAAAGGAAAATAAATGGATAAGTTACACAATGACAATTAATTTTTGATGTGTCTTTAAAATAAAAAAAATTACTAGTTGCGTTGATCTTTACTTTCCCATTAAGCATTTACCCTACATATCTCATGCACTGGTGATTATTTATTACATAGTTTGTATATGGTTAAATCCTTGAATTTTATTTCTTCGAGTTAGATTACAAGAAATACCGGCATCGTTAATTGTTTTTTAATCGGTAAATTAAAATTTTAACTATTTGAAAGTATCTTCTAATCTCAACATTGAATTTTCATACATATTAATTTCATTTTTCTTTCATTTCCCATACATACCATTCATATATTTACGTATGGTTTGTTTAACTATTACAAATAATTTTGACAGTGATAGGCATTCACGCTTAAGTTTGTCTGCAGACGGGTTAACTCAGGATAATTTTAACCCTCGGATTAAGAAATATGTTGGTATAAACTACTGTCAATTATGTCATTCGTCCAAAAATCGCCAATCGCATTTCTTAAGCAAAGATTATAGTAATCCTGGCTTAACGCATCTTAACGCAACCGGCCCTTATATTTCATGTAGACAATAGATGTCATAGTATTATGAACACACGTAGACAATGGCTTGACTTAACAATGTAAACAATCTCTACTACCTATATCTAAATAATGTCACATACCGTATTTTGTGAGGTTAGGTTCAAATATTTTTTGTTACTGTCATTTTGGGTTAATTACCCTCATTTAACTACTTTCAGTCAATTATTAAACATGGTTGGGCGACATTAAAACAAATCTTTTTAAGAATTGGATTTTATTTTCTTAAACGATCCCAAAACAAAACCATATAGTACTACCACATATATGTAAATCATTAATTTTTGTGCTAGATACAAAAATGCATTTGTTATGTACAGTAAGAAATATTTGTCAGCGTGAAACTAAAACGACAAAAGGTCGGTCAGAAACCTTCGCCGCGCCCTGCTTTCTGTGAGTGTTTTCTTCTTTGGTATACGTCCCACTTTCGAGGGTTGAAAAATTTTACTTGAAATGTTCCCCTTTCGTCCGTTAAATTTTTAAGTACAGGATTTATTTATTATACCATTGTTCAATTAAATGTAGAAAGTACACGGGATTGAATATTCTTATTGCTTTATATACCATAAAACTGATACAAAAAATACCGACGCTATCAAGTACTTTTTTTGTTAATTTTTTTTTGCATTAAAAGAAATGTGGTATCAACATTAATTAAGACAGAGACAGAACCTCCTTCAACCACACCTTTATCAAGCTTTAAATCTAATACGACTTTATTTCAATCCATTGATTTAATGGCCTGTTTCCTTATTAAATTTTGGAATCGCATTATAGATAGGATGATATACCTACTATTAATTGTTTATTGTAGGTATAATTACAATAGTAACCTACTCACTGTTGAATTAAATGTGTATATATATATATATATATATATATATATATATATATATATATATATATATATATATATATATATATATATATATACGCACGCGCGCGTGGGTGTCCCAGGGGTACAAGAGAACCTCCGTAACTCTGTTGCTATTTGAGATATCGATTTCCGTTTTTTCTAATGATAGCTACGAACATTCTGGACAATCTAAAATTATATTCATCATTTACAGGGGGTCGCTATACGTACAAACCCCCCTATTTTAGCACAATTTGAAAGTCCTCTTGATTATGATCAAAATGGGCTTAACGTTAATCGGAGAATTATGAACCGTTTAGATTTTATGGTCGAAAATAGTGAAAAGGCGTCATCATCACGACTTCACTGTCGGAAATAAAGTATCGATTAAAGTGTCCTGTGTTTTTCCATGTCCAGAATTTTCATGTTAGTGCTCATTAATCAACCACTTCACACTACCGTATACAGGGCGTGATCAAACGCAACACTGTGTATCACTCATTTTTTCAAAGAACACACTGTATATTTTTATACCGCTAAATAACGGTATACAGTTCGTGTTGTTTATTTTGAAAAACAAATGAGATTTAAAACAAAACGTTTCTTTTTACATCCTTGTTACTTATTCAAAAAATAATTTCAGTAGATTGCTGACACCATTCTGTTCTCTACAGACTGCCAAACGCCTAACGTATAAGATCTGGACTAGAGTTAACATTGCTTGGTCAATTGAACGAAATGCTTGAGTTATCCTATTTTTCATAACCTCAATAGTTGTTGGATGAACTCTGTAAACTTGCTCTTAAACGTATCCCCATAAGAAGTAATCAATTGGTGTTAGATCTGGGGAACGTGCTAGCCATGCAATAGTACCACCCAACGACGAGGATAGGCCCGGTCTATAAACTGGCGTACCATTCGATGATTATTCACAGGAGCACCATCATGCTGCAACCACATAGATCTTCTGATATTTAAATTTACGTCTATTAAAATAGAAAGAACCAATTGTACGATTATCGATAATTCATCCCCACACATTTGAGGACCATCGATTTTGGAAGTCAACGGTCCTCAGCCAATGGGGATTTTCCTTTGCATAATAATGCATATTGTGTCTGTTAACTAATCCATTGCTTTTGAATATTGCTTCGTCACTAAATAACGTATGATTGAAAAGATCCCAATTTTCGTCCACAAGTACACTCATTCGATTTGAAAAATTCACTCTCTTTTGAAAATCTTGGCCATATAACTCTTGATGTATTTCCAAATGGTACGGAAGAAATTTGTGCTTTAATATAATTCGATTCACAGTACTTTTTCTATACTGACCTGTCTGCTGCTTATTTGTGGATTTTCTTGAATTATTAGTAGGACTTGTAGTTCATCATCTTCATTTACGCGACTACCAAGAAATTCTTTACTAGCATAATATACACTACCATTTGCTTTGAACCTTTCTGTCAGTTTGCTCAAAGTATCGGTTCTCGGAATTCTTGCATGGGGGTATTGTTCACGATAAATTCGACTTGCTATTAAAGAATTTCTTTCGCCCTCACCAATACAGCGCACCATGGTTATTAACTCTTCGAGGGTGAGGTTCATGATTAGAAAAGGTTTAGAAACAAAATGTTCTCTGTAGGAATGGCAAATGTGTCAAATTGATTGGTAGCAGCCTACATGAATTTTTTTTTTATTTAAAAAGATAACAAGTAAGGACAAGCGTTCTTAAAAAGATCTCATCAGTTTCTCAAAATAAGCCGCACAATCTGTATATCGCTGGAAAGCTTATCAAAAGTGCTATTTAGCGGTATCAAAATATACAGTGTTACATTCGAAAAAATTGAGTTATACACGGTTTTGCGTTTGGTCACGCCTTGTATACGGTAATCCGAAGTGGTTGATTAATAAGCACTAATATGAAAATTCAGGACATGGAAAAGCACTGGTCGATGATTTGTTTCCAACAGGAAGTCATGATGACTTTTCAAACATGATGCCTTTTCACTGTATTTACGACATTAAAATCTAAACAGTTCATAATTCGCGGATTAACGTTAAGTCCATTTTGATCAAAGCCAAAAGTCTTTTCAAATTATACTAAAATATGAAGGGGTTTGTATTTAAAAAACTTTGGTGCACCCTGTAAACCGACCCCTGTAAATGATTTGATTGTGCAGAATGTCCGTGGCTACCACTGGAAAAAACGCAAGCCGATATCTCAAATAGCAACATAGTTATGGAGGTTGCTCGTACCCCTGTGTATATATATATATATATATATATATATATATATATATATATATATATATATATATGTGTCCCAGTAAGACCTAGTCATTAGAAGTATCTGCAAAATCGTTATTCGAATTTTTATGAAATTTTGGTTTAATAGGTTTTTGTATTGCAGCGCTTCTAGTTACACCGGAAACTGCTATCAACTGCATTTATTTAAATAGGAACATACATATTTTTATTTTCTAGTTAAAGCTTTAAATTATAACAATCTTTTGTTCGAAACTTTTTCTGAATTTTGAGTAATGGCTTCAGGATTAATTTTTTTTTTTCAAAATGTTTGACAGATGCATGCTTTCACTTAAACGGATCTCGTTTAGCTATTTGTTGAACTATTTCGTTGAAAACTCGTAGAGAGGATAATATAACCTCATTTATTAATACTGTCTATTTCTATTTAACAGTCGTAGTAATTATCTTCAAAACATGGTTCGAAAATAAGTAGTGAACTTAGATACGCACGAAACGGGAATTCAGAAGCACGTTTAGTTCTTATCTATAGCCTTCCCGCCCGAAAAGGGAAAATTAACGGGAATACACAAAAGAGGAACGCCCGAACGGTCCTGAATCCTCTCACTGACCCATCTAAGGTTGAGCGGAGGGAATGAAGAGAACAATACGAAAGAACAAGTTAACGGAAGGCATGGAGAGTATGGAATTGGATTGCCTGCGGGAAGGATGGAACTACAACAAATGAATCAATTGTAACTCTAACAGCAAACATCAAAATATTATGTTCTCTAGAAATCAGTCAATCACTAAATGTATTGGTAAACTGTCTGAAAATGAAGTCGTAGAATTACAGAGTTTCTTGACAAAGTTCATTTTTGTCTGTAAAATGTCGTTTGGGGTCATCTAATCAATGCACTTCAAAAGTTCCTAAAGTAATTGCGTCCTGCTCATTTAGAAAAGATAACTAGCAGTTAAACTTTATCTTCAAAAACGTTAGATGATATTTATTAGTTACCTAAATGTATTTTGTTAATATATTGGACTGTGCTTGGAATGTTTCTCTGTACATAAATTATTTACTTCATTCATGCATAGTTTGCGTTTTTGTAATTTGAATAATAAAATCCTCCAATTGTCTGCATCGACCGACGACACATAGACAATCGCATAGTATAAATCATGTACTATGTGGCCATCACTTCAGGTCTTATCAAAATCAAAGTAGTTTAAAATAATTATTCAATTGATTCATCTTTAGCAAAATGAATGACTTTTCAGTTTTTGAATGACAAGTAGTTAAATATTACCGTTACCAATAAGTAAATAACACCTACAATGTTTGTTATTTCTGATTCGTGCTTGCCTTCTTATTAACTAACTTATTATATAACAATACAATGACGTTATGTTTTATCTAGCGAATCAAATCAATATACATTATCAGAATGTTGTCTGTTAATTAAATATTCCGATAGGATTTTTGTGCCAAACTCTGATATGATTATACACTTTATAGACAGTAAATCAATGTGAATCTTAATTGAATATTGCTAGCAATAATAGTTCCAAAGTCTCAGGTGTTTTTTGTGTACTTTGAAGATTTTAAGCGGTCATTACATTCATAAGAATAGACTGTAGCAAATCCCAGAGATGATGAAACTACAGCATATAAATTGACATTATTGTAGGACAATTACATCTATCTATCTATCAAAAAGATTTAAATGCAGTTGTTAGTTTTCATACGTTTGATTGTCGTACATGCGGGTAAAGTTGACATTTCCATCAAGCTAATAAGAATTGTTAAACTAAATCGATACCAACAAGTGAATCCACACCAATCCAATTGGTCTCCCAAAGTCGAGAAAGCAGTAATTACACAATTAAAGAAAACATTTACTAAATATGCGTAAACTTTGCAGTCTTGCTAATTTTCATTGTTAGCAGTCTCTTCACAAACAAATTGATCTACAAATAAATCCTTTAAACGATACAATTGGTTATGCGCAATCATCATGTCGTGTCAAACTCTAAAAGGGTGCTGGTTGTAACTCAATATAATAAAAAATCGGTATCAAACTGTCGCTAAGGCGCCACCTACTTCGAATATATAAATATGGCGTCGTGAACTAGATCTAATCGTTCGCATAAGCCTGGAATGTAAACTGTTCACTAAAAAATCAACAAATCTACAAACAAACACTCCTCAATCTAGTGTTCTAGCCATCGCAACACTCACTTTAATTTTTGGCTCCACCTATAAATTGACTTCAAAGTAAATGCCCCCCTCATACCTTACAAATAACAATATTGAATCGTTCTTTTATTATTAGGAGCTGTTGAAGAGCTTTTAAAATAATATATTTTCTACGTCTACCCCTCGTTTCCTGGCACAGGAGAGAACTATGCTTAAAATGAAAAAATTGAACTACTTGGAAGGTAATTATTCCAACACACAAGAGAGAGCTTTACTTAAAATGAAAGAAATTGAATATTTTGTTTTATAATTAAATATTTTATATTATTATTGCTTGTTATAGGTTTGCAAAATAGTTAATTTTTTTTTCATCTTATAATTCTCTCTGATGTGAAGAAAATGCGGGGTGATTATTTTTGTAAAAGAGTTTTAACTTTAATAACCAAACACTTGTATTTTCTAAGCTCGTAAATCGATAAACAATATTTAGTTGCAAAATAAATTCATAAATGTTGCGCTGGAAAGATCTGGGACTAGTTTTATTGTAAAGGGATTGCAGTTCAATAATTAAAATACACGTATTTTGTTCATAGACAATTTCTTTTAATAAATCAAAGTATGCAAATCAACAATCTTTTCAAATTATAAATTTAAAATAAAATTAAATTAATTGCACAATGTTTTGGCATATTTTGATAAATGTTTCTTATAAATTGTATTTTTATGTATTAAATAACTGAATTATTATTTATTTTAACCCTTCATCTGCAAGGGGGTGCGGGTCAAAAATCAAAATACATATTTTGAGCGCTCTTAAATCTGTAAACAATATTTACCTGCAAAAGAGTTACTTTCACAATTTTAGTATAGTTCTCACTTGAGTTAAATTGTTTAAAGGGTTGTTTTGGGGTTAAAACGATGAGTTTAAAAATCGAAATTATATTATTCTAAAAGCTCATAAATAGCTCCTAATTCTGCCCCAAATAACGATTCAATATTTTTGTTTGTAGGGGGCTGAGAAGACTTCGACTTTTAATATGCGGAATATAAATGCACATAAATAGCTCGTAATTTGTAATTGTTTTTTATTTTTACAAGGTGGGGGCTAGTTCCACAGACGTAATGTACATGGTTAGTGATTGGCCTTGAGCTTTGGCCCAGTAAGAAATCACTTGAACGAGATCAAAGTATGAAATGCAAATGTCTACTTGATGTTCTATTATTTATCAAAAACCAATTTGAAAATCGCTGGAACGTACATTGTACATTGCCCAGTGATCTCAATTTGTCAAGAATAAATCATGTATGTAGGTGAATTAAATGGTCATTTCCAATCTCCATTAAAAATGTTTTTGAGTGATACCCTAGCGCCATATAGGTTATGCATTGGAAATGTTTATTATTCACTTAGTAAGAGATGCACATATTCAGTTTGGGCGCTAATAAAGAGAAAACAGATCAAATGCATTTGTCCAACACCGTAAAACCGTAACATTTAACTTCTGTTCATCGACGCAATGCATTTGGCCGTTTCCCCAACGATATTGGTAAATAAGTAGATTTTCCTTGATCTGAAATAATAACCAACACCGTCAAAGGTTAACATTTAGTTCTTATCTATCAGAGAAATGTATTTGCCGTAACCCCAACAAAATTCGTCTATAACGAAGGTACTGGAACACCTTTGGCCCCAAATAATAACATCCTCTAAAACCATAATATCTCGTTCTAGCCTATCGAGGCGATTGAATTCATATATAAATAAATTTTTCGAACATCTTTGGTTCTAAATGATAATGCACACCATAAACCGTAAACTTAGTTCATGTCCATTCAGACAGTGCGCCTGGTCGTTCTCCCAATGAAGTTGCTATGACCTAATACAGTTGACAAACAATGAATTAGAATTACTTTACTTTTCCCTTAAGGTCAGATTATCCCAAAAAACGGTTAAATTTAACGTGATCTAAGGTTAAGAGTTTTCTTCGTAGAAATAAACAAATAATTGGAAAGAAAGAAATCTGTTTACCAAACTAGGCAAATGAAGTTGCAAGTCTTTTAAGTCATTAAAGAAAAATGATTTTTTATTTTTCCTCTTTAGCGCCCTGTATTTCAACAGCCAAGCGTTTGCGAATCTTCGTTCGTATATCATTTTTTTTCTCATTTTACGAGAGATGTCGAATTTAAAGCGAGTTAGAACAAAGAAGGCTCTACACTCCTTTGTGTTGCTGCTAGCTTCATTTGTAAAGAGTGGCAGGAGTACTCCCAACATCACAAATTAATTGAAAGATGCGATAAATTGAATATGTAATCCATTAATAATCGAATTACATCAAACCACCAATTAAACTACATATTAAGTTGATTCTTTTATCCCCAAAGCTATGGACACTGGAGTTTTCACACTTCCGTCGCAGGGATTTGATCAATATACCCTGTCCTTACGTATTTCCTCATACACTTACCGTCTTTCTTGTATGAGCTTTTTTCAGGGTTTTCTCATACTAACAGAGGGTACTGCGTATAAGAGTCGGTTATGTGGGCTATTTAGGCAAACCATGGGATAAAATTATTTCTTTGTTCATACTTTATTTAAATATTTAATTTCCTTCAATTCTATTTTACAGTTTCGAAAATTAGATCCCCTGCATATAAGGTACTAGATATGCCAGGAGACTCCAGATGGGCTCCTTTCAAGAGTTTGAAACTGGGTTTTTCGGTTCATCAGTTATTTCTTTGTTTATACTTTGTTGAATATTTAGTTTCTCCGAGCTTGGACACTTGCGTTTTCACATGCCATCGCAGGGTTTCCATCATTCTCCAGTAAATAATTGTAAAATTGGTTATCTGACTTTTTCGTTTAATCCTTTGCTTTTACTTTATTCAGTATTATATTGTCATCAACAGAGCTGCTTACATTTAAAAGAGTCGGTTTAAAATATTAGGGCCTTTTGCCTTCCATTAGAATTATATAACTTTATTCAGCTTTATTTAAATATTTAATTTCTGAATTAAGTGATTTTAGTTTCGAAAAAGTTGGACTGTGCCGTCGTGAAGGAGTGTACTAGACTCATCCAGGAGTCCCCAACAAACGAGGGCCTACCTTTCAAGAGTTTGAAATTAGGTGTTTTTTTGGTTTGTCATTAAAGTTATTTCTTTGTTTATACTTTGTTAAATTTTAGTTTCTGAATTGAGTGCTCTTACCGTTTCGAAAGAGTCGCCATCAGCGAGAGGGTCCACTTCTCAAGAGTAAATAATATTCGAAAAATTAGGGGATTTTCGGCTTTCCATTACAGTGAATCCTTTATTTATACTTTAGTTCAGTATCTATTTTCTGAATTAAGTGCTCTTACATTTGAAAAGGTTACATTGATGTCAGCACAGGGACCGCCTCTCTAGAGGAAGCTATATAAAATATTAGGTCCTTTTTGGGTTTGCCATTAAAATTATTCCCTTGTTTGTGCTTTATATAAATGCATAGTTTCCGAGTTAAGTGGTCTTACCGTTCCGAAGAAGTTGGACTGTGTCGTCAGCTTTAGTTACACTTTAATGGCATATCTAGTTTCCGAATTAGCTGCTCCTACGTTTATCTCTCAAAAATAAACTATATTTGAAAAAATTAGGTGCTTCATTGACCCCTTTCAAATTTAGATAAGTTGTATTGCACGAGCGAACCTAAATAAGATTAAAATTATTTAATCAATTAAAAAGTCTGATGTGCGTGATCATATTAACATTGGAATAAAATATTAAAATACTGAGGCTATAATTTTCGTATTTGACAACTAAGTATTGAAATGAGTTATAAATAAAGAAATCATTTTAATGGAAACTCGAACCAGCACCATAATTTTTCGAATATAATTTACTCTTGATAGGTGTGTTTCTCTGCTGATGGCATATTTCAACGTGTTTGAAACGGTAATAGCAGTGAATTAGGAAACTAGATATTTAAATAACGTGTAAATAAAGAATTTATTTTAATGGCAAACCGAAAAAGCACCTAATGTTGTAAACATAGTTTACTCTTCAAACGACGACTTTATTTAACTTTTTCTATAAGGTAAGAGCACTTATTTTGGAAAATAAATATTTAAATAAAATATATGTAAAGAACAATTTTAATGCAAAACGGAAAACTACCTAAATTTTCGAACATAGTTAATTCCTGGAGCTGTCGACTACCTTTCTAAATATTAAGAGCACTTAATTAGGTACCAGGGTATTAGATAAAGTGATAGGTACTGTTTATGTAAACAATATGTTAGCATATTTATTTTTTAATCGGGATTGTCCAGCTTAATGTTAAGTTAGTCCCACCCAGTATTGTGTAAACGAATGAATGTTTACCTTTAGCACCTAATCATGAATTGAGTTACAAGAAACAACATAATGGTGCAGAGGCAAACTTGATAAATGTAAAAATTCTTGTATGTGTGCTAATTATTTGAATCTTGATTCAACTAATGTTTATGAACCAGTTTTACTGTTACAATGTCAATAACGTTATTTTGCATACGATACTTGCTAATTGTGTTAATTAATTTTTGTTTTATATATATTTCCATTCCATTCATAAAAACGAGGATAAAAATAGATTATTATTTCTGGCCATTTTTTTTTTTGTTTTTGAGTTTTTGTATTTATCTACAGATGGTCCATGTTGCTGCATAACTTTTTTCTGTTAATCAAAACGAAAAGAAAACAATTGTTTTGAGTATAATTTATGTACGAGTTATTTTGGAAGTTTTAGGCCAATTCAAAGAAAAATTCAATTGTTTAAATATTTTATAACGGAAAATACCGAAGTTTGGGTGGGCACTTACGTGATCAATTGGAACGTGATATTGCAAAATCAATTGTGTGATAATCTTAATTAGTTAATTGAGCAGGATGATGTAGTAGAAAAACAACACGCCTTCTAAATGTTCGTAATGGTAAATTTTACTTTTTTATGTAATGAGGACAGATTGTATTTTAATTTAACCTTCAATTGTTTATGGTATTATATACTAAGGTATGCAGTTTGTAGTGAAGAATTTTAATCACTTGTGAAATTAGGTGACCGTTCGTTATGCGACGGTCTCCACGATGTATACAAAACCTAACAGTTAGATTAAATAGGTCTGATACATTTATCTTAGACAATTCTTAAAGTACTACTGAGGACGATAACTGTAATTTTTATCGAAACTTATAGATTTGTGTAAAATATAAATACAAAAATACACCACTAGAAAACCCAAAAAAAGCATTTTAACTATTAGCGTTCCGGCAAATGAAATTTTTTGCACATAAATAGCGTGATTTTAAGTATTTTTTATAACATAGGATGACATTCGATCTAATGTTTATTATTGCTTTCTTACTCGACATTGAAGTGTTTTATAAACCATTAATGTCAAAATAAACGTTGCTTTTCTAGCTTCTTCAGCCATACTGATTTAGGAATTCTCATCACGCATACATTTGCATTAGAAATCAAATAAGACTAAAGTAGACGGGAATTTAGTGAAAGGTTGATTTACACCAGCTAAACTTATAACATTTCTTCAGAATTATTTTTAAAAAATATTTAAGTCTTGTTTGGTTTTATAGCACTATGCAGTATAAATAAAATGTTATAAAGAAGCGAAATGGATAATAGTTATATGTAGAATTAAAAAAGAAAGTGATATGTATTTTAACTTTAGCCCAAATTTGACTCACGAACGTAGCCAGAGTGTTGAAAAACTCTCTCTTCTGGTGTTTTAGACATAGTTTTCTCTAAAACTGCATATAATCGAAGAACGGCGTTAACAACAATTTTGTGGCAGATAATTTATTGTTGATGCAAATTAGTTAAAATTGATTGAACCTCAAACTTAACATATTTAGAATTTACATCAGTTCTACATACATAAAGACAAAATTTACATCGATTGGGGCTTGAACCTTAATGGCGCAGTTGGTTAGCACGGTACTCTAGCAAAGTACAGGTCGTAGGTTCAAATCCTACTCGAGGTAAACTTTTTATTTATGTATTTAATAAAATTAATAATAATTTTTAATTACATATTTACTTTTGAACTTATTCCTTCCTAACAAAACTTATAATAACTCAAAGTTAATTAGTTAACTTTTATTGAATTTTTTGAAGGTATTTTTGTACCTGGGATCTACTGATACCTTTAGCGTAAATAAGCAAGCGTCCACCTTGTTTTGAGGTTATGTTTTTTCAATAATAAAGTTTTCGTTTTTTTTCGTTAAACATTTTGCAGAGAAATACAAGTATATATTTTCCGATATTTTCATTACTGTAAATGTAGGAAAGATAAGGGAAGGTTGCCTAATTTCCGAGCTAATTTCTATCAATTTTGACAATTTTACTGGTTTTAGTTTTACCATTTTGCTTTAGTCTCTTTCTTCGATATGTCATTCGAAATATTGTTTTTATTATCGTTCAAGAAATTCGTACCATATGGTTTCCTAAATTGTACCTGAAAATAGGGCCGAAAAATTATCAATATAATCTACTCTCAAAATTTTAATATTATTGTATTATTCAAAATAAAACATATTAAAATTATTAAAACATACTCTTAATTTTATCTTCACGAACTGAAATCCCCTCAATCGCATTTTCTCAAAGAAAACAATGATCTTTTTTACTGGATTTTCTGGAGAAATTAATTTGGACTTGTTTTCATATTTCTTTTCTTGGACGGCGTTCCATATATACCACACTTCTTGATTTTCATATTATTTCTGTCCAGGTTTTCACCTGGAAATCCTCATCACTTGATGACGAAGGTAACCCAAGAGAACAGCCGCTTTCTTCATCTTCTCCATCTACGATCTTCTTCTTTCTCGGTGCTTCAGCATTACTAAAAATACACTTTCTCACTACCTTATTGACAGGTTTATTGATTTTTCTGTTCTATTTTTCATGTAACTTTCGTTTGTACAGCATACTTATTTCACTGCATGTTGTTGATCTGTATGGTGTCTATTGCACACCCGTTCCTGATAATGGGCTACTAGATTGAGTTTTTGTTTTTAAATTGCTGGCAAGTAATGTCGACTGAGATTGGCGAAAGGATAGCTCGGGATGTCTTACCTTGCAGGAATATAGCCATTTTTAACTTTTCTGTAAACACGCGGTGTTTTTTCCTTACTAGGGTCCAAGTACATCCCGATTATCGCTTTCGATACATCACATCGTCGTAACGCTTCGTTGTGCCCAAAACCTCCAAATGCATCTGTAACAGATTTCAAGTCAGCTTGAAACCACTGACAATACCTCCCTTTTCGTGTAATATCATCATCAGCCTATCTCTATCCTACTTTACAGTTTTGGATATAGGCTTCCCTCAATTGACGCCATCTGTCCCTGTCTCTCGCGACCCTTCTCCACATAAGTCCTGCGTGTCTTTTTACGTCATCCGCCCATCTCATTTGGGGTCTTCCTCTGCTTCGCGTTCCAATTCACGATTTCTTTGTTCCATCTATTGTCTGTGTAACGCTCATTGTGGCCCGCAAATTTCCGCTTTAATCTGGCTGCCTGTTCTACAACGTCGATGACTTTCGTCTTATTTCTAACCCAAGTATTTCTCTTTTTGTCCATTAAGGTTATTCCTAGCATTTGACGTTCCATTGATCTCTGGCATTTACGAAGCTTGTTTAAGTTCCCTTTCGTATATGTTTGTGTTCCATATGTTATGACAGGCAGGATACATGAGTTAAATACTTTCGATCTGAGCTGCAACGGGATCTTAAAATTTTTCAGGACATAGGATAATTTGCTAAACGATGCCCAACCAAGTCTGACCCTTCGGCTTAGTTCCGCAGTTTGGTTCAATTTGTCTATTCCCACTAACTGGCCTAGATAAATGTACTCATCCACATAGTCTATAGGTGTTGTTCCTATTGTGATGATTTCGTGATTAGCTGCGTTGGTCATCAGTTTTGTTTTAGTGCTATTGATTTTCAGACCTATTCTGTCCGAAGCTTCATCTAGTTCAGAGATCATCGTTCGCAAGTCGTCATAATTATCTGCTATAAGAAGGATATCACCTGCAAATTTAAGATGATTTAGTCTCTTGCCGTTAATTAATATACCCCTATCGTCCAAGTTTAATGTTTTAAATAAATCTTCTAGTGCAAGCGCAAACAGCTTTGGTGAGATTTGGTCTCCCTGTCTTACTCCTCTTAGAATATTTTTTTTTTCAGTTTTTATGTCATCTAATTGTACCTTAATTGTTGCTTTTTTATAGATGTTCTCTAATGTTGTTGTGTATCTTAAGGCCACTCTACATTTGATTTATGCCTCTTTTGTTGCCCAATTTTCCAGGTGGTATTCATTGACTTTTTCAATAAGGATTCGCATGGTCAATAGGGTGTTAATTGTGTTAACGATTTTCTAAAGCCTGCCTGTTCTACGGTTTGGTAAACTTCGAATTTGTGTTCTAATCTATTTATAATAATCTTGGTAAAAATTTTGACAACGGCGAGGATAAGGCTATAGGCCTGTATTTATTTAAGTTGGTGGGATCTCCTTTTTATGTATTAGGATAACGTTAGCATCGTTCCAGGTGTCGGGAATTGAGCCTTCACTGAGACATCCGCTCAGTAGAATTTTCAAACTTTGTAGTACATAGTCTCCTCCTTCCTTAAGTTGTTCTGGAATAATTTGGTCTTCGGCTGCTGTATTTTTTCTTTTAGTATTATTAACGGCGACTTCTATTTCGTTTTCCCTGATTTCAGGAATCTCTTCTGAATTCACATTTGTTACTATCCTACTCAGATTTTCTATAGAAATTGGGTTTCTTTTAGTGCTGTATAGGTCTTCATAGTAGATATGTGTATCTGTGTATGTGTGTTTGTGTGTATCTGCATCTGTGTACCTGTGTATCTCTGTATTTGTGAATCTGTGTATCTGTATCTGTGTACCTGTCTACCTGTGTATCTGTGTATCTGTGTATCTGGGGATTTGTGCGTCTGTGCGTGTGTGCATGTGCGCGTGTGCGTGTGCGTGTGTGTCTGTGTGTTGTGCGTATTGTTATGTGTTTGTGTATTGTGTATTGTTGTTGTTATGTGTTTGTGTGTGTGTGTATTGTTGTTGTATTGTCTATATGTTATTGTGTATTGTATTGTTATTGTTGTTGTGTGTTGTGTTATGTGTTTTGTGTGTTGTGTATGTGTGTATTGTGTATTGTTATTGTTATTGTGTATTGTGTATGTGTTTATGTGTTATGTGTTATGTGTGTATTGTTATTGTTATTGTTGTTGTTGTGTGTGTGTGTGTTATTGTATGTGTTATTGTTATTGTTATTGTTATTGTTATTGTTTGTTATTGTTATTGTTATTGTGTATTGTTTGTTGTTTGTGTTCTGTTGCTGTTGTGTGTGTGTGTTGTGTGTGTGTGTGTGTGTGTGTGTGTATCGTGTCTGTGTGTTGTCTGTGTGTGTGTGTGTGTCGTGTGTGTGTGTTGTGTGTGTGTGTGTTTGTGTGTGTTTGTGTGTGTGTGTGTGTGTGTGTGTGTGTGTGTGTTTGTGTGTGTGTGTGCCTGTGTGTGTGTGTGTCGTGTGTGTGTGTTGTGTGTGTTGTGTTACTGTTGTGTTTGTTTGTTACTGTTACTGTTCTTTACTGCATCTGCGTATCTGTATCTATTACTATTCATAGTAGTATGAGATAGTTGGGTGCTCGCGATTCGGGCTGGATGCGTAAGAACATGGTACTCGGAGCGTTCATACTCACTTTCCATGTGTGGTGCACAATTTAAAAAGTGTATTTAGGTCTTCGGGGCTGACACTAATATTGTGGTAAAAAGTATGGGTAGATCTGAAAATCTCAAGTTCCAAGTAAAAACGATCAAACGTATAAAACCGTTTTTAAATTTTACTTACTTATTTCTAGCCTAAGGAAGTAAATTTTGTAACAATGTGGGTGTTGTGCGAGCATTAAAACAAATTGTTTACTATTTCAACAAGTGAGATGGTAGATCATCCCATAAACTGTCATCTTGGAATGAGAATAGTTGTATGCTTCTAACTGGTACACCTTGAGCCATATTCTGTTGAAACTAGTTTGCATTTCTCGCCGCAGTTGAGTAAATCTAAATTAATTTGATATTTACAGCTCCATTTGTGTTGTCCCCTACACTTGTTAATAATGTACTGTTACATCATCTGAGAAACCTGTCCATTGCAAGGATGATACATAGGGGAAGATCGAAACCGTTTTTTGAAAATTTATTATGGTTCCAATCGTACCATTTGAAAGGCCTGTTATCTCCGCTACCCGTCTTGTTGTCAATCGACAAACTTGTCATTCACAAGATCAATGTTTTCTTGAGTATACGCAGAATGCGGCCGACCGAGCATCTTTTGCATATTCGCAGGTTGTTTTGCCATATTTGAACGCTCGAGACCGATTTTTTACTACTTGATAGGAAGGAGCAGAATCTCCAAGCACGCCAACCGTGTCTATATGAATTTCTTTAGGTGTTAAACCTTTTTTTTTGTAGGTACTTGATAACAGCATGCAGCTCACTTTTTTCCATTTCTCAAAATCTTCGTGCGACCACTAGTTTCAACTTGTACAACTTTGACACTATTAAAGCTCGACTAACCAAATTGGTCAGTTTGTTTGTCAATAAAGTAACAAAATGTGCGGTAACTGGGGGCAACGTATTTCAAAGCCATCTATGCTAGGGATAACAAATACTATTCCCATAAACCCTATTAGACATTCTTGAAGACATTCTAGGCACGTGAAAATTTATCATTTGTAGGAGACTTAGTTATGCATTTTGACAATAACCTGCAGGATAAATACCGTCTAACTTAGTGAATCTAATGATAAACCCTTCTTTATTGCAGAAAAAGAAGTTTCGTTTAAGTATGTGATCAGAAAAAGTTAAAGAGGAATCAAAAATACACCTAAATCCATTACCGACGTACACGTATTAATTGGACAGATCCTATAAAGTAATGGTATATAATTGGATTTAGTTCACGAGTAAAGGAGGCAACCTTACTTTTGAAGGTATTTAGGTAAAATACTTATTTTCAGCTAATTTGATATTTACTGATTAGAATTCATTAACTTTTATTTTCCATTTCTTTGCCAATTTTCAATGGAGGTAAGATTAGGCTGCAGTTTATGCGAGGCAACGGACGGATCGAATCTAGCAAGACACTCACTGAATTTTTTCCTCTGGTGTTGTACTTTTCATTGTGTAAACATCAATAATAACCCAAATTGTTTTTCCTAAGGACGGGTGTAAGAACTCTCAATTGGGCAAAAACTGCTCGTTGTATTTCACATACCATAACTACCTTTTATTGGTTTCGGTTCAAACTTCATACAAATCTCACATTTCTGCAACAACTTCTTTACTTTACTTAAGATCTAGAAGGCCATGAGAAATATCACCTAGTATTAGATTTTATTTAAATAACAACCCCTACTGGCTAGTGTGTAGTTCTTTTAATAAAGTTAATCTTAGCGAGATAATAATAATAATAATCACTGTTTATTGCCCAACAGATTATAATCCATTTACTGATCAATTAAGCCAAATTTACAAAGAAAGAAAAATCTCTAAAAATTTATACCTCACTTTTACAGTATATGTACGATATGTAGTTTCTCATCTAAACTAAATTTTTACAAGTCCATTCAGTAAAGTGCGTTGCGGTAGTGATAGCATGTGGAAGAATGCTCACTAGCGGACTTCTGTAGTAGTGAGTTTTTAAACTTCTTGTGACTAGGAATTTATAACTTACAAAGACTTATAATCTAACTTAAGCTACTCTATCTACATGATCGTTCAGAATCTATTGACTAGAACACTTCACACAGATCTTTTCAGTCGCCTAGTGTTAGACTCATTAGTTAGGTTCTCTGCTAATTCATTGGGATGAGCTCTGAGTCGAGCACTGTTTTGTAAGGTGTAGCGTTGTATTTCTTGCTTGACTGTTAGAGTTTAGAGATCCCTTCGGATAACGGTGTTGGAAATGAACCAATGACCATTCGTTATCATACGGAGCACTTTAAATTGAAAACGCTCCAGTATTTCAATGTTAAGGGTTTGAAGCTGTACCCCACAGTTATATTGCGTATGTCCATACTGGTTTTAGAATTACTTTGTACAACATTAGCTTATTTTCCAGGCTAAGTTTCGATATGTGCACTGATTAGAATTCATTAACTTTTATTTTCCATTTCTTTAGCCAATTTTCAATGGAGGTAAGATTAGGCTGCAGTTTTTGCGAGGCAACGGACGGATCGATATCCGACGCTAATCCGCAAATGTTGCAGTTAGGACTTCCTCGGAAGTTGGCAGGTCTGCGGTGTAGATTAGGTACAACAAAGGGCCGAGTACACTACCTTGGGGTACCCCTGCTTTTATTGGGAAGATGACAGAGTGTTCAGGTTCAACTTTTACCAGGAAGTGTCTCTCGTGAAGGTAAGACTTTAGGATTAGGAAGTAGTTAAGCGGTAGGAGGTTGCGTAGCTTGTTCAATAAACCAGTAAACTAGATCTTATCGAAGGCCTGGGTAATATCGAGAAATGAAGCTGAGCAGTATTGTCGGACTTTAAAAGATGAATTAATTGTTTCTACTACTCTATGGATTTGTGCAACTGTGGAGTGCATTTACCGAAAAGCAAACTGGTGATTTGAAATTGTCTCAGCTTTTTCGAGAATTGGAAGTGGTGTCTTGAGGATAAGTTTTTCAAAAGCTTTTGATATGATGGGTAAAAGACTTATTCGCCTGTATGAATTTAGTTTAGCAGGTTTTCCTGGTTTTAAAATAAGGATAATTTGGGCCACTTTCCACTGTTCAGGAAAATATACAATGCGTAGCACTGCGTTAAATAGTTGAGTAAAATACTTTATTGCCGTGTGAGGCAGTTCCTTTAGGGTTTTCGCGGTAAGCAAGTCATAGCCAGGTGGTTTCTTGGTATTTAGAGAATTTTTGAAACACTCAACTGGCGGTTTGAGCTGGTAAGGTTCTTCTAAAGATTGGATAAATTCATTTTCTTCGTCTGGTCCAGTGTCTGATGGATACGGCCGAAACTCTTCTGTTAAATGTTCTGCGAAAGCTTGGGCTTTTTCTGCATTGCTTAGCTTGCCCAGATGCCTTGGAGTGTCCTTATAGGAGGGTAGCTTTTTTGCATTGCTTTATCTTTTTGTTAGTCCTCCAGAGCGCGTGGCAGCGTTCAGTGAACTTTTATTTTCCGGGGTTCTTAGTCTCTGCCATTGTTTTTGTAGCTTTCTTTTTTCTTTAATTTTGTTCTTGATTGCTGTAGGACAATCATAGATTGCGACGGATCTATTAGCTTCAGGAATAACAGTCCAGCCTGCCTGTTGAATGGTGTCGTTGAAATATTTGACTGGGTTAGGTTCTTATCAATTAGATTTCTGTGGTATTCCCAATTCGTAAGTTTGCTACTTAGCCTCGGTTCTTTCAGTTCACTCATCTTTGTAGCACTCAGAGTGACTAAGACTGGAGAGTGATTAGTTGTTAGGTCACGACACGATTTTGCTATAGCAAAGTGTTGAGGAATAACTTCTGTGATACAGAATTCGACGAGGTCGGGCTGTTTGTTTCTGTCGGTTGGCCAATATGATGATTCTCCAGTCAAATTGTTCTTTTCTGGTGTTTTGTATAATTGTCGGCCCCATATTGTGTGTGTAGTATTATAGTCGCCACCCGCTATGAATCGTCGTCCAAGGGTGCTGAAGAAGTTTTCATATCGCCCCTGCTTTACTAAGTATTTGAGGGGGAAAATACACAGCTGTATTTGCAAGGGGGCCTGTTGAATCCCCTATGGATACACTAACAGCCTGTAGGAAATCTTGATAGAATTCGGTGGTGTGGTAGTGCTTAATTGAGTTTTTATTATTGCTGCTTCTCCTCTTATTGTTTCAGCTGAGTGAATGCACTGAGTAGTTCGGGATGTATAGCTTTTTTCAATGAAGTGAGTTTCTGATATCACCATGGTGTCAAGATTGTGTTTTCAATTCTTCTGTATGTTGGGACAGGCCATTGGCATTCCATAGTGCAATTTGTAATGTCTTATCCATTATTTGAGTTTAGTAAGAACTGTTGTTAGACAGTTTAACAGAGTTCCCATTTGTTCAAACAGTCCTTTCAACATGTTCTTTAGTTCTTGCATAGCGTTAGTTGGATGATATGTTTGATTTGTGTTCGATGTTTGTGTAGTATTAAGAGGGGGTTTGTTTTGGATCCTACTTGCTTGGGAGAAGACAATCCCGGTTGGACTTGTCGAAATTGGTTAATCCTTTCAGGTAGAGTATATTGTTTGGGTCGTAGATTGGGGAAATTTTCCTTTTCGAGCTATTTGTATATGCTTCACCCTTTATAATTGGCTGGGTGGTTTCCCCCACATAGGACACATTTGACATCTAGAGATTTTTCTTTTCTTAGACACTCAGCCGTTAAGTGATCTGTACATTTTATATACCTTGGTCTTAGGTAGCAGAAATTGTTTGTGTGGGATTTCCCTTTTGTACTTGGGTGGTTCAAATTTAATCTTACACTGTTGTATGTATTCTACATTAAAGATCTCCTTATTGTTAGGAGCAGGTTTAAATTTGACAAAAAACATAGTTTGGTTCTAAATTGTTTCACATTCCAAACATTAGTGACATTGTGACCTAGTTATTTGATTCTATGTTGTATCTCTTCTGGATTAATGAAGGAATTACCTGGAAATTGTTGAATCTGAATACTGTACATCTGTGGCTGGTCAGGCGTAAGCCCTGCCGTTTGTGAAACCATTTGAGGCGCGTATTACGGGAGTTGCATTGCCCCGGGGGTTGGTAGAAGGCCATGACGGCCTGCACACCTTTGTTTAAATCGTATTACTGCGAAAAGAATTTGTTTTATTATTAGAATAAATTTAGCATTTATCTATTAAAATTGCGGCAATAGATTCAGGTTGACTCACGTTATCGGAGGTCACCGATATCTCTGCCCGCACATGACATCTTTCCTCGAAATTCAAACGGAAACTAAAAATGAATTGAACACTAAAGAAAATGAAAAAAAAAATGTTACGTAACTTAAAAGAAATGGAGAATTTCAAGTTAGTTCTTACGATTGAATACATAAGAGTTTAAAAACGATGAGAAAAAAACAAAAAGAACCAAAATGCACATTATGCAGAATATATAACTTGTAGTGCTTTCTCATATACGTACGTATAAATTTTCAAACACTTTTTCTCGACGTTTTGTGGCTTAAATAATACGAAAAACATTTTTAGAAAAGAAAATCTCGTGTCTGGTTGTGTGTCTATGTGTGAGTGTGAAACATTAAAGCTATCGATGAAAAAAAAGTTTAGAAACAAAATTTCGTGTCTGTGTCTGTGTGTGCGGGATATGTTTTGAACCATTAAAGCTATCCATTTGAAATTAGTTACAAAAATTCTTTGCCATATAATCCAGGTCAAGTTCGTTCGTTAATCCAACCAGTGGCGAGGCATTTTTGGGGATTTGAAAATTAAAAAAATTCATTGCTCAATATTTTAAAAAGTTACATAATTATAAATACAAACTAATCTTTTTTATATAATTCCAAAATAAAAAAATATATAATAACCAGTGGCGCGCCGTCTTTAGGCTACAACATTGTGGATGTTTTAATTTATCAACCGATTTTTTTGAAAGTCGGGTATTGGGGATTTTTAATATCGCTAAGTATAAATCATTTGTCAAAATTAAAAAATTCAAAATGGCGGATCAAAAATGGGGGATTATCGTGTTTAAAAACCGGTATTTCTCAAATTCAGGGCTTTGAAATTGTTTATTTACATATATGAGAAAGCATTATGGCAGATAATTTGGTAGCGGTTTATTACGTAATATTTGATTTAGTGAATTGTGGTGTATATCACAGTAGTGATATACACCACATTACACAACATTATTTTTCAACATAATCCCCTTGAACGTGAATACAAAGCATTGCAACACCTTTCTCGAAAAATTCGGAGTCTTGATCACAGAAGAAGTTCTGCACTGCTGCCATAACTGCGGCATCGCTCTCGAATTTTGTTCCCCGAAGACTCTCTTTTAGCTTTGGAAATAAATAAAAACATTGGGAGCTAAGTCAGGGGAGTAGGGTGGATGCTCCATAACTTCAAACCCAGCGTCATGAATTGCATTAATAGAAATAATGCTCTTATGAACTGGGACGTTGTCTTGATGAAAGAGAATTCCGCATGACAGTTTTCCTCTTCTTTTTTCTTTAATGCAATAACGAAGTGTTGTAACTAATGCTGCATAATATTGGCCAGTGATTGGGTGGCCACGTTCCAAGAAATCTACCAGTAAAATTCCTTCGGTATCCTAAAAAAACTGTAGCCATTATCTTGTCCGCTGAAGCCTGTACACGAAATTTGCGTGGAGAGGGAGATCCTAGATGACGTCATTCCATACTTTGTTGTTTGCACCCAGTAACATTGCGATCGAGGAAACACTTAGGATTACAGTTAAAACAAGGCTAAATTTGCTATTGAAGAAGTGACTTTTGTTCGGGCGTCAACATTTGAGGTACCCATCTTGCTGACACCGTATGAAGCCCTAAATTTATTATGGTTCCAATGATACCATTTGAAAGGCCTGTTATCTCCGCAACACGTCTTGTTGTCAATCGACAAACTTGTCTGATCATGTCATTCACAAGATTAATGTTTTCTTGAGTACACGAAGAATGCGGCCGACCGGGCACCTTTTGCATATTCGCAGGTTGTTTTGCCATATTTGAACGCTCGAGACCAATTTTTTACTAGGAAGGATCAGAATATCCAAGCACTCCAACGATACCTGTATGAATTTCTTTCTTTTGTAAGTACGTGATGACAGCATGCAGCTCACTTTTTTCCATTTCCCAAAATCTTCGTGCAACCACTAGTTTCAACTTGTACAACTTTGACACTATTAAACCTCGACTAACCAAATTGGTCAGTTTGTTTGTCAATAAAATAACAAAACAAGTGCGGTAACTGGGGGCAACGTATTTCAAAGCCATCTATGCTAGGGATAACAAATACTGTTCCCATAAAACCTATCAGACATTCTTGAAGACATTCTAGGCACGTGAAAATTTATCATTTGTAGGAGATATGAACAGTGACTGTTAAAAAGTTTGTACAAAAAGGTAATACCAAGTCTAGTCCTTCTTTCTTCTAAGTTTATCATATCAAATCTACTTAGTTATGCATTTTGACAATAACCTTGTGCAGGATAAATACCGTCTAACTTATAACTAATAAATTTTAGAAACATTTTCAATGTTAGATATTTGGTATTTATTAGTAGGGCACCAGGCTAAAGCACAGTATTCTAACTTGGAGCGAACAAGTGAAAAGAACAACGATTTTAGAGCATACATGTTAGTAAACGATTTAGTGATTCTAATGATAAACCCTAACATCTTTATTGCAGAAAAAGAAGTTTCATTTAAGTATGTGATCAGAAAAAGTTAAAGAGGAATCAAAAATACACCTAAATCCATTACCGACGTAATTGGACAGATCCTATAAAGTAATGGTATATAATAGGATTTAATTCACGTGTAAAGGAGGCAACCTTACTTTTGAAGATATTTAGGTAAAGATCATTTATATTACACCATTTTATGATTATTTAAAGTATAAACTACGGGGGCAATTGCCCCTGTAGTACACGAATTTGCCCATGTAGTGTTTTTTCATTTAACGCAGCTTTGGGCATTCATCATAAATCTATTAAACGAAATGCGTATTAAGATACTTCACGTTTTGGCATAAAATCGTGTATTATTGATTAATTTTTACAAATTTGATGTTTCGATAACGGTTAGAGTTATGGCTTCAGTAAATAATAATAGTTTTTGAAATATGTACTGTTTAATATGGACAAGTTTTTTTATCGCTTCTAAATATCATAAAACTTGTTTTAAACACCATTTTTCAAAATTGACATTCCTAGTTTAATCATTGCACAGTAGACACAATTCTTAAAAAATTCTATGAATTTAGGTTAAAACCCTGTAGGTACACAGCGTAAAATGAGGATTTAATATTCTTTCCCTTCTTGCTTAATACGTAGCTAATTAAAGTGTAAACTTTCTCTTTGTTTACATCTATAATTTGCGTATTTTCAATAAAAATGAGATAATGATACTCCTCGTTATCAATATTATTATTATGTAACTGGTAATTTGGTTCGAGCCTTATCTACACAAACATTTTTAGAATGTTTACTACATTTAAATGTATAATTAAAATTGGGTAAGAAAAGTGACCACGTTTGTATCCTCCCTGCGATTATTTGTGGTAAACTTTTATCTCGCCTTTTGTTATCCGGGAAAGTGATTTGCAAAGCTTGATAAAATAATGATCCAAATTTCTCAATTGACCTAAACTACGCTTAATCCTTCGTTTTGCGCGACCAAATAATTTTGTTTCACTTTATTTAAAATTTGCCGTAAGCCTGTCGACATCGACGGCACGTAGAGCGTTTATCTCACTTTGAACACAATAAAAATCTTTCATAGCATAGCTTGCAGGAATTGTTAAAGAATGTAAGTTAGTGATCGATCCGATACGTTACCGTCTGTTACTTTCAAACCTGAAAATCAATTTATTTAGAGCGCTCTCTGTCTAGCCCGTAAATGGTACTGGTACAAAAGAAATTACTATTTTGTTATGTTGTCATACCTATTGGTTGAAAAAGTAAATGCTAAATTTCAATTTGATCAGGAAATAGCTTGTTTTATACAGCGTGTTGTATTTTTCACAATCTGAATACACTTGAATACCATCGATCATAAACTTCTTCGTTTTTGATAATTAATCGTCCAGCATAAATTCATCCAAAGTTGGTGAAAGTGTATGAGTCTTATTAACAGTAAGAAATAGGCAGGAGTTTAAACGTGGTAAAATGGTTGTAGATCTAGCTGATTTAAATGAAGAAGTCAGTATGAGAAAATATTGTGCAAAATAGGTTCCGCATATGTTAAATGTTAATCACGTACAAATGGGAAAATGCCTCAGCAATGTTTGTATCCTTTTAAGAAAAGTCCAACCGACTTTCTGCGAAGATTTGTTATGATGAATCCGCGTTCCATCCCATTTGGTTTGGACTGTGGTTTTGCACCGAAAAAAGCAGACAATTTCATCGACGGAATAAATTGGAATGGGGTACTATGCATATCTTCTTGATCAGCTATGAAAAAGTGAGAGATAATGCCTGATATACAAAAGAAAAAGAAACATCCTTCACCTGGGTAATGCACCTACCCTCAAAGGCGCTTTGGAAATGGGGTAATTGAGGGATTTGAAATATGAATTGTTGCAACATCTTCCTTATTCACCTTCTTACTTTCTTCTTTTCCCAAATCTTAAGAAATTTGTGGATGGAAAACGTTTTGGGTCAAATGAAGAGTTCATACCAGCGGTACATGGATGTTTGAGATCTTCCCAAATTGCATTTCAGGCCGGAATCAGGTATTGTAGAAACGTTGGACAAAGTGTATTGAACTTTAAATTAAGAAACTGTGCTTATGAAAATATTTTTCTTCTTTCTAGTAAAAAAAGGGCGAAAAAATATTGATAAATAAAGTTAATACAATTTGTGCACGAAATCTCTACAAAATGACGTTTTGACGAATCTTACTTGCGGTTTTAAGACGCCACTCATCGTCTTCAAGTAAGCTAAGGTGTGCATTTACGTTAAATTTAGGAATAGACTACTAAAAGAATTCACACTAATAGTGTCCCCTTGTGCAAGAACACTAATAAGAACTTAATTTATAAATGGATAGAGGTGTGTCCTCTGATAAAAATTGAGGTTTTAGATTAAAAATACATCGTTTAACAAGCTCCTAATTGTTTTTTTGAACATATGAATAAACATCAATAGAAGTATAAAACGGGACCTTTAGATCAAAACTGACTTCGATTCATCTTTATTTGGTTTTGTAATCCGTATCTTAATATTCACATATTTTTCGAGCGAAATGAAATTATTTCAAGGATACCCTAACGATCACAAATAATTCATTAATAAAAATGCAATTTCATTAATGTGCAGAGATCAATCCGGAAAACAATCGTTCAATCATTATCTCACATATTTTTAATTATGTAGCTTAAAACCTAATCGGTCGAATTAATTCGAAAATATGCAACCACCAATATAAATAATGTTGGATCTTGGAAATTCCAAGATGTCATTAAAAATCAATTAGGCTCATTAAGGTTCTCGTTAAGATCAAAAGTTAAAGGTCAAGTGTCACGTATACGGTATACAACTAATGGCGCTTTGACAAACCACGAAAGTCTATAAACAAACCTGTAAAAAATAATTAAGCTAGGCTCTATAAGGGGTAAACAAATTTATAATCTCATCCTTTCTTAAATCACAAAATTTACGACATAAAATTATTTTTTTAATGAATTACTTATATACGTAGATTAATAAGCAAAGAATACCAATGTGTCTGTATTAAAATATTTGCTTATCATATGAAATTACGACGATACAACCACGACAAGAAGAACAATAACAATACAATAGATTCTCATACATCTTTTTGGAAAAGCCACTAGTGTTCTCCATTGCGTCAAATTGTTTAGTTTTGGTCTACTGCCAGTCTTAACTTCAGAAATGTTAAAAAAAACCATAAAACTGTTCAGATTGCAAATGGCACGTGGAGTTTTAATCAATTGAATTTTGTAGAGATCTTAGTTCTAAATTTAATGCTAACCCAAGATAATTAAAACTAGTGCACTAAACGTTACATAACAATAGTCACGTAATGCCCAAACGGTCGGGGATTTCAATCAAGCGTCGGTCGTGTGTTGTGAAGGTCTGACAACTTCTCGAATTCAATGAAGAAAGTAAATTCGACTGCCGTTTTCGCTCCATCCTAAGGAGAGGGAACTGTTGTCAGGTGTTGAATGTATCATAGCACTCGGTTAGGGCTATTGTAATTTTCTAGTGCCCTGTCTCTGGAAAAACGACGTAAAGTTAATTTCGCTGGTAACATATTGACACATCACGACGTGAGTACAGATAAATTCTATGTTTTGTACCAACGAAAGTATTTGGTTATCAGTATGCCATGTATGCAGACTCAGTATATCAAATTATGGACATCTTATGTGGTTTTTCTGACAATTTCATTCTAAAATTATACTCTCACTATCCAGAAGTTGCTAAGTATCTGAAGAAATATAATGAAACATTCTGGCGAATAAATTATGATAAAGCTGCACCTGTCCACACTTATGAACCGGCTACATCATAACTGCGTACATAGATATTAATTTTTGTCACTTTTTTAAACTCATTATTTTGTTTACAGAAACTCAGTTAGAACGATGCATCGATTACAAGGCAGTGAAAAACAGGAAAATGAATTACGTACTGCGAAACAATTCTAGCGCTTCGAAACAGAGACTTTGAAAATAGAGCGTGAAGTTTTGAGCCCTATTGCAAAATTATATTCTGACAATCCAGAAGTTGTTTAGTATCTGAAGGTATGTATGAAAATAATCTAGTAAATAAGTTGCTATGCGTAGTGTTAAGGTGGTTCAACGCAGTGGTAGTTTAACAATTGTCCTCTGTTTCTGATTTTATTAGGCTAGAATTTTTTATTGAAATATGTGGATTTGTGAATTACCCTTTAGGTGCTGTAACACGACAGTTGGGTACTATCATAATGCGTAGATCTGCACTAAAGTTTTTAAGTTTAGGAAATGTTAAGCGTTGTTCTGCAATTCTTTACATTTTTATATACATAATATGGATTACACACTTGTGGCATTTATAATAGAACAGAAGGAAGCTCAGTAGACCCAAAAGTCTTTCCCTCCAACTTTCAATTTTGAGGTTAACTAAACTTCCGGCGCACAACCAGACATTATCTATTCAACTATAAGAATTGTGTAACGCTTATATCATTTACAGGTTCCCTCATTTAGTCTGGAAACACCCCTTGGTGGGTAAATAGGATGTTACTGGCGAGAGGTTTATTGATGAGCCTGTAATTTCGTAGAGTCAGTAAAAACTGTTGACTACATATATTGTAATATATTTTATTTGTTATTCGTTCGTAAATACTTTCAAAATGTCAATTTACAATATAAATTTGTTTATAATGGCATTTGTAATATTTCTTCAGCCGCGGCCTCAAGTAGTACTACGACAGCGATATACTAATTGGCAAATTGGGATCACACATACACATGCTATTAATACCTGTTGACATAGTATTTTTACAAGTTGGCAGCTTGTAAAAGTGGTTGTACGTAACTTAACTTTAGTTAGGTTGATGCATATTTACTATTGGGTAACCAATAAAAGTATTAAACGCTTACAATATAACCGGCCTTTGCAGCCGTGTATGATGTTCCCTATGTATTTTTCTTTTTTAATTTAATTCATTCAAATGAGTCTTTTTGTTCTTTGTGTTATTAACAAGTGCTAACGCATATAACTTGTACTCCAAAAGACATCAATATGAGAGACAGAGAACTAAATAGTTATTCACATTGTAGCATATTCATTATATTACTTAATCTGAAAACTTTAAGTTTATAGGTTATGTGCACTAAATATCTATTTTATTTACGGACTCAAAGGATGCAAACAGCGGAGAATGCTACTCACACGAATGTAACGCTACTTCACTGTTTCTGTGGTGGATTAAATTTTAAGACAAATGTGAATACTTTCGTCAAGTGTAAAATTTCTGTCGAAGGCTTTATCTACGAAGTCTGTGGCGGGAGAAGAGGAAAAGGCAACATGTTTAATTCCCTCCCCAAGGGGAGGGTGGGCTGCTTGAGCTTTCAAGCTCCTTCAGCCAGAGTGATGGATTCCCAACGTGCATACATAATTAATAAGTATGTATGCATGGTGGGATTAGGAATAGGTGCTGCTATATGTGTATGAGGACAACCCCCTGAAAAAACCTCATACAGGGTAGACGGTAACGAGAATCGAACCCATTACCTCCCAAATGCTAAGTTAGGTCGTGTTACCACTGACCGACCAGCTGGGTTATGGAGATGTTCTGTTGTTAGTTTATGAGGTTTAGCGTATTTCCATTACGTGGTAGATCAATTGAAAGTGATTCGCACTTTGAGTGTGAACTTTGTTAAAACATTTAAACTGTAAGTAGTTACTTATATACACGGTGTTTCAAAAATGTCTGCCAAAATTTCTAGGACGTATTCTGTGTGTGAAATTAAGCTAATTTTGTCGAATGATCATATGGTCCAAAGGCCACCATTTTCGAGATACAGGGTGTTGAAGTTTAGAAAAAGGGACGTTTTCTTTTGATTTCTCAGGAACTATACACACAGACAATCTCAATTATTCGATACAGTTTCGCAGATACGGCCAGTCAAAAGGGTTTTTCAGGTTAAACTTCTACCCCACTGGATGTACTCGAATTTTGTTTCCATTTCCGTATTTGTCAACTGAATATACACATAAGGTCACTTACGATTTTGTGATTTGACGACTCGCTTCCAAGATAAACAAGAAAATTTGATTTCATGTACTTCATAGCGTACACCTCTGGTTCACTATTTCGATCTGAAAATCTGTGAAGATGAGGAAGACATCAAGGCAAGGAAAAATTTCAAATAGTATTTTTCTTTAAATAGCTTCGTTTCAGAGATACAGAAAACGTAAAATGAGGTATGATAATCAAATACGTATATAATATGTATTTTTATGTACAACACCCGACGAAGCGATTTATAGAAAAATCTTATTTGGAATTTTTCTTTGCCTTGATGTTTTCCTCACTCTCATCAGATCGAAATAGTGAACCAGTAGCGTTCGCTATGAGTACAGGAAATCAAATTTTCTTATTTATCTTGGAAACGAGCCGTCAAATCACAAAATCGAAAGTGACCTTATTCGTGTATAGTGAGTTGAAAATACGGAAATGGAAACAAAATTCAAGTACATCCAGTGGCGTAGAAGTTCAACCTGAAAAAACCTTTTCGACCTGGTCGTATCTCCGCCACTGTAGCGAATAAATGATTATCGCGAGCATCAGTGTATGGCTCTTGTGGAGTGTGGATAATGTACATAGTATCAGATTGTCTGCGAAGTCAAAAGAAAACCTCCATTTTTTCGAAATTTCAACACCCTGTATCTCGAAAATGGTGACCTTTGAACCTATGTTCATTTCACAAAATTAGCTTAATTTCACACACAGAATATACCCTAGAAATTTTTGAAACACCGTGTATACAGGGTGATTTATAATAGGTTTACAAAACTTTGACATCGTGTTCGGGGAGTCATTTTAAGAAAAAAATGTTATATGAAAATAGGTCGTGTTCTGTTTATTTATTGAACTGCATCAGATTTAAATTTTATTACGATGGATTGGTCGGGGAGGTTTTATTGCTTGGCCCCCAAGATCTCCCGACCTAAACCCTTTGGATTTTTTTCTTTGGGGCCATTTGAAGCAACTGGTTTACAGTGTCGAAATTAACACACGTGAACAATTACTTGACCAAATAACAAATAGATTTAACGAAATTCGGCAAGATGGTGCAACAATAGCGTTTGTTTACGACTCATGGTTCGCATTCGTGCTCAAGGGGGGCATTTTGAACAACTGTTATAGAAAATTTTTCTTTAATAGTCATTTATTTTTCTTGTTATCCATTTTTAATTTTACTTTCTAATTAAATAAAATTACAAAAATATGTAGTTCTGTAAAGAAACAAAATACGGCCTACCTTCATATAACATTTTTTTCTTAAAATGACTTTCCGAACACGATGTCAAAGTTTTGTACATCTATTATAAATCACTCTGTATAAATGGCACATTTTATTTTTCGAAATTTTTTTATTGTGCACAAACAAATATTTCATAAAATTTGTAAATTATTAGCTTAATTTGAAATTGTCAATCAACAATAGCATTTTCACTACTGATTGAAAAATGTATTAAACTAAAATTTAGAGATTGCCAAGTGTCCTCTAGCGTTAATCTGATTAATCACTTCATACTAGTGGCGGATCCAGTCATAATCTTTATGGAGGGTAGAGCAGAATGTTCGGCAATGTATATGGCATGCGTGTTGTAGTACTAATGTAAGCTGCGTTTCGTCACTATTTGTATGATTATTAATCAACTATTTCATTCAACAAACTGGGTTTCATTCTGGAAAGCAGAATTATTTGTAATGGTTATATTTAACATTCGCGGATTAAGTGGTACCAAAGTTCGATTCTGAGAGTAGTCAAGTGCTTGGGAAAAAATTATAACATATGAATTCGACTCAAGTGCGAAAACAGTCCTTCTCAGGACTAAGTCTGATGACGAAAGCAGAGTCCGCTAAAATATAATATAATATACCTAATATAATATAATATAATAAAATATAATAAATTTTTGAAGACGCGGGAATTCTACCATTGATCACTAGGCGACAAATCCAATTGTGTAAGTACACCGTCAAAATAAGTGCATCTCCAAAAAACCTGAATTATGAAATATTAAATGACAAAGAAATTATAAACGAATTCGCAAAACGACCAACCCTGAGTAGACCCGCAATTATTAGAGAACTACAACTAATTTTCTATTTAGAAATTGAGATACCTGCACTGTTTACATACACAGAACCTAAAATACCACCTTGGGTAAAGTTGAGAACAAAATATATTCTACACCTTTCAAGAATGAAAAAAGAAGCAACTGTATCAGCGCAATACCAAATGCATACAAGAAGAATAATGTAAGAACATCCAAAAGCTAAAATCATTTACATAAACGGGGCCAAGACACTAACAGGAACTGAAAACGCGCTAGTTTTTGACAGAAAATGCCACAACTGGTCGCATAACCACTTAAGCGGCATACAAACAGTCGATTTATATGCCATCTGGCAATCCTTACTACTATGCAGACACGACACAAACAAAGAGTATATTATTTGCAGCGACTCATTAAGTTCTATGCTAGCTATTCAAAATCAAACCATCGACAAACATACCTTATTGAATATGATCAGAGAGCAGCTTTACTACTTAGAATATAATACAACGAAGAACGTCTGTGTAATGTGGGTACCGGGGCATGTTGGCATTGACGGCAATCTTCCTATAATAGACGAAATGAGCGTCTTACAAAACGATCTAAAAATATTTATTAAAAACAAAATTAAATTACAATGGCATGACACTTGGGAGAAGAAAAATGTTGCAATAAACCAACAGAGGCCGCGACTACCTATCTGGCACAATAAATTTAATCTAACTAGAAGGGAAGAAGTTATTATGACTATAATTGGGCACACCAGTATTACACACTTACACCTACTAGGAAAATCCCCACAAGAAATATGTAGACATTGTAACAAAAAAGTAACATTACAACATATATTTATAGACTGCCCACTATATCATGAAAATAGAGAACGTTTACTACCTAATAACCAATTAGAACATATAGTAATCAATAACCTAGAATTTAGTTACTAAACAAAAGAATATAGGCACAAAAACCATAGCAGTTGATGCCTTAAAGATAAAAAATATATAATAAAATATAATATAATATAGTATAATATAATATAGTATAGTATAATATAATATAGTATAATATAATATAATATAGTATAATATAATATAATATAATATAATATAATATAATATAATGCAATATAATATAATATACCTTCGTTTTCGATATTGGCCCCTGGATAATAAGGCATATTTTTGTGTGCTTTCATTTGAGACCGGTTGACATGTCAGACATAATAGGATCGAATTTTGCAATCACTTCGATACATTTCAAAAAGTTACCATTATTTTCATATATAATTTATTAGTAGTACTTCGAAAGGCTACCTGTTCAGCCAAAAATTGAACCGTATAAAAAATAGGCTCAATAACGGCATGGCAATATATTGTTTCTTTATTGAATATCTTGTATGCTTCACAATCTATAGTTATTCTTTTTCATTCGATTTAAAAGATCTGTTCATTGCTTCAAATTCTGGAAATGTAACTTACTTTTTTCGTGTAACTTAAATGTTCACTTAAATGATGCAATCATCAAACCCATTATTATTACTTAATTTTATACTTTTCACACAATTTGCAAAATTAAATATTTTGCAAAAAAAAACCATATACAGAATTCTTTTTTTTAGGTAAAATTCTAGTAAAATACGTGTCAGAAAACTTACGTCCTGATTTGTCTTTAGGGTAAATCTGATTTTTAATCTGATAATGACCTGGTCCATTATCTACTAATCTAATCATTGAACATGGGAAATAAAACTTCTGAAACGTCGCGCTATAAAAGCAAAAAGTGTGGAAATAGGTCGATGAACTCAATTTTATTAAATCTATATTATGTACTTTCAATGATATTATCTCCAAGTGGTACATACAAAGTTATCCTAAAATGTTGCTATTAAAAATCGGGTTATTTCATTAGAGTTTTTATCGTTGGCGGTAGGTCACTTCCGGTCTCTACGATTAAAGTGTCAGACATTTTCGTAATTCGGCATTTTGGTTATTGTCCTAACCTAATGTTCAATAGAATGGACTAATTTGGTGAAATAGTCATCGGTGTTTCGATTTTAAGTTAAAATTCGGCACAGTCGACAGAACGGAATGATCGTCGGTATTTTGGTCACGTTTAGCGTTTTGGACATTTAAGATATGATGTCAGCTAAATTTTAACTAATTTGCACCTATATGTAAAATGTATCAGAAGATGATATATAAAAAGCTAGACTACAATTTACAGTTAAGAATGAGGTTGGCATTGATGTTCTGAGTCCTATAACGTGGAGAAAGTTCAGTATTATCAACCATTGTTGTATTAGCTGTTTTAGAACCTGGAGATTGTTTTTGATCTTTATTTGTATAAGATAATTGTCTAAATAGTGGATATTTGAAAAGTAAATGTTTAACTTTCCTTCTCTTACCAATAATGAATTGATCAAATTTAAAATTGCTTCAAAAAAGAAAAATTATTGAAATGTTTTTTTAAACTCGGTTTATGATATTGAGTATAATTGATCCATCACTGTTCAAAACCGTTTTCATAAAGTGGTGCTTACTTTCCTTTACGTTTACTTAGCGAAGGTGATGAAATAATATGTAACATTAAACTAATTCTGAAACTTTTTAGCCTTTTAAGTCTTGTGTAATAATATTAAGGACGTAATTTATTGTGACGGGAATTTTTTTATTTATCTAAAATTACTAATGTATGTGTTGCATAATTACTATGATTTTTGTATGCAGATTTTGATATTGATTACAAAAATGTTGCTAATTATTATCGGTCTTTAGAATAGTACAAAGTAATACTTGTTTGATATTTTAACGAGTTACACCTACCAGTTAGTTACGTTTATGTAACGTCATTTCTTTCTCAAAAATGTGAAATGTGTAAACTAGTTTTTTGTATTATTTTGTAATTCACCACATTAATTTTTTATTTTGGTTTGAAATATCTATAAGAATTTCCTGTAAAAAGCTTATACTGTTGAAAATAAAATTATTATTACAGGAATTTTACATTTATTTTGGTGTAATAATTTTGCGGTATTGTAATTGAAAATATTGGTGTACTAAAGATTTTCTATTTAGGCTTAGCGCTTTATTACACTGAGACATCTCGAATATACAGCCGTTTCTTTCTAAAGTTTGACCTTCAATAGAAACGTACGCGTTTTAGTTAAAGCGTAAATTACCTACATGAATTGAGAATCACACTGTACGTTTAAACTCTTTATCATAAGAACCGTAGAAGTAGAAAGCGATAGACAGGCAAACGTAAGCGAAGTTTCAAATGACTGCCTGCTAGAGGTAAACACAATGGAATTATAATCCTATTCCAGAAGTTACCAAACGTTTAAAAGGATTTTGAATTCCTTTTGGAAATTTTTTTTTTTTGTGTGTGTGAATGCAGAGGTTTTATTATTTAATATAATTAATTTATTTCAAATATGCAACAACGAAATCATTAATAGGTAATTAAAAAGGAATTGATATGCATAAACCAGTTTTTATTGTTTACTAATAGTGACATTACTTGTACATGCAGAACATAAGGTGCATTCCTATTATTAAACAAAACAAAATTAGAACTAAGAATCATGCATTGCATTTCTTGGTTTTAGGTAATGGTTTTTTGAAATGTTCGCGTATAATTTTGTAATGATACTTTAAAACTCGAAATCAGAATCGTCACTACTGCGCTTATAATTGTATAATTAATAGAAAGTACTAATCAATTCCTTAATATTTAGTTCTAATTTTGTCTTGTTTTATTTATAGGAATGTACCGTATGTTCTGCATGTACAATTAATGTCACTATTAGTAAACAATAGAAACTGGTTTATGCATATCAATACCTTTTTAATTACCTATTCATGATTTCGTTGTGCACATTTGAAAATAAATGAATTATATTAAATAATCAAACCTCTGCATCCACACACAAAAAAAAAAAAATTTCCAAAAGGAACACAGTTAACATTCAAAATCCTTCAAAACGTTTAGTAACTTCTGGAATAGCATTACATTTCCATTGTATTTGCCTCTAGGGGCGGTCTCAAGTCAATTGAAACATCGCTTACGTTTGCGTATCTATCGCTTTCTACTTCGACGGTTCTTATGATAAATAACTTAAACGTACCTGTAATTCTTAATTCATGTAGCTAATTTACGCTTTGCCTAAAGGCGCGTATGTTTCTTTTGAAAGTCAAACGTTAGAAAGAAACGGCTGCATATTCCAGATGTCTCAGTGGAATAAAGCGTTAAGCCGAAATAGAATATCTTTATTTTTACAAGCAATATTACTGTTAAAAAATAAGCGTTTTCATCTTTATTTTAAGATACTTGTCATATCCAGAGATGATTATAATAGATAGCATTACATACTTTTTAAAAAATATGACACATTTGAGTATAATTCGTATACGTATTTTTTTTTCGACTGAGAATAATAATTATAATTTGCTCTAACGAGCTTTCTTAATTGAGATTGTTTGAAATCAAAACTGGAAGCTAGTGAAAAGGAAGGAAAAGGCCAGTATTTATTCCTAAGTTTTCGTTAAGTTTCATCACAATCATGGATTCAGCATACAATACATTACATATATGCATGGTGGAATTAAGGATGGGTCATTAGGATAAGATCGGAAGGAACAGTTAGGGTTCTGAAATACTACCCCGGCATTCGCTAAGCCCACATTCATATACGCAGTGACCATGCCGCTACATGTGTATGAAAACTGAAAAACCTCATCAAGGTAGACGGTAACGAATCGAACCCATTACCTCCCGAATGCTAAGCAGGTCGTGTCGCCACTGCGCTATCAGTTCGGTGAAACTAGTGAAATTAATCGCTCAGTATATTTATTTTGTTTTCGAAGCAACGACTTTGCTATACAAAAACACAGGAAAGCGAGCTAAAAGTGATATCTAAAGAATGAAAAGTGACGCTCATTAATTAACTCACCATTGGTCATTTCCTTGTAACCCAATGGATAATTAGAAGATAATCATTCTTCTTCTTCTTCTTATAGTATGCCTTTGGTCTTTTTAATTCTCCAATGTTGAGGTCCAGCTATCCATCTATCGCTTCGTGGTCTTCCCGGTAATCTGGTGGTTTCTGGTTTATTGTCCCTTATTATTTTTCGTAGCCTGGTGTTCGGCATTCTCGTAACGTGTTCGTTCCATTCTCTCCTTCTTTTTTAGTCCGTGTAAACACATTCTGTATATACATCTTATGTCCTCGGCCCTTATGCTGTCTTGTATTGTATGACCTGTTATCTGTCGTAGTGTTTTCATTTCGGTCTTGCGTAGTATTTTCATGACTAATTATCTGCTCGGGTTTCTGTCGCATATGTCATGATTGGGCGGATGCATGTTTTTCTTCGGTATCATTTCTTTATTGTTCCATATAATGTCTCTGATGTGTCCCGATGCCCTTGTAGATTTGTTTGTTTGTGTTTTAGCTTCTGCGTGTAGTTGTCTGTCATTTGAGATTTCGATTCCCAGGTAGTTGAAAGTCATCGTTTGTTCAATCGTCTTGTTTTCGACTACTATTTTGCATCTCACTACCAGGGACTAGGGATTTTCTACTGATATTTTCATATTGTAGTTTTTGGTTGTCAGATAGACGGCGTGGACGAGTCTTTGTAGGCTATGTTCGTTTTCGGACAGTATTACTGTGTTATCTGCATAACATATTATTTTAATTTCTGTGTTTTTAACTTTTCTATTATTATCTATGACAAGGTTAAACAGGACACGACTTAGGGAATCCTCTTGTCTGATACCGGTTGATATTGGAACTTCTTCTGTTACTTTTAACTCGTATTCTAGTTTTTGTGTGATATCACTGATACTTCTTTGACTTTAATTCTGTCGAAGGTCTTAGTTAGATCGACGAAACACATGTATAATGGCTTGTTGTACTCTATAGATAGCGTCTGTTGTAGATTTGTTCTTTTAAAAGCCTTGTCAGTTGAATTTTGCCAGTGATGATTGTCTTTAATATGTTCATGAATAGTTTCATGGCAGCGTTAAGGAGTGTGATGCCTCTGTAGTTTTCTGGTCTTTTTTGTCTCCCTTTTTCAATATGGGGATCGTTATACTGTTCTTCCAGTCTTTTGGTATTTCTCCTGTGTTATTGCAATTTGGAAAGTCTTTATCAGTTCCTCATTTAGATCTTTGCCTCTGTATTTCAACAGTTCATTCTCTATCCTATCTGTGTCAGGGGCTTTCTTATTTTTTAGTCTTTTTGTTGTTTCTGTTATCTGATCTACCGTTAATTTTACTTGTATTCTATTGTTAAGCCGGGTTTGTTCTTCAAGTGTATCATTGTCTTCTGTATATAGACTTTTGAAGTAGTGCTCCCATGTTTTCTCGTCTATTGTTTGAGTTTGTGTGTATTCGTTGACATCCTTCCTCCTTCTTTTTAGCATTCCCTACACCTTTCTTTGTGCTCCATACACATCTCGTTCCATATCTTTCGTGAATTTAGTCCAGTAGTCATTTTGTTATTTCGCGGATTCTCGTGTTTACTTGGTTTCTTATTTCAACGTATATATTCCGTTGTTGTATTGTTCTGTTATTCAGGTACTCTTTGTAGGCTTTTTTTTCTTTTGGGCTAGTTCTTTTACCTCATTTTGAACCATGTTTTTGTGCATCTTTTAGCATTTATGTTTATTTTTCTTGTGCCAAGTGCTTCTCGCGCTGCTTCGTTAACACTTGAGATCTTATTCCATCCTGTTTCCGCACCTGTGTTCTGTGTTTACGGGGTTGTTTCTGAGTTTTTGACTTAGTCTATTCGTGTATAGCGTTCTTATACTTTCGTTTGTTCTTGATTCTATGTTCGTTTTGGTTGCGTATTCTAGTTGTGATTTTTCTTTGTCTGTATATTTAGGCGTAGTTTGTATGAAATCAGACGGCGGTCTTCTGTATAGATATGCGGATGTTAGTGATCTGACATCTAAGATTTGTAATGGATGTATCTCTCTGTTGGATATTATGTTCTTGAGTTAGACCGGGTAATTTTGTACTGTGCCTTGTGTTCGTAGAAGGTGTTATTTATTCTTAGATTGCTCATAGTGCCTCCCCGTTTTTGTTTAGGTTGTTTTCATTAAATCTTTGTTTTATTCTAGTTATTGGTATATTGCCTACTCTGCTATTCATGTCTCCCAGTATTAGGACTTTTTGTTTTTCCCGAATTTCGTTAATTTCGTCTTGTAAGAGTTGGTAGAAGTTGTCCACTTCTTCTGTTGGTTTACCCTCGTTAGGAGCATATACACTATAAATGTGAAGTTTGTCTTTGTCCACGTCTATTATTACTTCGATGTCTATTTACTATTCAATGAACGTTTAAAACAGGTCTATTTATTGAATAATTTGTTTAATAATACTATTGTTTACAATAAAAATGTAGATTCATTTTTAATTAATGTTATACGCTGTTCCATCTTATTTGGTATTAGAGCAGGCCATTATATTTTTTCTGTAGTCATATGCCCATTTGTCAAAATGATAAGAAGTCAATTTCATGCCGTCCTGCGAAAAGTAATCGTGCTGTTGCTTACTTAAATAACGTACATGTTGATCAAGTTTCATATTGAATTAGTAATAATTTGTCTAGAAAATGCCAAAAGTCATTACAAAGAGTACAAAGTCGCAAATTTTAAGCACCTTAAAAATAGTGGAACGGGGAAATGTAATGGGAACTTATCGCACATGGAGTATTTATTTGGTTTTAGGTTTCACAGCGAACTATCCAAGACATCATAACGGTAAGATTTCAAAATTTAAAGTTGCGGAAAATCTGAGTTTTGGGATTTTATCTTTCAGAAAGATCTACGATTAATTGGTCAATTTAATTCGAAAAATGAATATTTTACTTTGGACAAATTGTATCATCATATTAAAACATTTCGATTTTTTATGGGGGGTCGAACGGCATTATTTTGAATTTTGAAATCAATGGGTTATAAACACAAACGTCAGAATGGGTAAACAATTTTATGTGAAATGAGACACGTCGTTGTACCAAAAAAAAGTTTTTGAGAAAATATCTACAGTTGCAAAGTTCAGGCCAAGATGTCGGATTTGTGTATCTAGAAGAAACGTGGATTTATAAAAATGGTTGTAATATCCATCGATGAGTGCACGATTCTAACATCAAAAGTAAGCCATCCAACTGCCACTATTTACTCGATTCGGGGAACGAAGGTCGGTGTTATCATATAACTATTAATGGGGACCGGTTTCAAAATGGCGCGATTAAACATCTGATTCCTGCGCTGCTCAAACCACCCTGAAATTGTGTGGTGATTAGGGCAACGCACCGTATCATTCGGTGCAGTTAGACAAGCCCCCTCATTTTCTAGTAAGAAAGATCAGCTGCAGGAGTGGTTAGTTACCATGAGGTCGAAATTGAGCGCAAAGTTACAAGAAAGCAACTGTGGAATAAAATTTAATCTTTTAGGTCCAGAGTGAAAAATTATGTAATTGATAATAGTTTGATTAAGCATGGTTATAAAGTTTTACATTTGTCTCCTTGCCAGTGTCAATATAACCCTATTGAAATGGCGTGGGGTTTTTGTAAAAATTATTACAATAAGCAAATAAGTTCTGATCCTTCCATCGAAAGATAAGGTTTAGAAATTATGGCTTGAGACTTTATCCAAATGTTCTCCTACAATGTAGCAAAATTTTTGTTCGTACACGGAAAAGATTATTTCAAATGATTGGGATAAACATCTGGGAAATTTTTCGATTACAAATATCCCACCTATTATTATAGTACTAGAAGAATCCGCTTCAGATAGTGATATGGATTCCGGTTCGAATTATATAATGCAGTTGGATTAAGAAAAATTTTAGTAAAAATACATTTAAATATTTGGTTTTCGTCAGGTCTTGTCCGAGGATGCGGAAGAGACAGTCTTGGGGGCAATTCTTTAGCTACGATTTAAAATGTATACATTTCTAATTATTTACTTTCATATACAGAGAAAGTCTGGAAACGCCCAATTACCTCGTAAATTGCTAGTCCGAAATGTTCAACATTTAGGATAGGCCTATTTTAGGATACGGAGATTCCAGATTTGACATTTGCAATGTTGCCAAATTTGCCGTTTCTCTGATATTATTAGTCACTTTGGTTTTTTAAATACATCACCCTGTATATGCAGTCATTGGAATCTCCTCTTCAATACGACTTCAACCATATGTAACACTTATGATTTTATGTAGTCTAGAAGGTCTTAAATACATAAGACAGTGCAAAATATGTAGATTTGAAGAAATTTTAAAGTTTAAATATATAATGCTGTGATTTTGACATTTGTTCACCATTTACATTATTAAATAAAACTAACAAGTCGTAGGTTCGAATCCTACTCGAGGTAAACTTGTTATTTATGTATTTAATAAAATTAACAATAATTTTTAATTACATAATTATTTACCTTTGAACTTATTCGTTCATCACAAAAACTTATAATAATAAAACTAACAGTAGTTTGATGTGTTTTGAAAAGTTCTGCAAAGTAAATTGCTTCTCTAAAATGGTTGTTAATGAAAAGAACGAATTACTATTCCAATGATGAGAGGGTACGACGACAGAAAAAGATCTTATAGTGAAGTAGCCCACTTGTTCAACGATACTTTCCCAAACCGTTCTCCTATCCATAAGGCGACGACAAACTTTAAAGCGCTTTGAGGACTATGGAGGAGTAAAAGATAGATACCGATCAGATAGATCAAAAACAGTTATAAATGACAACAACACTTTAGATATAATGCAGAGTTTCGTTGAAAATCCACATACGTCCTCACGAAGGGTTGCACAATTACATGATATATTACATAAGAATACATTTCAACCATACAAACTTCATTTATTGCAAGAATTAAGTGAATATGACTTCGACCGTAGATTAGAGTTTACTGAGGTAATGATGGATAAAATTGCAAATGACGGAAATTTCGTTAACAACATATGGTTTTCCGACGAAGCAACCTTTACACTGTGTGGCGTAAATCCACACTGGGTGCGTGAAAACCATACTCAAAGACCACAAAAATTAAATGTATGTTCAGGTATAGTGTGTAATTGGGCCGTTCTTTCTCGAAGGAAATTTAAGTGTTACATATGGTTGAACTCGTATTGAACAGGAGATTCCAATAATGAGTGCATATACGGGGTGATGTATTAAAAAAACTAAAGTTACTAATAGTATCGGAGAAACGGCAAATCTGACATCATTACAAATGTCAAATCTGGTATCTCCGTATCACAAAATAGACTTATCCCAAACTTTGTACAATTGGGACTATCCATTTACGAGATAATTGCGCGTTTCCATACTTTTGGTCCATTCTCTATATGTAACAGTTAAGAAAAGAACGATGCATCAAATTTCATCACGAAAGCAAATCTTCACATTCAATTATTTATGAAAAAGCGCTATGAATTTCGTGCATAGGGTAAAATATATATATATATATATATATATATATATATATATATATATATATATATATATATATATATATTGATGTTCTTGTCACCTATTGACCAAAGAATTAAGTTTGCATATGGACGTACCTCTACATCATGTTTAATGCCCAAGAAAAAGGAAGTCTTCACATTGGATTACTTATGAAATTGTGCTCTGAATATCCTGTATATTTTCCCCCTGTTTTTTATTTTGGAAGAATGAAAAAATGCGAAGGTATTCTTATTAGTTTTTACGTAGATTTGGTTAACAAAACATCTCATTGTATTAAATAAGGCACGATGTTGTCATTTAGGACGAAGGTAAAGAATGTACAATTTCCGTTTTATGTAGGAAGGTCTGCAGACTAAATTTAATTTTTTTTTAAATAGATGACCAGAGATTCAACAATTTTCGTACAAATTCTAAATAGAGTGAAAAACTATGCTGCAACGTTGCATTAGTTTCAGTTTAAAAACATAACCCTATAATTTTCCAAAATCAAGCAACAGTAGTAACTTTTTGTTTTTTTGACAGTACTACCACACTTCCTAGATTCCCATGGCCTGCTCTAATAAAAAATAAAAGGGACGGTGTTCAGTTACTATTTCGTAGAAATTAAATTGGGTACGTTTTTCAGTTTAGCTAGGTGTTATTATATGACAATTTAATCCATGTATAAGAAATTGCATGAGCCGCAGTGCAATTGTCACTTTAACAGCGGCAAAAGTTACCTACAGCGACAGTCCAACTCAAAATTTAGCAACCAATCGAAATAGTCTATTTTTTGAATTTGAGTCAATTAGGCTCTGATTACAATTGAAATCTTTCCATACTATGGAGCAAGTTCTTACAGCGATAATCCAGGTGAGAATAAAGGTAAAAAAGTTCAACAATAAACTGTATTAAGAATAATTATTATTTATAACACTATTACTATAACAATTTTTCGAAAATAAAACCTTCAATTTTCCTGCATTTTCTTTGGATTGTTCTGCTGAATCCAAGTAGTGGTAGCAATCTTTTGGTAATTTTTGTCAGTCAGAATCACTGGTAGTTGTCACAACAACTATTCGTGATCTGACTGACAAAAAATAACCGGCAACATTCCTACCACATGCACTATAGCGCGTCCAAACCTCCAAATTCAGTACGGGGTTATAGAAGAACAGCGCAGGATTGCCAAACTTATTATACCAATAGATTACTGCACCGTACCGTATTACGGTTATAATAATACTATATCTACGGCAGGAGAGACACAATTTCTAACCTCATAATTAATAAAAATATTTACAACGCAATACAAATTTAGATAAATCTGCATTGTACTTATAAATATACCGAAAAAGACTACCCTTAATCTATACAAATCGAATCTTTGAACGTTTTTTTTTTAGAAAGGCGAAGCTGGCGTATGTAATGTAAGGGTACATTACATTAACAATATGATGGGTTACATTACCCTGTACATGGGATTGTGAATTTTATTAAAGTTTGATTATAGCTGTATCATTTATTTACATTGTAATATAACATAAGAAGTGTGGCTATTAAATAACGAGACTGACCCTGTAAACCATTTTATTCTGATGTAATACCTCGTATTTTAGTAAATTTTTTGTTTTTCAGTACAGTTTAATCGCTAGAATCGATTTCTAGGTCTTCGGAAGATGATTCTGTAACGTTGGTTATAAACTCTGCAATATCATCTTGAAAGTTATCAGCTACCCACATCTTACCTTCAACGATCTTTACTTTTTTGTAACCAAATTTTATTAATTCCTCTATGTCTTTAACTTTAAAAGTCTTGTTATTCATTTTAATATGATGTTTGACTTGTGGCCATACCATCTCTGTTGGGTTTAATTCGCAGTGGTAAGAAGGCAAACGAGGAACCTCATGACCTCTTACTTGTGCCATAACATCAAGTTTATTCTTGTCATATAGATACCTCACTTGTGCTACAGTAGCCAAAAGGTCTTGCTTCAAAATGTTATCTTCAATGGGCATTTCTTTCTTACTAAGCCAACCTGCAATTCTTTTCGCCACGCCATTGTTGGAATGTTCTCTACCTTCCTGCTATGATAAGCATTGTCATTAACGATAATTGAATTTGGTGGTATATTTGGAATGAGTTGATTGATAAACCACTTCTCGTAAGTGTCTGTATCCATTTATTTCATTGTGCACATCGGCTGTATTTTTTTTTACAGAGGAAAGTAAGCCATTACCGCCACCAGCATGAACTAAGGCAAATCGGAGACCAAGACCACTTGGTGATTTTAAACCTGTACTGAGCCCTTGAACGAATGCCTGCCGACCACTTTCAATAGTGGTGTCACATCATGCCTTACTAACTGTATGCCCCAATTTAAGCCAGGACTCATCGGTGTATATAATATATAATAAGATATAATAAGAAGTGAACATTGCTAATTATGCAAAATACGACATTATTTTATAAACATGTAATTAGAGATCGAACCTTCTTCTGGGAACTTTCTGATGCATCTTAAGTATTTATGCCTCCATCTTATAATGCCATCACGTTCAGCAAGGATACTCTGCCGTCGTATCTTTTAAAACTCAAAACATATATATTCAAGAGGTTGAAATAGCGTACTGCGTTTAAAATTTGGTAGATCATCACCACCATTAATGGAAGAAAGGATACTATTCATCGTTGATGGAATGTTTTCAATGAAAAAATTGTGCACCTTTTCGTTTCATGCGTTTTTTCGAGCTAGCTACTGCTCCGGTTTGGTCTTCATTTTTGATAGCATAGAATAGATACTACGGTCTGTGCAACATAAAGCTTTGCTGGCTTCCGTAACAGCTGCACTACCGTTCATTGTGGCCAAGAAATAATTAAGTACATTCATAATGAGTTATTTCTCTTTACAGCTGAAGTGTTTTCCATTATGTCGTTTTATGTTTGTAGAACCACATTCAGCTTCCATCTCCATATGATACAAAACTCTACAAAATAACCTCAATCATACAATTATAGAAATTATTCTTCATTACCTTATAAGACGCGTGAATGAGATATAGGCGTTCTGAGACGACCGATTTTTAATAGATCGAGTTAGTTTAATTCGATAAATATCGTAGAAAAAGCAAGCAATAAATTTGATAGTACACGGAGTTGATATTGATTTGTTATTAAATTACATTTTACGTTTAACAACATCGCTATAAAGAACAAGGATGCCGTTATTTAGAAATGACTAAAGATAGTAAAAGAGAGAGTTACCCTAAAAGAACCCGTACTGAATTTGAAGGTTTGGACAGACTATAGTAGTTTATTCACTTATTCATTTTCTAATCAATTATCGAAATATCCGTTTCCATATAAATAGTTTGACGTTTGTCAATAATTGACTGTATCATTGTGTTATTGAAGAATGAGCAATTTACGAACTATGAAATCATTCACTGAGTTAATACCTGTTTGCCTGCTAACACAGTTGCGATCCAATCGTTAGCATTATTCAATCGATTCGTTTGAAAAAGAACAAACTTCAGTAGCTATTACAGAAATGGTTCTCTGTAGCACTAGTAGCATTAGTGTTCCTGGTAATAAATTCAATAACTGTGTGCCTAACAACTGTACGTTCAAATAAAAATGTGTTAATTTGTAGCGTTTTAAGCACAAACTGCCCACATATTGTACTACATTGATGATGTTCCTAGATTTCTTGTTCGTTAAATTGTCCTGCGGAATTACACTCGAGGTTTGTATTTATACCGAGTAATTTGTGTTGTTTAAGTTCTAATCTGTTTCCTTTAGTAATTTGCTCGACAACTGTCAACCTAAAAATGCGTCACCTTCGGTGTTGCATTTTTATTAGTTGACAGTTTTTCGCGTCTAATTGGTAGGCAACAGATTTTTATTAAACAACACAAATTTAGTCCGTAAAATACAAACTTCTTGTGCAATTTCTGATGACGTAATGTCTTTCAAATTTGGCAATATTGTGTAGGGATATTAAGCCAATGGATAAGGAGTTATTAGCACTAAAAATAAAATAATAAAATGTTTTAATGTTTGGGTTATGTGCAATTTAAAATTTCAAGATTTGAAGGATATAGAAATAATATAGCCGAAACATGTCAAATTGTAATTAAATTAGTTTCGTTAAGTATTATCCTAGATGTTTGTGTTGAAATCTATTCCTCTTCTTTATACAATAACTTTTTTTGTCTTCTAGCTGGCATAATTTTCATTCACTAATCTACCTTAATGAATGGGATTATCAAATTCCGATAATACGTTTTTATATTCCGAATACATTTAAATTTATTAAAATCACTTTCCATTGGCAGATTTTATGGAAAGAATCGAATGGAACCTGCCATCCGTGAGTCGCGACTGTGAAAAATGCATTTTAGAAACGACAATTAAGTAATTAATGTTAATTTAAACATGCATATTAATGTGTTTTTCTGTTTAATTTTTTAATAGGCAGTAAAAAAAATCAGACTCCTTTTGTTGTTGACTTTAATAAGTTGATTGCGCTATTTTTCCTAGAAGAAAAGCATTACACCCACCTGGGTATTTACTTTAAATTGTGTACACGGGTTATTTAAAGTCATCAACCTACGTTATATTTCCTTTATGTGAATTCGTTAATTATTTTGCCATTGCTACATTTTCCTATCTTTAAATATTATTCGTTCTAGTTTCCGTATTGATTATTATTCATGTGTTAACTTTTACTTAATGCAACACTTCATAATTGATGTGCACGTCTCAGTAATTTATTAACAACTTTCTTCATACAAGGGCCTTAAAAACTAGTAATATAAATTAATAAAACTTTTCACTTCGTTGGTTTAAAGATATATTTTAAAGATCACTTTCCACCTATATCTTATATTGAAATCAGCTTTAACATTCGGCCTAGTTACTTTTAAAATAAGAGTATCAATGTTTTTGTTGCTCTTACTTTAATGTCTCCGATTCTAATCGTCGACAAACTAAAGTTTAGTGACCTAAAAAGGTATCACAGATAGAAAGTGGGTTTTTTAAGTTTGTGCAAAAATTGAAATTTTAATATGTTTCACAAATTATAGCGTGTCTCTAGACCATGTCAATTATAAAACTAGTTAAATTGAGTACATGGAGGAATTTCTACCTAAGGTATAATTATATTTGCATTATGCTACTACGACATTCTTTCCCATTTCTCATATTTAACCTGCTAGAAAGATTACATAATGTGTATAAAAGTATTTGAGAGCATGTAAAGGTTTTCTGTAGTAAGCAAAAATGTTTGTAGTTTAAAAACTAAAGTTATGCCTAAATTAACACCGTATTTACTTACACTGTGGTAGCATATGCTACTATTTAGAACGCTAACAATTTCTGTGTTAACAATGTTGAATATAAGAAGTACTTGAGATTTATATGTTTATGGTATTGAAGAATACGTGATACCAATACATTTCTTGCGGTTGCGTATCATTTGAAAAAGAACTATTTCGACACTGTAAGTAGGTTCTTTTGTTCAAAACATATATTTTCTTAATTTCAAATGAGCGACTTATTTGCATGTATTTATGTCCATTGTGCAAAAGAGTAGATAAGGTTTAACCTTGAGAGTATTTTATAGTAGTGTAATAAATGCAGCATTTTTTGCGTGGGTTTTCACCATGTTGCTATTAGGAATAATACGAATTAAATGCCTGGCTAGATACGCTGTGTAGGGTATTTTTGTAAAATTACATTTATGTCTGTAATGCTGAATTAGAAAAGTTAGACTTACTTTCTATTTAATTGTTCATGAAATTTGGAATACTAACCGGAAGATAATTAATATATCATTGATATTATTATGAACACATTTGTTATATGTAATTACATAGTAATTGTGAAAATGTAAACTCACCATTACTACACATAATTAAAATACTTAGCTTTTTTGGGTTTTTTAACGGTGTATATTCACCGAACAAAAGTTCAGTTTTTCGACAAATGTGTCGCAACTGAAAAACTCAAATTTTTAAGGAAAGCGAAAAAACCGTGTTTTGCTTTGGAAAAGCTGTACAGAATAAAATATGCTACGCGTGTCAACTTAGCAACACGACAAAGAGTTCCAATACTTCTGATTAGAGTTATAGCATCCTTTTAAAAAGTTTAGAAGTAAAAATGGTTACGCTCATTAACGGTTCCAAATTTTAATTTGAAAAATTGGTGCTAACTTCACAACGAACATCGAGATCCAGTAGTTCTGGCTAGCTAAATTACTGTATTTTGCAAAATTCTAGAGTTCCTGATAAGAAAAAAAAATTTTTTTTGAAGATTCAAAAAAATTAATAATTTTTGAAAATTGAATTTTGATAACAGACAACAGCAACAGACGCGGGACAACATCCGGAGAAACAATGGTTTTGCATACACAGGGTGAGTCACGACCGACGTCACAGAGTTCTACGTCGAAGCGGCATATAATCGTTAATTTCTAATACAGTAATATTATGTAAGTCAATATAAGCAACATTTTAAAAATACTTTCAAATATACAGGGTGCTCCAAAAAAAGTGCATTTCGAAGTTATATTTTTTAAATGAACGTATATTATTACGTTTTCGAATTTTATTTAATTCCAGTCAACTTTTAATGTTCTTTTATTCGTTCGTATGAATGTCGGTAATTAAAAAAATATTATAATCAAAAATGGAAAAGTTACAACCTTTTTACTTTAAAGAAAAATGCTACAAAAAATATTTTTAAGTAATCTAATAGTTTTCGCAGCAGATTTAGATAGTATTCGAAAAGTTCTGAAAGGAACTCTAATGATCGAAAGCGATCCGATTAATATATATAGAATTATTGGTTTAAATTTTCTAAGTATCGAAAAATAGTTCTCATATAGTTCTCGACGTGCACAATGCCTTTCCAAAGAGTTTCGATGCTAAAATTAATTATACAATTTTTTAAAAAATTATGAAAATGTAAACTTTCGCCATTATTACACATATTAAAATACTTATCTTTTTTGCGTTATTTAATGGTGTATTTGTATCTTAAAGTTATACAATCTGAACGTTTCGATGAGACTTACAGTTATCTTCGTTCGTAGTAATATTATCTACTAAATTGTTAAAGATGTTGAAACAATTTTGGGAAATTTGAAAAATTGAAAACATAAACTATTATTATTGCTATTATTATAACAGTTTGATAAACGTTTAAAGCCAACTAAGGAATACAATTTTAGCAAAGAATAACTAGTTCATTAAAAAGAATAAAAAAAGGAAACTTAATAGATAACTAGATCATTAAAAAAAAATATTTTCAAACTGTCTTGAAGATGGCAAATCGAATGATAACAGTGAAAAATGTCACAATCACAGAACAAATTTAACAAAATTCAATCAAGTTGTGATATAAATGAGAATGTTGTGAAAAACTTAAATTTGAAATTGATGAAAAAAGAGAAGTCTGCGGTGACTGACCATGCCTTAAATAATCTAAATCATGACATTTAATTTGACAATATGGAAATATTGTCAAGACAAACTCATTATTCAGTTCGTTTACAACGTGAAGCTATTGAGATATGTAAACACCCTAAGAATTTTAATAGACAAGAAGAAAATCTCCGTTTAAATAGGTTTTGGCATCTTATAATTAAAAAAAAGGCGTAATGATATGTCTTGATTTTAATTTTGAATTTTGGTATGTCTAGGTTTTTTGCTGTGTTTTTCCTAGACCTTAAAGCAAAATCTTTACCAATTATATGTTAAATTACCACAGCACTATCATTTAACATAAGTAGTTGAAATTAAGATTAAAATGTAAAAATTACAAAAAACGTTCTGCATTATGCTTTTCATTGTTAATGACACTTGCACTTATTGACAAAGAAATCTCTTTGTTATATTTAACTGGATTATTTTATTTGATGTCATGTTTATATTTGTGAATGCTGCTATCATTTTCAAATTGAAGTTTTTCACAAGTTTACACTTGCATCACAACTTGATTAAATTTTGTTAAATGTGTTTTTTGGCTCACATTTTACATTGTTAGTCTTCGTCGTTAGAGATAAGTATTTTATTATGATAAAAAACGCATTCACAAATATAAACATGACATCAATTAAAATAATTCTTTTAAATCTAACAAAAAAATAGCTTTGTCAATAAGTACAAGTGCCATTTAACAATAAAAAGCATACGTTTTATGTAATTTTTAATTTTAATTTCAACTACATATGTTAAATTATATATGAGGGGATATGAACGGATGGGTGGGTGTACAGTGAGAACATACTGAACACGTTCTAAGAAAGTTCGGAGACCAAAGAGTCAATGAGAATGGTGAACGCCTGGTGAACATCTATGTGGAGAGAAGCCTGGTTGTATCCAACACGTGGTTTACACATAAAAATGTGCATACGTATACATGGCAAAGAGGTGAATCGACAAGTATGATAGACTTGATAGTGTATGATGATCGGGATAGAAACTTGGTGAAAGACACAAAAGTAATGCGCGGATCGGATTGTGGATCGAACCACTTTTTGGTTGTATCGAGAGCGTGTTTAGGGCAAAAGTGGATCTGGAGAAGGAAAGCAAGCGCAGTGCGAACGTCCAAAATTAGGGTAGATAAACTAGTAGATAATGGTGCGAGAATTAAATACGCAGATGCTATGAGTAAAGAGTTGAATGTGAATGAAACGGTGTCGAGCGAACAAATAAAAGATACTGACATTGAAAGTGGATGGATAAGAGATTGTATGAGGTGTATACGTTAAGAAACAAATAAGCCAAGGAGGCAGTAAGAATAAGTAAAGAGGAAGCGATGGTTGTGGAAGGAGAGAAAATGCAGAATGATTTTTAGGGAAACAGAAAACTCTTCTGGAAATTGGTCATAAATACAAAACGTGGCCCAAAACACAACCCTGCAGGAGTGATAAATATGAGCAACGAAATAGTATGGGACAATTGTGAAGTGAGGAAATGCTGGCAAGAATATTTCAGAAAGCTATACAATAGGGAAGAAAGTAACACTGAAGGGTTAAATAAGGAGAATGTAGAAGGAATGGTGAATGAAACTGTGAAGGATATTGGAATAAATGAGTTAGAGAAAGCGGTAGGAAGGCTGAAAAACGGCAAGGGAGCAGGCATAGTTGAAGTCACTGGTGAAATGCTAAAGTATGGGGGTGCAAAGCTTATACCAAGAATGTGTGAATTATTCAATGTAACCTTATGTGTGGAAAAGTGCCGAGGGATTGGAAGAGCGGTCATTGTACGTACCACTGTATAAGCGTAAGGGGAACAAAAGTGATTGCTAGAACTACAGAGGAATAAGTTTGCTCAGCGTGCCTGGTAAAGTATTTGGAAGAATACTGATTGATAGAGTAGGAGAAACTACACAAACTAAGATTTCGGATGTGTAGGGTGGCTTCATGCCATGGAGAGGATGTATGGATCAGATGGTTTCTCTCCAGCAGGTGATCGTGAAGTGTTTAAGTGTAAAAAAGGAGCTGTATTGTGCGCTTGTAGATCTGGAGAAAGCATACGACAGAGTAAATAGGGAGAAGCTGTGGGAAATATTAAATGAATATGGCGTAAATAAAGGTCTAATAAACGGAATTAGGGTAGTCGGGCATGTGTTAGGGTGAGAGATGTGAGTGTACTTTAATATTGAGCAGGAAGTGCGACAAGGCTGTGTGATGTCACCGTGGTTGTTCAATGTATACATGGATAAATGTGTTAGACAAGCATGTACCGATACAAATGGTGTAATGGTTGGTGACGTAAATGTACGACTTCTGGTGTATGCAGATGACACAGTCTTATTAAGTGACAGTGCGGATGAGCTACTAATTGCTCTGAGGAAGTTTGATACAGTCTGTGAGAGCATGATCCTAAAGGTAAACGTGAACAAGACTAAGATTGTGGCGTTCAATCGGGAAGGTGGAAAGCAGAGTAAAGTATTTACTCTGCAAGATGAAATTGTGGAGCAAGTGGACGAGCTGGTATATCTGGGTAGAATGTTTACTGCAGATGGTACAATGGAGGGAGATTGGGACGAAGGGTCAATTCTGGAAGTAAAGTGATTGGATCTATGTGGACGATAATGAGAAACAACGAAAGCATGAGCCTAGCTGGGAAACGAACAATCTATAATGGCGTATTTGTCCCGTCAGTACTGTATGGAAGTGGGACGGGTATGTCTAAAAAGCACGAAAGAAAAATAAATGCCGTGGGTATGAGATTCCTGAGAAGCGCATGTGGTAAAATGAAAAGGGACAAGATAAAGAATGAGTGCATAATGAAGGAGTGTGGCGAGGAAACGACGATGATGACTAGATATAAAAGTAGTACATTACGTTGGTTTGGTAACATTGAGAGAATGAACAACGCAAGATTAACGAAGCAAATATATGTGGATGAGGTTAGAGGTAAGGCCGTGCCTGGTAGGCTGCATAAAACTTGGCTGAATGTAGTAGAATATATGATAAAGGAAAGAAAGATAAGGAGTTTTAAAAATAAAAGGGCATGTCAGAGACAATGTATAAATTTAGTTCAAGGTCAAGGAAAAAACACAGAAAACCTAGACATACCAAAAGCTCAATTAAAATTAAAACCTACTAGTATGCCTTTTTTTAATTATAAGATGTCGAAACCTTTTTAAACGGACATTTTGTTCTTGCCTATTAAAATTATGAGGGTGTTTATATATCTCAATAGCTTTACGTTGTAAGCGAACATAATAATGAGTTTGTCTTGATAATATTTCCATATTATCAAATTGAATGTCACGATTTAAATTATTCAGGGCATGGTCAGTTAACTTTTCCACAAGAACAAGATAACTTACACTCTGGAAGATGATAATGGCTTTGAGAGATCTTTAGGTGATCATAAATGTTCTTTAATTTTTCTTGTAGGTTTAAAAACAGTCCTAATACTATAGTTAATTAGGATTTTTTCAATTCTGTGTGTAACATTAGTTCTAAAAGGAAGAAAACCAGTACCAACATTATGAACTTTGATTTCTCTCCTTTCTTTCCTTTCTGAATTTTTTCCTGAATCAGATTAATTACATTTTTTCATAAAACATATATTTAATAATTGAAAAATCATTTACACTGTAACAGCCCAAAACTGGAAAAAGAATTATTTTTTAATGATTTAACTTTGGTGACAAATCCAATTTTTTTTATGTAAAACATTAATTATTGATCGGATTACTTTCAGTCATTAGAATTTCCTTTATAACTATCCGAGTACTATCCAAATCTACTCTGGGAACTATTGGAATCCTTCAAAATATTTTTAATCGATACTTAGAAAATTTACGAGGATATAGATGAGGCGCTGGTCGATTTTCAAGAGTTCTGAATGTTTTAAATGCCTTTCCAAAGTGTTCCGATGATAAAATTAATTAGAGAATTTTTTAAACAATTAGTAAAAAATAGCCCATTTTTCGGATAAATTATTTTTTTAAATTATATAATTAATGTTGACATCGAAACTCTTTGAAAAGGCATTGTGCGCGTCGAGAGCCATACGAGAACTATTGGAACTCTTCAAAATATTTTCGTCGATACTAATTTAAGCTATACGATTTTCTAAAGTCGAATAATTCTATATATATATATATATATATATATATATATATATATATATATATATATATATATATATATATTCAGAACCATTCGAATACTATCGAAATCTGTTGCGAGAACTATTATAACTCTGTAAAGTATTTTTTGTTAACACTTATTAAGTAAAAGGGGCTGTAACTTTTTCATTTTTTATTATATTTTTTTTAAATTGGTGAGAACTCTTAGGAACGAATAATAGAACATCAAAAGTTGATTGGAACTATTGCATATCAAAATTGAATGATCAAAATAATCAATTTTTTATTAACTTTCAAAATTTTTTGTTTTCATATCAGGAACTTTGCAATATGTAGTAATTTAGCTAGAAAGAACTACTGAGTCTTGATTATTGTGAAATTAGCACTCCACTTTTCAAATTAAAATTTGGAACCGTTAATGAGCGGAACTCTTTATTTTTTATAAAGTACTTCTAAACTCTTTAGAAGGAAGGTAGAAGATTAATTGAATTGACTGATATTAATTTTTATTTTTATTTCAGACATGAGTCTACTGAAGGTTTAGAAGAACTTTGATTTTCTACTTCTACATTTTATCTTTTTTATGGTAAGTACTAATAATTATTCACTACTTCAAGGTAATAATAATTTAATTTTTATTCAATAAGAAATAAGTTGTTATACTTCCGTATTCAGTAGTTTTTTGTTGGATTTTTCAATAACACAAGGTTACTTGACTTCTTTTGTATTTTTAGTTTGTTACTATTTTAATAGTTATCTGAAGTTTATCAAGAGTTCTTGCATAAATATGGAACAATGTTTCAAATACATGTTTTAGTATACAATTCAAGCATTTTATAAATGTTTCTTTTTTAAAAATCCATGGGATGGTTATCCAAATATCATCATTTGAAATTTTTAATCGACTGCCATTTCGTTGTCAAAATCGGAAATAAATGTAAATAAAAGTGTTTTGGAAAATCAAATGCCGATTTTAAAAGTCTGAATTTTTAAAATATCATTTCAAATAAGGAAGATATGACGATTGTTAAAAGATCTTAAGAAGTCGAGTAACTACGACCTGAGGTCCCAAATCAAAATTTGATACGAATAAAAGTTGTTTGTTTCGATGAGTTGTAACTAGGTTCCGTTTTCGGGTGTTACGACTTAGTATTTACACCCTGTATACGTATATTTGACCAAAAACACAATCCGGCAAAAAAACAACATTGGATGCTACTCCTCACTTTACACGTTTATTAAAAAAAAAAACCTATGGGGCTGGTTTTGTATCAAACAATTTTGTTCTGGATCACGATTTATTTAACTATAATAATGCGTAATTTCATAATTTATGCGAATTAGTATAGCAAAATATATTTGAGAAAACATGATTTTTCACGTCTATTTAAGAAACGCTAGTCTTTAAGAATTAATTAATAAGAAACTATTTATTGGAATGTAACTTTCTAAGTAGTAAAGTAACAAAGTGCAAATTTGACACGATGTTAACGCAGGATTGATCCCTTTTTCTTCAATAACAACATTGTAATTATGAAAAAAACGTATGGCTGGTTAATTCGCATACTCTCCGTTGCATTCCAAAAATTGTTGCGACATCCGATAAATAAAAACTAGAAGAATAGGACCGTTTATCAATTTAAAAAAAAATTTAGTGGCAGGAGAGGATTATATATTTTGCAGAAAAAAATATCTCCAACGTTGTAGTTCACGGTGTAAAGTGGATGGAATGAAAGCACGGTGAGTGGTTAAACACACTTGACCTTGTGCTACAAGCATTCCTACGACGCTGCACAAGTTAAATAATATGTAAGAAATTAACGTATCCATTGGTACTTACTTTGATTAGGACGAAATTGTATAAATAAAAAACATTTTTTTTGATGTGCAAAATGTTTACATTCAAAATAATTATTTACAATCATTATCATTATTTTCTTCGAGATCTTCATAATCCTTATTAATCGATATTATTGTAATCATCACCATTCAAATTTATTATCAAAGGCTACTAAATCCCCTTTTTTCTCTACATGTCATCTACTTTTTGACATGGTCGACACAGTTACTCCAAATGCTTTTAGGTATATTTTCTAATGTTGACTTTCGTCCTTAATTTTGAAAGTTGTATTTTTTATTGCAACGTTATTTTTGCCATAAGCTCATGGTATTTAATCATATTAAACTTACAGTGGGCTACTGGAAGCCATACAAGTTTAACCTTTTCCTGTCGTAATACTTACTTTCTCCAGAAAGTATTGTTTATAATTGTGCTGTCGAGGATAATTCCAAAAGTGAAACCGTCGTCATTTGGTTGAAGGTATCGATTTATTGTAGTAACATTATATTTGTTTATCTTCAGGGGGCCGTTGGATTGTTAGATTCGGATCTAGCATTGTGTGGTAACGTTCTTGATCAAGGACGATCACCAATTTGTCGGATATCACTCTCAATACATTTGGCAATCAATCTACATAATGTTGTGTATTCATTTCGTCATGGTAATCTGCTGAACGTTTCTTTCCAATCAAGCATTTAGTACACCCTGGTAAAAAAAAACTGTTAAGGCTACCGATATCGAATATATTTACTCTTAACCCAAGCATTCTGCGTTACTCTTTGTAGATTGATTAAGTACAATTTCGTCTGCATTTTTTCCCGCTTCGAAGCATATTTTTACCCTTTGAATTCGAAAAACATATGTTTAGGTACTTCCTTTTTAAAAAACGTATACGATACTATATGAAAATGAAAACTTTCACTATTATTATGCATAATTAAAATACTTAGCCTTTGAGTTCTTAAATGGTTTCTTTTTCTATTTATATTATATACAAATGTATACGTTTCGATAACAATTACTATTAATACCCTCAGTAAATGATAATATCAATAAGAATTGCTTGAGGTGTTGAAGTTGTTAGAGTATATTTATATCTTTTTCATATTTCATAAATTTGGTCTAACACCTCAAGCAATGCTTATAGATATTCCATTTACTGAGGACAGTAACTGTATTTGTTATCGAAACGTATCGATTTATGTAAAGTATGAATAGAAAAATACACCATTAAAAAATCTCAAAGTTAAGTATTTTTATTAACTAAGATACCACAGTAATGCAGCTCTGGTAGTGAGCCTTTATATGTTTGTACTTCGGATAATATTTTGAAAATCGGTCCAGCTTATGAAGGCTACTATGGTTATTGAATCACAATGTTTGTCGCTCACCCCACTAAGCGCGTGGGGGTTATGTATGTCTCTGTCTTGCTAAATAAGATATTTTTATTACAAATCACTGTTTTTTTACTGCAATAAGCCAAAAGTGGTCACGTTTCGCTTTTTGCACTAATTACAAACATGAAAAAAATTATTACAATTTTTACATCGTAATATATTTAGAAGCGCATAGGGATTTTCGCGGCAACTTAGTGATTAAACTTGGCAAAGTAGTTTTTATGTGTAATTGTATCATGTGGAATACTAAAATGTTTCTTGCCACCCTGAGATAAACGTCGTTCAACCTATCCCCTCTGGAAGAGTTGAAAAACTTAAAATGGCATTATCACTGGAACGAATAAAGTGTTCAACTCTCTGAAGAGTTAAATAATGGCATTATCACTGGAACGAATAAAGATAAAAATCTCGTTCTTGTGGCAAAATTTATGTCTCATATTGTAGAATAAAATTGTTTATTACATCTTTTTTGAAAAATGAAAAATTACAGTTATGTATTTTTTTTTTTTTTAAATAATTTTTAACATTGTGCCCAAATAATATTATACAATATATTTTCTTTTAAAACATCGTATTATATTACAATCCAATTCTAGGTCGTGAAATCGCTGAATATGTTAGGTGATGAACAGGTCGAATAATGAAAACGATGCTCTGTTGATAATACACGTATGACAACATAGACTTATAACCAAGAAAATATGTATACTTGGTTATGTCTATGGAATACTGTAAATTAAATACTGCCTTATTTACTCTTAGTCACTGCTTTTATATTAAAATCGGGCTAAGCTTCAGTTTCAGATGTTTGATTATCACGTGTATCTTCTTCTGCTTCGCATGTAAATATTTCAGTGCATTTTAAGTTATTCGCTACAAATTTGCATCGTCTTGCACTGTATTTATTCTTCTTGCAGGAACAAGAGGGTCATCTAGTGCAGTATTTGAAGCTAGTGATAAAACCGGACCAAATAAATTATCCATATCTTTAGCCCAACCAAACTCTAATGGATTTAGATGAGTCACATGAGTTAAATGAGCACGTTGAATAGAATATATTCGAGACATTTTTTTCCAAAAGCCCAAAATTTAAAATAAATACCAGAAATTACGAGATAATCGAACTGGTAATTATTATATTTAGACAGTGTATCCCAAAAGTTTGGAAACGCTCAATTATCTCAGTTATTTGTAAAGTGACATAGATGAAAATTGGGGCGTTTTCATTAGCAATCATGCTCTATCCAACAAAAATATTTTCAGTGATGCAGTGTTGCCGCTTCTACTAAAAATTAAAAGCAACTTTGATAATTCAAACGGACCACGATGTATATCATTAAGTTTCTTAATGCCCGGAATAAATCTAAATTTATCTTATGTATGAAGTCCTATACCTATCTTCAACCATTTACGAAATAATTGACAGGCCATTTCGACAATTTGACAGGCTGTAAAATCTAAACCTTAAGAGTTCAAGAAAAACGCTTTCACATTCCTATCTTAGTTTTTCATAAGCTGTCGATTGACAAATACAAAGCATGTAACCTTCTAGCAATGAATTTATTGAAAAATTGTTTAAAAAAGTGAAATAGGTGATATCCACCTTTGTTACATTAGAAATGAAAACCGTGGAAACCCGTCATACTGACATGTAAAAGTAAAATTATATATTGTCAACCCCATCCGCTTTGCTTGTTAATAATGGCTAATTGAAATGAACGAGAAAGAATCATACTGCTTATGATGCGTGGTTACGGAGATCGTGTGAGGTCCTATAAAGAGGTGGCAGATGTATTCAATAACGATTTTCCAAACCGTCCCGCAATTGCAAAATCAACGGTACAGAAAACAGTTGGAAGATTTGACGAAGAGCCTGCAAAGAGAGGTTTAGATCAGGACGGCCCAAAACAGCAAGAAGTGGTGAAAAATTACTCACATTACTCACATTTATTGAGAATCCTCATAGTTCCCTGCGGAAGTCAGAAGAAGCTATTGATATAAGTCGTTCATCAGTGTCAATAATTCTGGAGGAAAATAAATTTCACCCTTATAATATTAATCTTGTTGATTTCGGTAGAAGAAACGAATTTTGTGAGGCGATTATGGCTAACCGGAACGAAAATAATGATTTCTTCAATAATATTTTCTGACGAAGCGACATTTATGTTAAATGACAATGTGAATAGTCATAATTATAGGTACTGGTCATATCAAAATCCCCATTAGATGAGAGAAGCGCATTCCCAGCACCCTCAGAAAATAATTGTTTGAGCAGGGTTGTATAGAACTCGCACTATAGGGCCATTTTTCATAGAAGGGAATTTAACAGTTGAGAGATATTTGGTTACACTTCAAAATTTAATCGTTCCTGAAAATCAACGTTTGTCTGGCCCATACTATATAGTGTGGGAATATTTGAATACAACTTTTCCTAACAGATGCATAAACAGAAGGTTTTCTATAGAGTGACCAGCGAGCTCTCCCGACCACTCGCCATTAGATTACTTTTTCTGGGGACATCTAAAAATAAAGTATACGCTACAAAACCGGAGAATCTCGACGATTTAAGGCTACTTGAGTCAAAAAGGCACCACCTGTTAAAAATAGTTATAGCGGGAAATCGTCATGAACAGATGTTATATTGGTCTAACAGGGAACCAAAACGTTCTCTCAAAAATCTACTACTTCAACAAAGTTTACTCCAAAAATATTAACGCCAGGGTAACCTTAAACATCAATAAAATCTTAAACTTTAAATATAAAAACCGCAAAATGCGAAATAAAACCTAAAACTCACTAAATATTTCGATAAATCTACGTCAAAATTGTTAGCTCAACTAATCCAAGAATAACTGGAAATACGACTATTTAATTATACAATTAAAACGAAAAATATACGTCACTACAAACTGAACAAACGAGATCAAAAATCTATGAAATCCTCAAATTTATCAAACGTCGATATCAGGATGTAATACCTAAATTCCAAAATAATTTACCTAGCTGCCATAACAAACAATTATATTCGCTTACCTGTTCGGAAAATCAGGCACTAAAATGTCTCCAATCGATAAGTCGATACCTATAAAAATACTTCAAAGATATCTCGCAACTTTTCGAGATACCCTCGTTTGCACAAAAAAAAAATACAATCAGCTGTTCGGTCAGAAAACTCATACTACTTTATGTAACTGAATTACGTCAAACCATAATAAATCTCATTCCTCAAAAATTTACCTTTAATTAATTACTGAAAAAAACTTAAATAACTTTCATCAAATAAAGTCAATTAGTAGCAATCGTAAGTGTCAATCAACAGGTTTCTATTCGTTTAGATTATTACTTTACGTCAAAATTGTATCACAGAGCACGAATCACAATAGATTAATATCTATTAATTGAACAGTTATAAAAAATAACAATGGTCGTATATTATGACATTTACATCTCAAATTTTGATACAGTTACCTAAAAAAAAACATTAAATTTCGCAATTTCAAAACAAGAAATCTAGAATAAAACTAATAAAATTTCACTTGGTACTTGCAAGGCCCTTTAAGGTCAGTTACCATGTATTATAAACAAATACCTTTCTTTAAATACAACAGAAATAATACAAAATATCGGTAATAGGTATAAACTTCCGATACACATAATTTGCACAACAAAAAAAATCAGGATATAAACAATAAATTGTAAAGATGAATACGCCTATTTCCAAAATTGCCGGAAGGGCCTATATACGATAAATTATACAAGCAAGCGTTTGCATCCTCCCATATAAACACAAAAAAAAATAAAAACACACTTGAAAAACATTTGATTTAACGTAAATGCACAACTATTTACAAAGCGTTACTTGATTAATTTTACTCATTGAAACTTAAAATTCGGTATATTTATTTAAACGGCGTCTTCTTATTAACGATATTTAAAAGTTCTTGACGGATATTATGCTTACACTTAAACTAGTAGCTTTCTTATTTACAGCGATAATTGTATGTTATGCGCTTAGCCATTTACACTAAGTCGTCAACACCTGAACTATTTACTTCTGATCCGCACGCCAGGCGCGAAAGAACTCCAAAGGAGTTAGGGCCAGCACCATTCGACACTGAACCAAAATTCCCACCGATAGGATAAATACTCCAGGAGACACAAAATAATCTCCCAATTAAGGGTAACGGAACAAACTCCACGATAGCTTCACTTAACCTCCAGATATGCGTAAATATTTTACTACCTCAACACACCAATCTTCGTGTATACGACGAAGCGCAAACGAGCCTTGGCCCTTACGGCATCATTCCAACACTAAGGACATATATTCAAAACTTCTTCAGTTACGCCATATTTGATTTTAAAAACGACAACCAATCATACTTTCATGAAATGGTAAAATGGTCGAGAGAGATTACGTAATGCTACGAATTGTAATCCTAAAGGGTACGTCAGAATGCAAAAGCAAAGTCAGCTTTCACAGCAATCTAGACAAAATGTTATCGTTAAGTTAACCAGTTTCTTTTAGAAAGTTTAGGGCTTTAGTTATTTCTTCGAAGTTGTCTGCTGTTATCTCTTCTATTCGGTTCTTTAGTCTTAAGCGTTCTCTTAGAGCATTATGTAGTGGACATTCTACAAAAATATGTTTTAATGTTATGTACTCATTACAATTAAAACATGTTTGTTGTTCGCTTTTGCCTAGTAAGTGAAGGTGTGTTACATTGGTGTGTCCGATCCTGACTCTTGTTATAACTACTTCTTCCCTTCGTGAAAGGTTGTATTTATTGTGCCAAATCTTCAAATGGGACCTTTCTTGGTTTATTGCCAGATTTGTTTGATACCATGTGATTGGCCATTGGTTCAGTAGTCTTTCCTTGAGGTGGTGTTTTAAATTCGTTGGTGACACATATATATCGTCTTTAATACGCTCATTTGACGCTTGGTTTGCTGACAAAATAATCTCCCAATTAAGGGTAACGGAACAAACTCCACGATAGCTTCACTTAACCTCCAGATATGCGTAAATATTTTACTACCTCAACACACCAATCTTCATGTATACGACGAAGCGCAAACGAGCCTTGGTACGGCATCATTCCAACACTAAGGACATACATTCAAAACTTCTTCAGTTACGCCATATTTGATTTTAAAAACAACAACCAATCATACTTTCATGAAATGGTAAAATGGTCGAGAGAGATTACGTAATGCTACGAATTGTAATCCTAAAGGGTACGTCAGAATGCAAAAGCAAAGTCAGCTTTCACAGCAATCTAGACAAAATGTTATCGTTAAGTTAACCAGTTTCTTTTAGAAAGTTTAGGGCTTTAGTTATTTCTTCGAAGTTGTCTGCTGTTATCTCTTCCATTCGGTTCTTTAGTCTTAAGCGTTCTTTTAGAGCATTATGTAGTGGACATTCTACAAAAATATGTTTTAATGTTATGTGCTCATTACAATTAGAACATTTTCGTTGTTCGCTTTTGCCTAATATGTGAAGGTGTGTTACATTGGTGTGTCCGATCCTGACTCTTGTTATAACATCTTCTTCCCTTCGTGAAAGGTTGTATTTATTGTGCCAAATCTTCAAATGGGACCTTTCTTGGTTTATTGCCAGATTTGTTTGACATCATGTGATTGGCCATTGTTTCAGCAGTCTTTCCTTGAGGTGGTGTTTTAAATCGGTTGGTGACATATATATCTTCTTTAATACGTTCATTTGACGCTTGGTTGCTGACAAAATAATCTCCCAATTAAGTAACGGAACAAACTCCACGATAGCTTCACTTAACCTCCAGATATGCGTAAATATTTTACTACCTCAACACACCAATCTTCATGTATACGACGAAGCGCAAACGACCTTGGCCCTTACGGATCATTTCAACACTAAGGACATACATTCAAAACTTCTTAGTTACGCCATATTTGATTTTAAAACGACAACCAATCATACTTTCATGAAATGGTAAAATGGTCGAGAGAGTTACGTAATGCTACGAATTGTAATCCTAAAGGGTACGTCAGAATGCAAAAGCAAAGTCATTTACAGCAATCTAGACAAAATGTTATCGTTAAGTTAACCAGTTTCTTTTAGAAAGTTTAGGGCTTTAGTTATTTCTTCGAAGTTGTCTGCTGTTATCTCTTCCATTCGGTTCTTTAGTCTTAAGCGTTCTTTTAGAGCATTATGTAGTGGACATTCTACAAAAATATGTTTTAATGTTATGTGCTCATTACAATTAGAACATTTTCGTTGTTCGCTTTTGCCTAATATGTGAAGGTGTGTTACATTGGTGTGTCCGATCCTGACTCTTGTTATAACATCTTCTTCCCTTCGTGAAAGGTTGTATTTATTGTGCCAAATCTTCAAATGGGACCTTTCTTGGTTTATTGCCAGATTTGTTTGACATCATGTGATTGGCCATTGTTTCAGCAGTCTTTCCTTGAGGTGGTGTTTTAAATCGGTTGGTGACACATATATATCTTCTTTGATACGTTCATTTGACGCTTGTTTTGCTGATAAGTCAGCATCCACGTTTCCATGAATTCCCACATGCCCCGGTACCCACATTAAAATTATATGCTTTGAGTCATGGTTTTCTAGGTAGTGTAATTGGTCGGTTATTTTGTTTAATAGTGGATGTGTATTACTTTGATTTTGAATAGCTACTAGTGAACTTAGCGAATCACTATATATTATGTATTGCCCCTGTTCTTGGAGTCTGCAGAACAGCAGTGATTGCCAAATGTCGTATAATTCAGCTGTATATACACTGGTAATACAGCTGTGGGACCAACTATGGCGTTCTCTATCGAAGGATATTGCACTACCTGTTCTGTTCTGTGTTTTAGAGCCGTCAGTATATATTTGTTTCGCATGTGGATATTTCAGCATTTTTCTTCGCGCATGCAATCGATATTGTATCGGTAGGGTGTTATATTTCTTTATTTTTGTAAGGTCTAGCTCAAAGTGTGTCTTTAGCTCTAACCAGGGTGGAAACTCACAGTCAGTGTAATTGATGACTGTAGACAGACAAATTTCTAGTTTATTAATTAATACTAGTCCTCTTATAATGGCTGGTTTACTTACGGTTGCTCGCCTTTGATACTCGTTTATTGTCTCTATATCATCAACAGTTGATTATTTAGGTTTTTTGGTCTTCCTAATATTTTTAACACATAATTGCATAGCAGAATATCCCTCCTAGTGTTTAGTGGGGGGATACCCGAATCTTCATATATTGACAGCAGAGGGCTAGTTCGGAATACCCCAGTTACGAGCCTTGTTCCCTGTGTATGTATTATGTCTAGGTGTTTTAAAGGTGTCGGTCTCGCAGATGAGTACACTACACTACCATATTCTATTGCAGTCAGAACAAAAGCTCTATATAGCTGGATAAGTACCCGTCTATCCGAACCCCACGATATATTATTCATTCACCTGATAAAATTTATTCTTTTATTACATTTAGCGACAAGGTGACTTATGTGTTCTTTAAAATGTAATTTCTTGTCGAAAATGACTCCTAATATATTTAGTGTCAATTTAATTTTAACTTTATGAAGACACATAAAAACAACAAACTTCGTTAGCGTGAAAGCGAGAACTGAGTAAACAGAAAAAGAAACAAGAGGAAAAAAATACGTATATATACAGGGCGTTCAAACACACATTACAAAGGTTATCGAAAGATTTTACTACCACCTAGCCTTTTGCCAAGAAATGCAAGGAAAACGTTTTGAACATTTAATTTAGTACATAGTTTCGTAATTTTTTTTAACAATTTTTCAATAAATTCTTTGTTAGAAGATTAGATGTTTTTGTATTTGTCAATCGATAGCTCATTAAAAACTAAGATAGGAATGTGCAAACCGTTTTTCTTGATCTCTTAAGGTTTAGGTTGTACAGCCTGTGAAAGTGTCGAAATGGTCTGTCAATTATTTCGTAAATGGTTGAACGTAGGTATATGACTTCATACATAAGATAAATTTAGATTTATCCGGCCATTAAAAAATTGAATATACATGGTGTTCCGTTTGAATTATCAAAGTTGCTTTTAATTTTTAGTAGAAGCGACAACACTGCATCACTGAAAATATTTTTATTGGATAGACTTGATTGCTAATGCAAACGCTCCAATTTTCATCTATGTCACTTTACAAATAACTGAGATAATTGAGCGTTTCCAAACTTTGGGACACACTGTATATAAAATTTTTAATATTAAAATTTCGTCGATACTCGTAATAACGTTTTTAAAGCAGTACCAGGCCTACAAGAAAAACAAAATTGAATCTCGTATCTAGAATAGTTTAGAAGATATGCGCAATTACTTATTTTACACTTTTAGGGGGTTAAACGCCAAGTGGGGGTGCCAAGAAAGATTTTGCTGTAGGAGAATGTATGTACCAACATATAAAATAAGTTGCATACTTTAATCATTAAGTTCCCACGACACCCCCATTTTGGTCCCTATGCACTTCTACTAATATCTAACTCTCAAATTTTGTTAATTTCAGATTGCAAATAAATTATTGAGGTCTAAAGTCAAGCGTGTTGAAAAATCATATGGTTTATAGTACCTTTTCTTAACAAAAAATCAATACCGTCAAAAGAAACATTTTAAATTTAAATATAATAACAATTCATTGAATTAAAATTTTATCAAAATCTGCCCCAGCAATTTTGTAAAATATGCCTCCAAAGGCTGGTGACTAAACTTTTTACTAATACTTTAGTTTCTATCTTCCCCGTCAGCGTTTTCGTGCCAATCCTGCCTTTTAGATTTTGGTTAATTCAATGTCTAACCTTTAGTTATTATATTTAAATTTATTGTACGTATTGTCAATTGTTACAATGTAACAAGTACTCTGTTGTCCTGCATATAGGTTATTTATTAATCTGTTGGGCAATGGACACTATTACTATCGTTATATTACTAATATTTACACATTTCTGAACTATTTCAGAATTATTATGCACTTTTACATTAATTTTTAATTGTACCACCCACCCTACATAAACACACAATAAGACCCATTACATTCATCTTTATCTTTAATTATATTTATAGTTATGATAGTCCATGGAAAATTTAATAAAAATATTCTAAACCTACACAGAAATTTAATTACGAAATTTTGCTTTTGTATTGCCTATGCTTTTACGTCTCAATGCAGTTTTATTATTACAACCTAATTGGTAAACTTTAAAATTTTTTGTATTCTGTCGTAGGATGGGATAAGGCCAATGTCACTAGTATTCGCTTTATTTGTATTCTACAATGTAATGTTATTTATACCACGCCTTTTCTGGTGTGTTATTTTTATGACTTGCATATTTTCGTAAGCTGCGTTTATAAATTGTTATAACGATTCTATAAATCGTTATAGCTAGTTTCACATCAAATTTTTGTCACATTTTAAGCTGGACGTTGACATAAAATTGCTGAGTAACTGTAAGTACGTGCGTATTGCATACTTCACAATGTCTCTATGTTTAGTGTGTTTTTTCTTATTTGCCAAGCCCTTAAGACTTCTGTTTTATAATCAACAAGTAACACAATGTTAATCTTCACTTAACAGCAAGAGTTCGAAATATTTGCAAAACACTTTACTTTTTATACTGTGAAAAGTACACACCATTAAATTTAAATATTTTTGAGTGTAATTATAGCAGCTCACAGATATTTTGGTATGGTTATTATAGTTATTTATGCTATGAAGGGCATAATGAGGTTTTATGGTCCGAGGTCCTATTTCGAGCCCAAGCGCGATAGCGCGAGGGCTAGGAAAGCGCCGTACACTATAAAAACCAGTTAAGTCCGCAATGCATACAAAATGTTATGCACGATTAACATATGTATACGTACATACATAACCTTCACGCCATTCCCTTGCGGCGTAGGCAAAACAATCCTGCCTTTTATTTCTTTTTCATTCACAATATTTCTGCATACTTTCCTATCTGCATACCTCCCTAAGTGCCGCAAGATTCATACATTGTCTCTGACATGTCCTTTTACTTTTACAACTCCTTATCTTTCTTTCTTTTATCATACAGTTTACTTCATTCAGGCAAGTTTTACTCGGCCTACCAGGCCTGGCCTTACCTCTAACCTCGCCCACATATATTTGTTGCGTTAATCTGGTTCATTCTCTGTGACCAAGCCAAGGTAATGTACTACTTTTATATTTATCCATGATCGTCTTTTCCTCATTCTCATTCTTTATCTTATCCCTTCTTGTTTTACCACATGCGCTTCTCAGGATTCTCATACCCACGGCATTTATTCTTCTTTCGTGCTTTTTTTACATACCCATATCTCACTTCCATACCTTACTGACGGGACAAACACGCAATTATATATTGCTCGTTTCGCAGCTGGACGCATGCGTTCGTTTCTTATCGTCCACATACTTCCAATCACTTTCCTTCCAGCATTGACTCTTCGCCAATCTCGCCATCCATTGTACTATATGCAGTAAACATTCTATCCAGATATACCAACTCGTCCACTTGTTCCACAATTTCATCTTGCAGAGTAACTACTCTACTCTCCTTTTAACCTTGCCCATTGAACACCAGGATTTTAGTTTTGTTCACGTTTACCATTAGGCCATGCTCTCACGGACTGTATCAAACTTCCTCAGACCAGTTTGTAGCTCATCCACACTGTCACTTCATAAGACTATGTCATCTGCATACACCAAAACTCATACATTTACGTCACCAACCATTACACCATTTGTATCGGTACATCTTTGCCTAACACATTTATCCATGTATAGATTGAACAACCACGGTGACATCACATATCCTTGTCGCACTCCTTGCTCAATATTAAAGTATTCACTCACACCTCCTCTCACCCTAACACATGCTCGGCTACCGTTATTCCGTTTATTAGACCTTTATTTACGCCATATTCATTAAATCTTTCCCACAGCTTCTCCCTATTCACTCTGTCATATGTTTACTCGAGATCTACAAATCTACAATTCAGCTTCCTATTTACACTTAAACACTTTTCGATCACTGCTGGACGGCAACCATCTGCTCAACATATCCTCTCCCTGGCACGAAACCACCCTGACATCCCAAATCTTAGTTTGTGTAGTTTCTCGTACTCTATCAATCAGTACACTGAGCAAACTTATTCCTCTGTAGTTCTTGCAGTCACTCAATCACTCGGTACTTGACCACCCTTAAGGCATACATTGAAAAATTCAGTTTCATTCACCATTTCTTCTACATTCTTCTTATATTAACCCTTCAGTGTTATTTTCCTCACTACTGTACAGCTTCCCGAAATATCCTTGGCAGCATTTCCCACAATCGTCCCATACTATTGCGTTGCTCCAGCGTTCTGTTTTGGGGCACGTTTTGTATTTTTGACCCATTTCCAGAAGATTTTTTTGTTTCCCTCAAAATTATTCTGCATTTTCTCTCTTACAGCCATCACTTCCTCTTTACATATTCTCACTGCCTCCTTCGCTTCTTTGTTTCTTAATCTGTTCGCCTTAATACAATCTCCTTTTCTCAGTCTCATTTTTTTGCAGTAATCATTGCCATGTACGCATATTTTTTCTTACATATTGCCTTTTTTACCTATTCATTCCACCAAGCACATTTTTCTGTCTACCTAGGTCGCTCTTCCACATATCTGCTCGACACAATTGACAACACAGTTTTTCAAGCTAATCCATTCATTTTCAATGTCATTATCTTTTATTTGTTCGCTCCACACCGTTTCATGCACATTCAACTCTTTACTCGCAGTATCTGCGGATTTAATTCTCGCACCATTATCTACTAGTTTGTCTACCCTAATTCTGGACGTTTGCTCTACGCTTGCTTTCCTTCTCCAGACCCACCTTTGCCCTAAACACACTCGATACAACCAAAAAGTGGTCCGATCCACACTCCGATCCGCGCATTAATTTTGTGTCTCTCACCAGGTGTATAAGTCGTTCATCATACACTATCAAGTCAATCATACTTTTAGATTCGCCTTTTTGTCATGTATTCATATGCACATTTTTATGTTTAAACCACATATTAGATACAAATACGCTTCTCTTCACAATACGTTCTCCATTCTCATTGACTCTTTGGTCTCCGAACTTTCCTAGAACGCGTTCAGTACCCACCCATCCATTCATATCTCCCAATATTACCATTCTTTCATTTGGCTTATATACGTTCAACACATTTTCTACATCATTCCATAAGTTCTCACACTCTCGATCTCTTTCTCTATTCACCGGTGCATACCATGCAATAAAAGAAAAATTTGTCGAAACTACTTTCATTCTAACCCACATTACTCGGGGGATACCAATGCGTACTGTTTAACACATATTTCGCTTTTCACTTACGATCACTCCTTTTGCGCCATCCATTTCAGTCTCAACTCCTGACCATAGTGCTAGGCTGCCATCCTCCATCACATCAGCATCTTTCCTTTGCGCTTTGTCTCCGATACACATAGAATATCAATCTGCCTTTCGTACATTACATTCACTATTTCAAATTCTTTACCATGCATTCCACGTACCGACTTGCCATTCATTCCTTGCACAGTCGTCAGCAACGGGCTGCCTGTTTCGACCTTGACCGCCCCTTGTAGCCAGGTCAATCCTAGGCAATTGTATTGTTCTCTTGAGTAATACCATAGCGGGCAGACCGGTTGCTACCAAATCGTGCCCCGGACGATGTAACATTCCCTACTAACGGTATCGTCCTACCAGCGGACAATTATTTATCTGCTGCCCCGACACGTAAGGAAGTAAGGAGTAGAAATATAGACAGTCAAGTTGTGAGTGGGATTAATTCCACGAGCAGGTAAAGCCTTTTTACCGTCGTGTGTAATATTCTATTTTATTCTGGAGTGGAAATACGGAATACGTGTTTAACAAAAATTTTCCATTCAAAAGTAAAACATCTTTTTACCGTCTTATATAATAAATGTTTATTTCACTATTAAATAAACTGTTACTTTGACAACGAAATTTGAGTGGATAAAATGGTAGTTGGCCATCCGTGATCGAATAATACTTATTTGGTTTATTCCGAAAAAAGTAATAACCAATGAAACAAAGAATTTTTTGTTTGCCTGAACGTACGCGTGCGCGTAAGTTCCAGTTTTCTTTCCTTTATTATCTTTATTTTTCGCGGGAATACAACTGCTTTGAATTTTGATGTAGGTATCTGTCTGAAATTCCTTAAGTTTTTGCACAAATACGTATATAGATGGATGCGCTACGTAAAAAGGTTACATTTAAACGTAAATAGAAAGATTTATAAGCATTGGTAGTGCGAATCAACGATGCGCTTGAGTTGGCCCAAATTTTTGAATGAAACGTGGTGTATTCTTCTCCATCAAATAATCTACATATTTGTCAACTAATGTGTTATGTAGCTTAATGGCAAACAAGTCAAACGCGAAAACAATCTCCTACTGCATCCTGACTCAAATAGGTTAATCCAAAGGTATCTTTTTACCACCTTCCAACTTCAGATTCTTTATTTTTCAATTCATTAGAGTATCCCAAATTCTTAATTTTCGTAAACCATGCTTGGTGCAAAATAATAATGACTCCGTTGATTTTTGTGGCTGGACACGCTATCACGCGCGGTGCGTGACACGGTTTGAATCGCTATTTCAAAATTTATGACGACCTCTGACACCCTAAACAACTTCGAATTAATGACGTTTATCCGGTAAAAGACAAAATGTCAAAGGGATGTAGTGACCTTTTTTAGTTCGTGAATGGTGAACAATTGAAAGAAATACTGTGTGCCATATTCGTTTCGCAAGAAAACACAATAATGTTATCATTTGAACTTTTTAGGAAAATGAAATTTTCACACTTATTTGTTTCAATACAGTACTTATCCACAGCTTTATGAACTTTAGTGACACTTTTAGGACCGATCCGGTCGTGGTCACGGTTTCGGGAATCTTCTTTTCGAGTTCTCGACGAATGATTTTTGAAGGCTTTTCAGTAAGGTCTTCCCGCGCTTTACACTTGTACGAACTTGTTATCATTTGACCGTTAAGTTTTATATCATTTGGTTTATGATTATTAGCAAACTCACTTCTAGTAACAAGATTCACGACACCAAGCGTAAAAACTTTCGCAGCATATTGTGTAGATTTTTTAGAGCAGAGCCAACTGATTGCGCAACTCTTCAAAATTTTATGTTGGAAAAATATAAAGTTTCCAATCACCAATAAATCCTTTCCGTGGATACTTTTCACTAAAGACATCTATACTTTTACAAAGTACGTTTTGCAAATGGTGAGAACTAAATTGCTATTGTAAACCAAATAAAAACCTTAAACTAGCATTAAGGTACTTACTTTCCCTAATTATTAATTATTGTATAATTACCACATGACGGTTGGTGTCCACTTTATACACCGGATTATCTGACCGCAGCCATAGAGCAGGTAAAGACCAATTACTGGTGTCCACTTTACACTCGCCGCTCTGATTATACTCGTGTCTGATTACTAAAGATTAATAAGTGCAATAGGTCAACAATAACTAGGCTTAATTACAAGGTAATGCATAGCTCAGGGCGGTTATGGAACAGAATAACATTACGGGCAGTAGATCAACGATATCGCAATTAATCTCCCTTATTCTTTAAGTCGCGACAGTATGCTACTTTTTTGTGATTAGAGACGGCGCCAGCAGAATTTGTGTAGCTCTTTTGGTTTCTGAGATACAGGGTGGAATTGAAAAGTATCACTTTTGAGGTACCCCCCGTATCTCAGTTATCTTTAAACTTATCGAAGAAGTTGAAACGTATTTCTATATATTTTTTCCGTAGAATCCATTGGCGTTTTTTAGTTATATTTTTTAAATGGAACACCCTATATATTATTTCTTATATTTATTAGGCATAATGTGAACTTTCCACAAATATCTAATTTAATTTAATTTAAGATTTTATTTTGTGTTCAATTAGTAAATAGTAGGCTGTGGCTGTGGAAATTTATTAAAAACAAAATCCATTGTAAGTAATTATTATACTTTATTATACTCCCAAACTTAATTCAAAACATCTTTCTTAATTTTCAACCCTTAATTATGTATTACAGCATTTTAACTTAACTAGATAAAATTATTGAATTTTACTCAAAACAAAACCATAATTACCTCTGACGTAAAACTTAAGTTAGAGATAACAAAAGAGAAATAGAATTTTGAAAAAAGGTAATTTTCAAAATAGCGGCCTTTTTCCCATTTTTTATTCAAAATTGACACATTTTCGGTATTATTTTAATATCGTTAAAAAAATCATAGGCTTTCTTTACAAATTTCGGGAAGTTAAATCGATTGCCCCTCAAAGTTCCGCTACGGACTGATATTGTGTTTTATAGATTTTATTTTGCATGAAACCTCACCATAAAAAAATTCAAAATTGAAAGATCCGTAGATCGAGGGGGCCATTTTACAGGTCTGTAGGTATCTATCCATCTTTGAGGAAAGCTATCGTCTAAAAATACCATTATGAGCACAGAGTTGTGGCTTGGGTCACCGTCTTGTTGAAGGTAAACGGCATTAAAAAGGGTCAATGGAACATTTTCCATCAGGTCTGGAATAACTTCCTCAAGGATTTCTCGATACCGAAGCACTGTAAGACCTTCTTCCATCAATTCTGTAGACTCCAACCGCAAAGCGTCCTTGTTGTGCCCTCTCAAAATTTAAACGGTGATTTTCTGCGCACCAATTTCTTGTATTATGGCGAATGAAATTCCCGCACTAAAAAAATAAGATTAATCGGACCAGACGAGTCTACCAAAAGATTCATCAGTATGGATTTGTTGTAAGTACCATTGACAAAACATTCGGCGCTCGGAATCGCCGGAATGTAAGTGTTGAACTATGTGGAATTTATAGGGGAGATACTTATATTTTTTCAAAAGCCTTTAAGCATCCGACTTGGATACTCCAGTTGCTTCCTCTATTTGGTCATCAAGAAGATGAAAGCGTGGCTTCTGCATAACCCATTACGTTTATTTCTTTTCTCTCTCTCTATCTTGTTTGGTGTATGCCTTAGGACGGGGCTTCATAAATGATCCGTGTTAGACTAAGGCGGGGAAATAAGTCGGGGAAGCTTCTTCAGGATTTTCATTAGATTGTATAAAACAAACCAACATATCATATTTTTTCATTATTTTCGTAAACCATTATTGCCATTATTGCAAAACAATAAATTAAATATAGTAAAATAAAAACACCAAATATTTTACTAATAATCAAAACAGACCAAACCACAAAGTTTTTGACATTTTTTTTGTTCCATACAAATTAGTCATAGCCTACTACCTACTAATTGGACACAAAAGAAAATTTTAGAAAATCATAAATTCTGAGCTTGCTTTTGAAAATAATTGTATACAATTATATATTTTTGGAAATCCACATTATGCCTAATAAATAGAAGAGATAATATGCAGGGTGTTCCATTAAAAAAGCATGTTTGCTTCATAACTAAAATTGACTACCCAATGGATTCTACGGAAAATATTCTATAGGGACACGTTTTAACTTTTTCGATAAGTTTAAAGATAACTGAAATACGAGGGGCCTCAAAAGTGATACTTTTTATTGCACCCTGTATCTCATAAACAAAAAAGGCTATAAAAATTCTGCAGGTGGCATCTTTAATTTCACAAGAAAGTAGCACTTTGTCGCGAAAACAGCAACCCTCTTATCTTTAAAAATAGAGGAGATACCCCGCAAAGGTGCTGGTTCACTATACTAAGGTTACTAATACACCATATTTGATTAAGGTAATCTGATTAAAATGTTTTTTTTTAAACACATAAAGAAAAAGATTACTTCGAGTGGGATTTGAACCTACATTTACTTTGGCTAGAGCAAAGTAAAGTGTTTCAAAAACATTTTAATTATTTAATTTACATGTGAATGTCTATACTTTCGTTAAAAATAAATAACTCGTTTAATTAATAGACATGGATTTTCGGCGAACGAGTGTATTCAAAATGTTTGGGTGTGATTGGTCACAATTCACAGCATAAATGGTTAAATAATTGTACCAGGGTACATTAATTTTACGATAGTTGATTGGCATTTAAACTTATATTTTAAAGCATTTTGTGTTATTTCCATATATTGAACTAAAGTGCACGATAAGTTATACGTTTTCACTGATAGATGATAAATTGTTTGGTTAATACCTTTTATTTGTAAACATGAGCACGTCGCAACTTTCTCATTAAACTTTTCGACACGTATCCACGCACATCATAATTTGCAGGTGTTGATTATATCCCATCTTCTAATGTAAAGTATTTTGATGAAGTCTGCTCACTATCTCGAGGACGTTAACATAGAAAACTGTTTTATTTATCGAAGTTATTAGTATTACGGAGACATTCTGATTGTGCAAATGGAATTTCCATTCAACCAGAACAAGGAATAAAAAATGGGACATCGAGTATGAGTAATCAGATAAAGGCTTAAGAAAGCTTTCACTTGAATTTAAGTATTTTTATAAATTAAACATAAATATCAGTGAACCTCTATATTTGGTTTTAGCATTTCTTTTATGATTGTAAATTTGTTTCAACCTGTGGTTGGACCTTGATGTATTTATTTCAACTTGCTATTTTTGTAAAGAAATTGCATTTAATTTTCCATCTTTTTTTTAAAATCTGGATTCGCATAATTAATATTTAGGATAATTAAATGGGAGTTTATTTTCAGATATGCGTTAGTTATATATACAGGGTGTTTACGATCTTGTCATTTTATTTTTAAACTCCTTAAAAGAAGGTCATTAACGCTAAAATGCCTTTAACAAAAGTTGTATAATAAGGGAGATATACCTTTTTTAAATTTTCTTTTGTTTGATCTTTAAGGAGTGATTAAACAATTAAACTAAGTTTAAAAATTTCCTTTTTTAATTCTAATTTTTTCAAAAAAACCATCTTACATTAGATTTTCGATGTTATCGTCATAGTGTTGAACGTAATGTTTCGCCTGGACGTATCCATAACTTACAAGGCAAGATCTTGGCGTCGAATTTTTATCGCAGCTGCTTTAACGCAATTACGAAGAACTGTCCAGATATAAGTATTGTGACGCAGTTATTGATGCCGTTACGTGTAAACAGTGCTTCATCTGTTGCCAATGGAAAACAGTTTGGGACTTCAGATGTTTTTGCAGAAACCATTGGCAGAAATACAAACGTAAAGGATGATCTGCAGGTTAAAATGCTTGTACTTTTTATACATGGAAACGATACAATTGGTTTTCGCGCAGTGTTCGCCAGACTTGGAACACCGACTTGGCGAGATACCTCTCGTGTACTACTGGAAGGACCTTCTTCAACAAGGCTTAGTATCTCGACTTCCGCATCCAAAATTCGTTGGTGTCTGCCAGGCCCACCATCCCGACCTTGACGTATTTGCAGTGCACCAGTTTGTAGTGCACGGAGTATTAGAGCAGCAAATTTTTGTGAAATCAGAGTAAGTCTGTTCGGAAATCGCTCAGCATACAATCGGCTCGCAGCAGCAAAATTCTGGTGTACCTACTTCCCATAAATTAGCAACGTGTCAACGTATTCAGTATTAGTGCGATAGACCATTTTTACGCTCCTTATTAATATTTTCATGCCAAACAAACAGCGCAGTTACAACTAGTGAAATAGCTTGACAGATCCGCATACTTAGTAAAAAATTTAGTGATAGCTCATCGTTTGAATTCATGTTTACTTTGCACAATTTTCTGAATAATTGGGTTTTTGAAAATATATTTTTTAATAAATGAAAAGATCATATTCGTTTTATAACAAAACTATTTTTAGTTTTTTTTTCGCTCTAATTAAAAAGCTATATTAAATTAAAAATACATTTTTGAACCGAACAAACCAGAGCGCATGTGACGCACAATGTTTATTTTTATTCATCGTAGCATACAGCTGATACAGGGTTTTGACTTTTAATCGATTAAATCGTCAATATATTGATAAATATATCAAAAATGTCAAACCTTAAACGTTATCGTGCTTCCTTCACACCATTATATACGAATACTACAAAAACAACTCCACAAAAAATGTTTTTAAATGTTCCACAAGATGTTAAAACATAAAAATAAATGGTTTCAAGCAATGCGACGACCTAATCCCTAAACAAAGTCACATTTTGATGTAAATATTTTATAATGATATTGTAGTTAATAATAATTTATGTAAACGTATAAAGAATAAATAAAATTAAATAATAAAATTTTTTAACTAAACTCCAGAATCATAACTTTTAAAAAAATTCTATGAATAATTTAAAACGACTAAATAATAAATTTGTACACGGTTATTGAATGGTTTCGGTTTAATTTAGTATTTTATATTTTAATTACACGCTAGGTTATCTACCATACGAAATTGAAATTTTAAAAGTGTATATAATGATGGTTCTTCCGTTCTTATAATGTCATTTAAATAATTCTCATGATTTGATGTTTTTTTAGCTGAAAGAAGACACGGAGAATTATATTTACTATACTACAATGGGAAGTAGAGCAAAAATTAAAGTTAATGTAGTACCGCACAAGTTTAGTTGCCAACCTAACCGTAAATTTTATCACACATGACTAAACAAAAGTAGCTGTTATAAATAATTATTTTGCACTAAATTTAGGATATTTTTAGTCAATTTACATGTAGAAGCCGTTGACACTGTATTATTGAGAATTGATTTAACATTATGACGTCACAAACATGCCGATCAATCGTGGCGCGTTTGTAGTCGCGTGTTTCTTTTTAAAATTTTATCAATTTTAAATTTTAACAGTTTTCTGCATCGACTATTAATATAATTTATGGTAAAGTTTTAAAAAACAATGGATAATTTTTTTTTCAATAACCCAATTGTTTTAACGTTAATCGGTTTAATGATAATTTATTGATGAATTGTTTTTGCGTTGACGACCTTATTTTAAGACTTTGCGTTTTACACTACGGCGATAACTTTGAACATCTTATGTAAGGTGGTTTTCTTGAAAAAAAAAGGATTAAAATAAAATGTGTATTTATGTAATTGTTTAACCACTCCTAAAAAATCAAAAAATAAAGAACATCTTGAAAAGTCATACCCCCTTATTATACAACCTTAACGCATTTTAGCGTTAATGACCGTTAACACTGTATAAAAACAATCGGAGCATTTTGTAGTGCTGCTCATTTCACTCATAACAGAACTACTTTCCAAATTGTGTGCCTATTCAAACTAATTGAACTTTTCTACGATAAACACGCTACCAATAAGTTCGAAAAATTTTTTCGATAGCTTATCCTACTAAAATATCCTCTCATCGATCTGCTTATCACAAAAAATTCTGATCAGTTAGTACACAAATTTTTAAATTATCATATTGCCAGATCATTCTAAGCTCACGTTGGCAAACGTCAGTCACACCAACTAATTTGCATTAATTGTTGGTTTACCTTATCTTAATTTCTTGAATAAGTAACTGCGTTTATTTACCATTATGGGACTGGCCTGGTAAAAGAGATGCGCAATTTATTTAAATGTTTTATTTGCGTATAGCAATGTTCCTGTTTCATAGGGACAAAGTTTCTCGTAGTAAAAAATTTCAAAATCTTCCATTAATGGCACAAATCTTGAAATTATTAATTGGTCAGAATCTCGCGTATTTTTTTACTATTCCTTCCACGTTTTCTTCCATAATACGTTTTGATTAAAATTTTTGCATCATCCTCATTATGATTATGAACACCACATTAGTTTGAACATTAGTAGAGCCACAGACTTTCCACCACTGGGTTTTAATTACTGTGTAATGCTATTGTGGATTCCCTGTAATAAGTTTTTAATGACGTTAAGGTTGCTTAGGTTATATCCCTATGTCAAAGTCGTTTAAATAATACCCTTAATAAGTTAAGTATGCCACCATCTTGGATTTTAGTCATGTTGGATTACATTATGCTTTAGTAAAGCAAGATGAAGGGTTATCCACTAGTGGCATTTAGTGTACATTTCACTGGCGTTTTGGGAGAGTACTGGTTAAAAGGGAATCATTTTTTCAGCATTACTTGACATTGTTCTGTTATTCCGTATTGTAATTCGTTTACATGTACTACCGTGATTGTATTCAGCAATAACTAGCAATATTGGCATTATTTATCAATTTACTGTGCCAATATTTAGATCGGTAGGTTGACTTTATCCTTCATAATCTGTTGGAAGAAAAATAGTGTAAGCTGGAAAAGTGTTGTTCGCGGATTTTTTCATTTGTGTGAGATATTTGTCAACGTAGTCATCCATAGCAAATAATAACGATTATTTTTTAACATTTTTGCCCAGTGAAAGGTTTTATTTTTAGTCTACTCGATCGTAAGAATAAATGAGAAAATCATTATCCAGATTCTTTCCAAACTTGTCACCAAACAATGGACACGATGGCCGGTACGGCATGGCAGCCATTTTTCGAGGTTCTGTCCAATTATTTTCAATATTCTTACTCTTCTTAGTTCCACTATTTTACTACTACATTAAAACTTGTAAATAATGTTCGACGCAATTTCATGTAAAGTCATGAAAAGAGAACCAATTATTTCTAATGTTGTAATGGAGAAATGTATATATGTATTTGTGGGTAAGGTTGAAATTTGAAATACTACAAAGTAAGTTTCTCTAAATGTTGATTTTAATCTAAATTGCTTATTTATTCTTTTTTTTTGTGCGTACAATCTTCGATGTTTGTGAATATTACCGTCAAGGGAACACAATATATGAAGAAGACTTCTTACTTGTATTACGAGCTGTAAGTTTAACAGAATTCTCCGTCTGTTGGTTGAAACCGTTATTAAACGCGCAGTTTGAACAAACGTGAGAACATTATCTTAACAATTTCGTGTTCGCTACGAATCAATATGTTGTGAAGTTTGGAATCGGTACTGAAAATTTGAATTTTGATTTTTGTCCATAAACCATGGCATGGTTTATGCCTTGCTATCTTTGTAACGGTAAGACATGCGAGATTAAATTAGAAAAAAGTTGTCATTTTTGAAGCCTTTTAATATGCTGTTTACAGAGTTGCCAAATTGTGTATAGTTTTTGAGATATTAGGGAAAATGTGAAAACGTGCAAAATCTTTAATCGATCCTATTTCGAAAACTATCAATCTGATTAAAAAAATCAAATTCACTATCTACACAACGACCGTATAACAAACTCTGAATTACGTTTGACGGTTGAAATATCAATGCCTTTTTTTTAATACGCACCTAGTTTCTTTAAATCATAGTGGTAAAGGCAATTTAATTTTAAATTCAACTGTACTATGTATCACAACTTTACGTTTTTGAACGTTTCGCTGCCAAAAAAACATATTATCAGTATTTTTTGGTATTGGGCCTTCAGTACGGCCTTGCATTATTTAAACCTACGTTTTTCTATGTCTAGAAGTGAAAAGAAGTGAATTTGACATTTGAAAGCGAATTACAATTCGTATTGCTAAATACAACGTACAGTTAACAAAATAGATCATAAAGAAGCCAGCGGAACATCCTGAAAAGGTTCTTAAGACTAATAACAAAAATATTCATTGCACAATATTATTCATTCAAGGTGCTCAAAGTGACTCCCGTTAGTTCTCAAACACAGCTGAGTATTTTTATTACCCTTCTTTGAATATTATGTAACATCACTGGGGTAATTTTTCGGCATGTCTGCGGTATTTTCCCGAGGTGTTGTTTCGTACACCTTATCTTTAGTAAAATCACGTATGGAGAAGTCCATAGGGGTGAGATCCGGCCTGCGCGGAGGTCAGTTTATAAGTCCATTGTTACCGATGCAATAATTCGGCTTTAAATTGTTGAGAAAACGAATCGGCGGTCGCGGCTTGGTGGTGCACCGTCTTGTTGAAAATAAACAAAATTTCTAAGCACATCAAGTGGTAGGTCGTCTAAAAAATCATATAAATGAGCTGTTAAAACATTTAAATATGTGGTGCCCGTTAAATATCCGTCGAAGAAGAAGGGACCCACCACTTTTGAATCCAGTATTCCGAGCCAAACGTTGATTTGTCGGTCGCAGGTGTTGAACCTTTCGGCAACGATAAGGTCTAAATTTATTCCGACGTAGAAATTCTTCTAACTGACGTTTTCGACACTCCAACTTCTCTTTCAGTCTCTCTTAGAGAAACATCTTCATTAACAAAATTCTTATAACCAGTGAATGCTAAAATCAATATTATTTCGAGGATTGTAAAAAATCGTTTGGAATCCATTAAAATAATGTAATGCCTACCTAATGAACTTAATTCCTATTCACCATGGGCTGCTATAACAGTTGCTTCCCTTTTTTGTGGCTTATCGAAAGAACCATACTCTTTAGATTTCTTGTTAATCGCAAAAAAATTGCATTAGGAACACTTCTTTCTGGGTACAAACAATGGTAATTTTCAAGAGCTTTCTTAGCATTACGAAATGCTCTTGCATAAACAAACACCATATCTAATTTTTTTCATTAGAAAAACTCATTTTTATTTGATTTTTACTTGAAATGGCAGAAATACGGATTCGCATAACTTTCATTCAACAAATCTAACTTTAATGTGACAAATAAACAAATTACGCTCTTCAAATGTTTTCCAAGCGTCCTTTGCAAACATAAAAATATAGCGTTTTTGAACTAACGGGGGTTGTTTTAAGCACCTTGAATGTGTAATATCGCGCATTAAATATTTTTGTTATTAGTTTTAAAAACGTTTTGAGGATGTTTCGCTGGCTTCTTTATGATCTACTATGTTAACTGTATGTTGTATTTAGCTATTGTTGATACGAATTGTAATTCGCTCAAATGTCAAATTCACTTCTTTTCACTTCTAGAAATAGAAAAACGTAGTTCCTACAAAACTAAACATATGATGTAGGACTGTACTGAAGGCCCAGTACCAAAAACTACAGATAATATATTTTTTGACAGATTAATTGATCTGGTCAAAGTACATGTCACAGGTTCAATTCTCACTCGAAGTAAACTTTTGTATTAAAAAAATTGATTTGATTTCAAAATATCAAAGATGACCTTCAAAACATAAAATGCTCGACCAAAATGAACGCCAAAAATAACCGATACCCTTCGGCATTTGCACGAAGTCTCACGAATTCCGACCCGGCGCGACTTCTTTACCCATTCTATTGCTGTATTAATCACATACAAGTTTGGAGTTATGTTACGTGTATCAATTTTTTTATTTATATAGTAATATTTATGTAGAATTCATAACAATAATTAAATTTTTCAATTGTGAGGACAAAACACCCTTCCTTAGATTATTTAAATAAAATAATACATTACCCTTCGTTAGAACATTTTTACTATTACAAATCACAGACAAGTGAAAGAGGATAAAAAAATGTGAACCTAAATTTTACTTTTTCTACTTATTATCTATTTTTTATTTTAATATACTTTGAGGACAAACATTTTTTTATAGTATTTTGAGTCACAATAAATGCGCTAATGATAAATCCGAGAAAATTACAATATTATTATAAACAAATAGGGAATGATATCGATAATTTCAAATTAGTATTTATTATAATTCGTATAATGCATGTGTGAAACAAGGAATAAGCACAATAGTATTGCGTATTTATTGCTAGCCGCTTGTTGCTAACGTCACATGGAACAATCTATTGCTAACTTCATATCGGTATATGTTTTAGCTTGGAAATGGATGCGAATTTGAATAATAGAGATAATCGACTTGTCGAAGATCAGGTTATGGAAGGTTGAGTGATGTAAAACAGACACTAAATAGCATTCTCATTTTATTATCGAATTTTTCAAAGAACGAAATTATCAGTAGTACCGTGGTTCTGTCCATCCGTCCCTGTAATTACTCCAAAAGCGCTTAAGGTATCAAAATGCAATTTTTTTACATAAGTTTGCTAGAAAGACAAATATAAAAATTTAAATCTTCGTATACCTTCACCAGAAAATCAAATTATACCTCCAATTCTGTCAGAAAAACAGCGCATCCCCAACTTTGTTTTCCTATTAGGACGCTGCTACGAAAGTAAAAGATAATTCTTTGCATAATGCACACTTTGACTATTTACTAAAGTATTGTGTAAAAAAACGAGAAGAAAATTTTAATGGAATGCACTTTGTACATAGTTATGGAAAAGAGCAAACGTCTAAGTTTGCTTTGCTACTATGTAGCTTCCAAAACACTTAAAAATATTCCTTTGCTATTTGCTTATTCTGAGTTTGTACCAAAGGAATTAAAAAGAGAGTAAAACAATTTCAACGTAAGGCCATATGGTCCATGCACAATATCTAAAGAATCGTTTGTCTGTGTGTGCACAATATAACCCTAAAATAGCTATCGACTGTAGTTTTCCTGTATACCTTACGTGCTATACACAACGTTTCCACAATTAGAAGTGAAGCAGTGAAAATAAGAATATTGCCCACAATTTATATGTATATACCAAATTTTCTGGGAACGAAAATATAGGATTCCTGGATGCCGACGATCTAAATACCATGACTCATGGGTATTCGTCAGCATTGGGGTCAACTGTTGCCAAAAATTCGTATTTATACACCAATTTCGTTGGGGTTGCGGAAACATTAATTTCATTGATGGCACAGCTAAATTATGTGACTCATGAATGTTTGTCTTTTCGATTAGTGTTTTTAAGCTTTGGAGAATCGAAAAGACCATCGAGTACAACAGACCTCTAGTACTAATATTCGTAGACTTCCAGAAAGCGTTTGATACGGTAGAAATGCATTCAATATTAAAAGCTTTAAAAGAGAGTAGGATAGATTATCGATACAGTAACATAATCTATAATATATACAAACAGGCAAAAACTACCATAAAATTGCATGAGACCACACAAAAAATAGATATCAAACACGGAGTCAGACAAGGCGATGCCATGTCCCCCAAGCTATTTACGGCAATTCTAGCGTACGCTTTTAAAACCTTAAACGGGGATGACAAAGGTATAAACATAGACGGCGTTGATATAGTGTTGATTACATACGATTTCGGCGAAAGTAATGTAATGCTACAAGAATTAAAAAGTGGAACATAAATGGTGGGTTTAAGTATAAACTACAGAAAAACAAAAATAATGACAAACCTAGAGCTTGTTGAAAAGTAGATATACTTGGGGCGCGAAATGAAAATCAGTAGGGACAATCAAACATGTGAACTCTTAAGACGAATTAACCTAGGTTGGGCGGCATATGGTAGACTTAGATATATTTTCAAAGACATCCCGACGAGTTTAAAAAGGAAAACTTTTAATACATGCGTTTTACCAGTACTTATCTACGGATCTGAAACTCTAACCCTAACAAAAACAGCAATAAGAAAACTAAAGCATTACACAACGGATGATGGAAAGATCGATGTTGGGGATAACACTAAAGGATAGAGTAAAAAACGAGGAGATACGTTGAAGAACGGAAGTTGAACACATAATAGAAAGGATAGGTAGACTAAAGTGGAGATGGGCCGGCCATGTGGCAAGACAAAGAGGTGAGAGGTGGACGAAGAAAATCATTGAATGGAGACCGAGAGCTGATAAGAGAAATCTAGGAAGACCATCCACCAGTTGTACTAACGATTTGAAGAAGATCTTAACAAACTAGGTTGCAACTGCTCAGGACAGAGAAATATGGAAGCAGCTTGAGGAGGCCTATGTCCTACAGCAGACTATACTGGCTGGTTGATGATGATGATGAATGTTTCTCAGCATTTGGGTTTAATTTTACCAGGAATCTGTGTTATTGCACCAATTTCGTTGGGACCTGGCAAAATAGATTCTTGGTTAACATCTAAATTCTATAGGCCATGAATGTTGGTCAACATTGCCCAAGATCTATTATACACTGTCTCCACGGATTAAGTTCATTATAGGTGTAAACGACCAAAGATTTTGGAATTTCAAAACGATTTTTTCACAGCCTTGCTGCATTGGAAATGAATTTTCGTCATATTTTTAATTTTTTTAATTCAATATTAAGACAACTATCATCGATTAGATCTAGGGATCTATGCATACAACATTTCAAACAATACATTGCCATTTGTTTACAAACAATACTGATTGTCATTATTGTGAAATTTAGTAGTTGATTTTTATCCTTCTTCTTATTCAAATTGTTTATTATTCTAATCAATGATAGTTGCCATGTAACAGTAATGTTTATTTGTAATGAATAACAAAAATAATTAAAAAAAAAAAGAAAATGTACATTAAATGGTAAAATCGTCCTATCCATCGTTCTGGAAAATATTCATCCAGCCATCCTCTTATCAGCAAAGTCGAATGGGACGAACAGCCGTCATGCTGAAAATACATTTTACTCCTTTGCTCCAAGGGAAAGTTCTCTAATTCTGGCAATAAAAAGTTTTCTAGCAAATTCAAACATACTTCCTGATTTAATGACTCATCCGGAAAATACGGCCCAATTATTCTGACTGGTAAACAGCACACTAAACATTTACCTTTTTAAAAAATTGACTTTACATTGAGTCTTGAAATGAGGATTTTCACTAGCCCAATATCAACAGTTTTGGGATGAAACAACTCCATTTTACGTAAACGTTGCTGCATCGAAAGTAAAATATTATAGTGAAAATCCATAATTTTTCAACCAATGTTTGCACAAAAATGAAGCCTAATGTCATAATCACAAGCTTTTAAGGTGTTAATAAATTTTTGCCTAAAATATATTCTTTAAGTTGCTTTTGCTAAAACCAACCTATGTTGCTCTTCATCGTAAACCTGGTATTTTGGAATAATGAATGCATATCTAAGGCAGTAGCTGCATCGTCGTCATCAGGGTATGCCTTTTTCGCCTTCTTCTTGTCTTCAACAGATCCCGTGTTTATTAATTTTTTTATTGTATTAACCGTAATGTGTACATATGGATATTTTTCATTGAAGAGTTGAATTGCATACCTGTACGAAACATCCCCAATACCATAGCACTTTCTTTCTTGAAGAGTTATCATTGTAACAGAATCACACTTTGAAATAAATTATGTATTATTGAAAATTGACAATAAAATGACAATTAGTAAACAAATGACAATGTTTTGTTTGAAATGTTGTATGCATAGATTCCTAGATCCAATCGACGATAATTGTTTTAATAAATAAAAATAACGGTTTCACGAAATTGTGTCGATTATTTTCAAATTTTGCAATTATTATTATTTTTCGGTTCTAAACAACTTTTCTTAATAAAATTTTGCTCTATGATACACAAAGAAGGTACTTTACCTGCAAAAAAAAAAGTTTTTTGTTCCACCACCAAGGCGCTTTATATTTAACAAATTAAAAATATGATGAAAATTTATTTCCAATGCAGCAGAGCTGAATATGAAAAAAATCGTTTGGTCATTTACACCTATAATGAACTCAACCCGTGGACACAGTGTATGCGTTGGAGTATCGGCAAAATTGATTGCCTCGACGATAATGTACCAAATCTATATAAGTATTTATACAAGAATGTCGTTGGGGTCTTCGGAAAAGTGCAAGACAGAAAAATTCATTTTGTCTTTCTTTTACTTGTATTATTTGTGTAAAATTACAAATTATCATTCAAATTAGTAACATCTGGTAAAAATATACGAAAAATGTGGAATTAAAGTAACTGCGTTATTTTGATCAATAAACCGAATAAATACCTTATTTTTTATCTAAAAGCAATAATACCAATATACCGTATGTTTTTTTTTTGTAAGGTTTAACTAAGAAACTCCAAATTTTTTACCATATTTTTTTTATTTCTACATAATCAATACGTTTGTGTTTCCGTTTAAATTACATTAATTAAAATCATGTTGATCTTCTGGATTCTTTGTACTGTTATAGTTGTTGAACGTATTAGTATTTCTTTTGTATACACGAGATAAAATAGAGGTTATCAGAAAATTTAAAAAAAGGGTATCATAGCTTTAAGATAAAAAGTACGAAGTTTAATATTTTCCTTATTTTGATTAAATCTCCATGTCATCTATAACCTACTTTATAGTAATTACGTTCTACAAGTGTATGCCATAAAATTACAATAACGGATTTAGCACTAATAAAATCTTGTTTATTGCTGGAGTAACCAATGACCGAAATATTTTGGTTTGATAATGATTTTATTGACGAAAATTAATGATTATAAAACATTTATTTATTTATACCAGACCTTCAAATACTGTTATTATTAATATCTAATTTTAGATATGCTCATATCGACACGTTTTCATTGGTTTGTTTGAAAACAAAGAAATCTTCATTTTAATTTGAGCTTTGTGTTCCTCTTGTATGATGTTTCTTATAAAATTATTTACGTCAGAAGTGTATAATTGATCGAATAAATGATAAAATTATTTTTACGGAAACATTTACTGCATCCTTATTTATTCTAGATGGTCAAGGACCTTCTGGCAAAATGTACGTGTTGATTATTTATGCTCGTACATTTAATCGTTTAATACTTGAGGTATGCCTAACTTTTTGTACATCAGTTCCCTAGGTATTTGTTGAATAAAAGTAGGACGTACGTCAATCAAGAACTTTGACACGTATTTTTGTTTGTTTATTCGAATGAACAATATCTTGTAAACATCAATTAAAAAACTGCAATAAAACTTTCATTTAATGTAAATAATTAAAATAAGTTCCAGACTTTGAATGTTCCGTACGATTTCGTTTTAATGTTTTAGATAAGTGATGGTGGATAAATGGAATCTGAATGCATCAATGTTTTTCTTAATTGATGTGTTCAAAAAGTCTACAAAAGTATTGTTATCACATTGATAGGTATGAGATTTTTTTTAAGGCAAAGAGCATTAGTGTAGTTTATTAATTATGGACAATACAAATAGGGCACTATAACAGACATGATGATTAATGATTGTTACGTATAATTAACTAAAAATACCTAATATTTTAATACATTGACGCCTGATGAGCATTATCAATTTATTTTCTAGATTAAAGTAGAAAGTTGTTTATTGCTAGACAGCAATTAGCCCTCATGACACGAGATGAAGATGTGACTACAACAACTAGGCAGCTTATTCAACTATAAATATTAAATAATAAAAACGTACGTGTCTTTATTCATAGTAACAATTGTTGCCGTTGTGCATCGTTTGAAGTATGTCCACCAGATTCACTGCCTGAACAAATTCTACCACTGGGATGGGGGGTGGTTATGAGATTCTTTTGACAAAGAACGTGCATATACTTATGCAGCATCATCTTTCCTAGTGCTGTAAAGTTATGATAGAACCAGTGTCTATAATGCAAATTCAAGAACAAAACAATCGCTAAGTGATTTATCTTGACTTGACTGACAATAATGTTATTATTACTCAAATTGATTGCTTGCCTTACTTTGACTTTCCTGGCAATAATTACAACATTAGAATTTATTTACAAGTCTGATAATTAATTACTCGCAAACCTCAAATCTGATCAAACTAAGTTGGCCGTCTAGTGATCGGTACGTTGTGTTATTTGACTGAGATAGGCTGGATGAGGTAAATGGTGCATCATGTGGGGCAGGTAAACAATGAAACTACTCAAATTAAAATTAACGAGCTTTGCGCAATGGTGGTCCAGCCCTTTAATATACTATTGTGGGAAAGAACCACCATTAAAACCCACTTTATTGATAAATAAGTAATTGCACAAGTACATTAATAAATCAAATAACAAAAAAAAAACAATGAAAGGGTTATAGTTATTAATGATACTAGTTCGATATGAACGTCATAATGAAACGCGTGTAAAGTTAAACCACGAGGCGTTAGCCGAGTAGTTTATTTACGCAAGTTTCCTTGCGAAGTTCATATCGAACGTGTATCATTCAAAATTTAATCTACACCAGTCCAAATAGATTTTGGTGGCATAGATTCGATTTGTTTACAATATCAGAAACGTTTTTGTAAATAAAAATTCAAAATTATTAAGTGCCCATATTAATCGATGTTATAGTAACCGCGCTTGTTGATTGTTGCAATTTTTACGTTGACAACGTCATTATTTGCGTTCAATTTTGTGTTTTACATGAGTTTCACGCACTGATGGACTGAATTTAACAAATTGTACAGACTTTATAATTAATGTTTACAATAAATAAATGTTGGTAAAGATTTTATAATGAAGCAAAAGTTGTAACTAACTTTCTTTTTGCCTGTTTTTTATTTTAAAATTTGCGTGTTTTTATCAGTTCATAATGGTACTGGGTGCTATTATGAAGGCCATAATGACACCCAAATGAAGATGATAAATATGTCATAATGACACTGGCGTAGATTAAATATATAATAAAACACTATTAAATTAAAGTGCGGACAAAATTATAACATTAAGAGAAAAATAAATAAAAAGTAGTTTAGTTACACATAAACACATTAAAAAAACCTATTTAGCCACACCCACAATCGTGTTATAAATAATCAGAATAAAAATCGTAATACCAAACATGTCGGTCTTTAAGTAAATAAGTACATAAAACAATAAGGCAAATTACGGTACATATAAAATACAACAACAGTAAAATTGCACAGGTGATAATAAGGTAAAGGCAAGGACAAAAGAAAATAGACAAGAAATTTACACGTATACAATTATTTAGTGACTACTAAAGCACAAAATACAAAGGTACAGCTACAAGAAATTACATATAAAGAGAAATTAATTCGCAGGCAAACAATTCTACTTAACAAACTAACACCAATGAAACTCATTAAAACAAAGTCTTACAAGGGTACGTTATAAATAGATCATAACATCGTGACCGATATATAAGTTTGAGTGCGTTAGAAAAATACAGCGCCCCTTTCTCAGGTTATACATTCATCTATACAACAATAAAAACAAAACAATAAAAACAATAAAAATAAAACTCGAGGTGTTTAATGGTCATCTGGACCCGGGAGTATGTACACTCTTGGCAATTCCACATTGCAATTAATAACCTGTACCCGTTCGCCCACGCCCACCTCTACACAAATATAAATATAAACAACAAACAACAATGCTAATTCACACAAATACAAGAGTGATGGAGCCCTGTACTGTATTTTATTTTAGCAGATTTCAGCTTAATGAGCCCGCGTGCGAGTGAGATACCGTTGCAAGGCAATGCTCGATTTTTAATACGTTATATAGAATTATTTGCTGCCAGCCTTAATTTATATAAAAATGCCTTTAATTGACACAACAGACACAAATCGTTAACATACACGGTTATAACTTCAAAAAGGGTGACTGTTATTTATAGATTAATATTTGGAAAACACATTAAAACTAACACCCGAAAGAAAAGACAAATAAGCGTTGCCTAATTCAAAAGAAAATGCACACGCAAGAAATATTTTAAAGACAAACTGTTTATAATGAAGGTATTTAGTTAACCACACCGATCTGTGCCGATCGACACTCTTAACTGTAACTAGTTTTTCTCCCGATTTCAAACTAACTACCTTTATTTACTCCCACAATCAACCCCCATTTTTCAAAAGTAATAAAAAAAAACAAAAAAATATTATGTTGGAACAGTTTCATATTAATTATTGAACGACATTTTAATTTAAAAAATATGCATTCGTCCGTAACAAGCGCTGCATTTAGGTCTCAAGTTTCAACGTACCAAACAAATATCCCTTTGGGTTTGCGCTATGTTCCTTCGTAATGAATTATTAAATCAGTGATATTTTTACATCAAGAGCGCGCGTATAGAAATTTTCAACAATTCGTCACGCCAGTTTCGGCAGACACCTGTTTCTCTACCCTCCAAAAACATGAGCAAATTACGACGTATTATCAAGATATTAAAAATCCACTAATTATCTTTCCTATCGCGATAACAATGGCGATTTGACAGACGTCTATTACAATAATAAAATTTTCGCGGTCCGCTACCTCCACTGTATGTTCAAAATCAGCCAAATTGTAGTCTTTCTGATTTTGTCGGCATGCGGTCTTCAATTGGAGACATTCAAGAAAAGAAAGCAATTTTTAATTGTGTTTAATTAGTTACAGCAATGAGGAAACACATGTTTTTATTATTAATACCACATTTTAATTATGTCGTCTCAATAGCCACCACTAATTATCCGAGTTTATACTTTTGTAAATATTATTCTGTCTCTTTGAAGAGGTCATACATACTTTCTATCAATATGTCATGGAAAATTGCGTAATTGTGTTCAATTTCTATTGTTGTACATATAAACTTTTTACAATCGTCGCAATACCGATTTTTTAATCAAAGATATAATTAACGCAACTTCCATCTATATAATATATGTTTACCTGCGACCTCTGTAGAAAATAGGCAAAAACACACGACACACAGCCTCGGTAAATGGCTCTTTACGGTCGGTAAACAAATCGCTCAGTTTTCGTAAACAAAACGCACAGTTTGATTATATTATAATTGTACAGTAACCATAAATAATTATTATAATGTTTCTAATGTTAATTAAACCAACGTAGTGGTAAATAGCACGAATTATATCCTATATGACCATCAAAGTTGTGAGACATGTACGTACCCTCTATAATAAGTATATAAGTAAAATTGCTCGAAATAAAATTGTTAAAAAATCTAAAGATGGAATAATATACATTTGAAGAAATGAAGTACCCTATCATAACTAGTTTTTAGATCTCTCTGTATATATGAAACGAACAACAAAAACAACAACTAAAATAAAAAATCCACGTGTTTAAGCATCATTTACAATACCTGATAAAAATGAACACATTAAAAGTAGTGCAGAGTTTTTTGGCACACTGGATATGGTCAGAGGTAAAGTATGGTACGTAATTTGTGTTGTAAAGCAATTACGCACAGCAATTACGCACGCATGCGTTTCCGTTCGCGCGTAATATGCCTTTTACAACACTTATTACGTACTATACTATTACAGTATCATTATCACCCAACAATTCATTGGTTGAAGGTGAATGTTTCTCAATACCCAGATTGTGTAGAATTCCATCAGAGTTGGTGGCTTCATTTATAGCAGTTATGAATTGGAATAGCCTACTGAAAAACGACAAATATCTGAAAAATAATGGGTGTTTTGAATATCACTTATATATTGTGAAAGGCATAATGATTATTGCTTTTAAACAAAGCTAAAGCGGATAGTTTCGATGCAGATCTATATTGCGAAAATATTCACCAATGAACCGTCTTGATACTAAAAACATCACGCATAATGATTCATTAATTGCTAATACTATTACTTACCCAAAATAAGCCTATAATCTTTAGCTCTATTAGTCATAGCTACATTTATAAATAGGGTGACCATTTATATAAAAAGGAAATACGGGACATGGGCGCATCGCCCGAAGAGTCTGAGGGTACCAAATACTCCTAGGTAAGGGAAGGAGAGGGAATTTCTTTTAAATTATATACTACAAAATTTATGCTCTAGTCTAAGTGACAAATGTAGTGGTTGTTTATAGTAAGTATGTAGGCGTCCCATGTTATAATGCAATTTAATTCTGTATTTTACTTCGGGCTTTAAAAGTACAGAGCGAAACATTACTCATTTTTATATTTTTCCATTGAAAAAATATATGAGTGATCTTGGAAATATTCAAGGCAATTCATTTCAAAATTATGATTTGTCATTAAAAGCCCATTTAAAGTGTTCCTGGAGTAAGACTAGTTTTTTCGCTGGTCCAAATTTTATTCTTATCCGAAAAATCCTTTCCGTGGCAGCGATGGATCCTATTAAATACATGCACATTTGAACAATTTTTAAGATGTTGTGTGGAATATCTTCACTCTTGAAGTGGTTAAATAACTCGACCCATTGTTTGTCGATAGAAACAGAAACTTCTTTTCACTCTTTTATTTTTTGACTGATTGTATATTGTTTAAATGTACACAATATCATCAAAAAGTTCCGAATCATCTATACGAATATCAAGGTGTTGTTTTTGAAAATCAGTTAATGAGTTTCCGACATCTGATCACAGAGGATCTTTTTTAGCAATAACCAAGGAAACGCTTGAATTCATTTATCCAAATAGGCTATACAAGTAATAAAAAATATGGTTTTAAATTGAGTTACGGCTAGGTCTTCTCTTTCATTTACCAAAGCCACTAGCATAGTTTAACTTGATTTGACAAAAAACTAAATTTGATAGAACCATGAAGATTTTTCAGATTCCATTTCCAGCACACATTTATGAAATGTAGAAGCTTGTGAGTGAAGCAACGATAGCTTTATCTAGCCTTGCGGTTAAATTGAAACTTGATCTATTGTTTTAGGTTGTTCAAAGCACACTTTAACAATTGCTATAGACAAATAATATATTCGGATATAATGTCTGACGTCCACCTGTTTGTTGTTACAAAATTCACCGTTGCAAGATCATTTTGTATGAAGCTTAATGATTCTTTTTTTAAAATGTTACACACAATTCTTTCAGATATTTTAAATATTACACTTATTTAATAGAATAATAAAGTATTTGTTATAAATATAAGGAAATTTTGTATGAATTAATGCAGTAGTAGATAATTTCTTACTGACTAATCAAAAATGTTATCAATGTGCAATTGCTGTTATAAGAATTGATATACAATTCTTGAAACTATGGATCGTTTAAAGCAGTAACATCAAGATTTTTTTACAGTTTCTAGTTTAAATTAATTAACACTGTTTTACTTTCAAATTTGATCGTAAGTGCGTTTTATTCTTGTATTAATATTCATCCCCATACACACACATATTTTTTTAATTTAAACCTCCGTTTTAATCGTTTTATCTAAGAATACACCGCTATCCAATTATAACAATAAATTACGTTCTTAGTAGTGTTCCTACACAAGGGGGTTAGTATTAATATACAGGGTGTCCCACGACGTTTTGACAGTCCAATATCTCGAAAACTGTTCAAATGACAAGTATGAAATTTGGCAGTTATAAACTTTCGAAACTGATGCTTATATCTACCATAAAAAGACTTCCGGTTTTTCTCTCATCTCCGGTCACGTGACTCCAACATAATTTTTTTAAATGGGACAACCGGTATAACATTAGATTTTTTGGTAGACCTTTCAAAACAAATTCAACCCTAACATACTTGTCAGGGTACTTGTATGCAAGAACTATAATATGGGCTAAATGGACAGGTGTATAAAAATAACGAGTTTATTAAAACACGTAACATAAATATCTAAAAACTACAAAGCCCCTAAATAGAAAAATAATTATAATAAATGTTCAAATTGATGGCCATGTACATTGACACATTTGTTAAAAGATATCTTGTACATGCTAATGTACACGCCTGTCTAATTTAGTCCTTTAAATCATCTAAATGGGGGTGTGGCATAAACCAGACCTTTTAAGTAAAGAGAAAGAAATCCAGATGTGTAATATCCCGAGAACGGGATGGCCACTTAAAACCCGAAATCTTTTTATGGTGGATATAAGCATCATTTTCGACAGTTTATAACTGCCAAATTTCATACTTGTCATTTGAACAGTTTTCGAGATATTAAACTGCCAAAACGTTGTGGGACACCCTGTATATGTAGATTATATGTAACTTAATATTAGGTTTGTGTTCATTATTTTATTTCTGTATTTCTACGCTGCCTCTACATACTATTAAAAAACACAGCTTTCATTTTTTGTTGTACTTTATATAACTCTATATCCACAATTCCTGATATTAGTTTACTCGTAAATTTATGTTAATACGCTTACCTTAGTTAACTTTAAGGCACTTCGTGGCGCTACAAAAACAAGTAAAATTCATCAAAATGACCACAACATCCAACTTGACCATAACTCCAAACAAGTTTTTTGGCTACCGGATGAGAGACTTTTACGTTTTTCTCTGAATTATGAGCCACCAAGGTCTTCCTTACTGAAATAGGAGAAATAGTAAAAACCACATATTTAACCACACGTATTAGTACGAGTTTTTTTTTGGTTCAGGTGCCACGGCTGTACCTAAGATACCAAATGCAAAACACTAAAAGTTAATATCTGGGAAACTGAAGTTATTCCAACATGTCTGAAAATGCAGTAAGAGTATGTCTATTTTAGGTTTGTTAATGAAATTGATCAACATTTGTAAGATAAATAGAGAATAGAAATAAGCAAATTGAATGTAGTTGTTTTGAAAATGCGCGAAGACTGTTGAGATGGAATGCAACCTACCATATTTTATACATATGTACTTTATTATTAAGGAACCTAGTGAATTTGTAAAGAAACTACACCCACATATTTAATTGCTTTATTAAAAACTACTTCTAAAATGATACAAAGCGTATTTAAAAAAATAAATGTGTCTGTTACGCTACATAACTTACAAAGAAATCCCATAGAATTTACAATAATTATATTATTCATCTGCTACGGTGGTCGAACGATTAGAGCGACGCGGTTAACTCTTGCCGAGGTATCCACTAAAAAAATACAGGTCAATAGCTCTTTCTAGAAAAAAGTGGTTGTTGAACACCGAAAACGATGTTGTAGGCGAGGGTTCGTAACGGAGGAAATTTTCTGTCTCGAAGGAGGGAGATTACATTTATCATTTCTTAGAAAGTTATTTTCAAAAGGGCCATTTGAATTTGTTTTTATTTCCACATTTGAATTTCGTGCCATTTAATTTTTTACGTTGAGTATACTATTTGCAAATTTAGATCCATTATCTACAACTTCCTCCCCACCTTAAAATCAATCTTATGTAACAACCTTTGCCCCGTGAAGGAGGGCAAAAGCCCAAACTTCATGGGGCAAAGGGTCATGTCCCTTCAAAAGACCAAGTTTCACCTCATATTTTGAAAACGTCCAGAGCTGGCATTGATAGGCTAAACAAACTTTGTTATAATTTCTGTACTCAGAATATGGCTTTCTTCATTTGTTTCCATGATTTTGAGCAGTTTGGTTCCTTTTTTAAAAGGACTATCATTTTTTGGACATCTTTTAACAATTTTAGCAACAAATAGTCTGAAAGTACTTTTGTTTTCTCCCAAAACTTCTATTAACACGCAGTCTCCCTCTTCAACATTTTTGTCTGCTTGCATCATTTCAATTTCAATATCATCATTATTTATTGCGTCGTTACTGTTATTATGTAGAGAAATTTCATCATCTGATGAATAATCATTCTGTAGCTCCACTGGAAAAAGCTGTTTTTGCATATTTTTGGCTTTCTTTTCGCTTGTTTCCTTTTCCAATTGAGTTGGATTTTGTTGGGTATTGCGGTTATTATCGCAGATTTCAAGCCTTTTGCACTACGTTTATGCTTCAGCTGGTGATACGGGAGTCATTTAATCCCCGACAGGTTCCAGCCACAGCAGTTTCAGCAAAACATTTTAAATGGGGGCGAGAAGAAACTGTTTTGTTTTTAAATTCAGAATTAGGGGCATCGCCATCAAACTTAGGTCTACGACAGCAGGAGTAACAGCAGACTCTTTCGTTTTCAAATGCCAAAACGGATTCATCATTGGCCGCTGGGTCATCCTGAGGCTGGTCTGTTACTTCATTTAGCAGTAAGTCTTCCTCGGACAACACTCCTGGATGGTATGGGCAAATCCCTGTTACCCGGAATGATGCTCCTTGCCAAGCGGTTCTTTCGTAAGCTGTTTTGAAATGTTCAGATATGTGGCGCAGTGTAATTGTCCGTCTACGGTGAGAAAAAAGCCGATCAGTGTCTTGTGTGTGTCTGTGTGGGTAGGTTGGTTGCGTGCGTGCGTGTGTGTGTGGCCGTGCGTGCGTGATCGTGTGCGCGTGTGTGTCTGCGCGCTGTGTGTGTGTGTGTGTGTGTGTGTGTGTGTGTGTGTGTGTGTGTGTGTGTTACAAATACATTAAATTAATTAATGCATAATGACGCATTTGTACTGGCCTCTAGAAGGCGTACACGATTATCAAACATAAAATCGGCTTATTCACTTAAGTCGGCATTATCAAGATATGTCCAAAGTAGTTTTAAGTAGTTTTTATTATAAACGATATAAGCTTAGAAACATTTTCTCTATTTTGTTAAATTAGGGCAGGGTGAGAGGTAAATGTTTACTTGAAAAATGTGATAATTCAACCGGTTTTATAAACTGAGCCTCGTTTAAGAGAAGCTTTGTATGCTTCTAACAAAGTATTAACATCGTCGGTTTAGTTTTCTTTGTAGTCGGTAGATGGCGTTTTGTGACAAAGCCTTAAATTTTGCAATTTTAAATATAAAGGCATCATTATTTTAACTCACAAAAAGAACGTAAAAATACATAATTTGGTGAAACTGCAAGTCGATATCTTCTTACGTTACAAAGATAAAAAATGTATGTAAATATACACTTTACAAGTAACAGAATTAGAGAACATAGTTAAATGTCATTGATTATTAAAATGTATTGATTATTAAACAATTTAAACAATACGAACAAAACCTAGTGTGTTGAATGTCCCTAGAAGGCGGATGATAAGATTTATTTTTAAATTATTATGTCGCATTAGAATTTTCTTTCTGTGTTATCTGTGACCCTGAAAAGGGCCGATGTTATAAAAGGATGGAGTGCAACAGTCCTAGCTCTGATGAACGAATGGCGCCCCAAATTTAAAATTGTCGCCCGTCCTGCTCAATACAGAGCTGCAATCTCTCATGCATAGACCAACCACTCTCTACTTCTGCCATTGGAATACGGCGAATGGCGTTCCTTATTCGCTCTACCATATTCTTGCTGGTAGCTGGCTTGGTTAAATAAACAATATCTTTCAAGGTGCCGCAAAAATTAAAATCAAAAGAAGTCAGGTCAAGTGACTTAGAAATTGAAACGTGTTTTTCTACTTTTGCTATAACTGTTTCTCTTAATATAAGTACCTGATTGGCTACGGAAAAAAACTGCCCCTTCCCATCCATCTGTCAGGAAATTTTCTGTCCAAGAATTGACGGACATTTGCCGAAGAATGGGCTGGACACCCATCATGCTGAAAAACATGTTTTGTACGTGTTTCTAATGGCACTTTTGCTAAAAGAACTGGCATTTTGTTGGTCAGAAAATTAGCTAAATTTCACCGATCAGGTTTTCATTAAATATAAATAGCCAAATGATCGTTCCTCCAAATATACTGCACCAAACTTTTACGCTTGACCTGCCTTGATGTTGCACCTCTTTCATCCAATGAGGATTGGTTTGCTACCAGTAATGCATGTTATGCAAATTCACGTTGCCATTGCTGTTAAAAGTATCCTCATTCGTCTATAGTATATTTGATAATAGTCTAGGATTTTGAGCTACCATATTTAGCAACCAATGGCGATAATCAAGCCTTCTATCAAAATCAAAGGGGGTTAATGCCTGATGGAGAACTATATGGTATGGGTGTACTCTAAATTTGAAATAAAACTTTTTATTAAACGATGTTAATAAGACAGGTATATATTTCAGGGCAGCATAGGTAACTACCTACGGACGGTAATTTGTCGTTAGAAATGTCTCTAGTATTTCCATGAGGATTAAATTCTGTATACGCTAGTACGTTTATGATATTTTCTTCAGTTCGGTCTCTACCACGTCTAGGAAAGACGGACCGATGAATACTTCCGGTATTGCTTAAAAACGCCGTGCTAATCGCCCAAAAACTCTTTTCTCGTAACGATGCCTTTCTGGGTACCGCGCAGCATAATCTCTTGCAACAACAGTTGAATTCTTCATACGTTCAAAATATACAACAAACATATCAAATGCTTAATGGCATTTTGAAAACAACGGTTCGTTAATCAAACACGAAAACCTCTAATGGAGCTAGTATTATTTAGACGCAAAGAAATATTTAAAGTGGCTTTTGTTTTGCGTTATTTTTGGCCTACTTGTCTTTAAAACTAGGTTGCAGCTCTACATTGAACAGTACGGGTGACAATTTGAACATTTGGGACGTCATTAGTTCTTCAGTATTAGGGCTGTTGCACACCATTTTTCTGCAACACCGGTCCTTTTTAATGCTCAATGCAACCTAATAATTTAAAAAATAAATTTTATTGTTTACTGTAATTTAAAGGGGACATTTAATAATTAATAAAATTTAATAATTAACGACAGTTAAACGTATTCTCTAATTCTGTTAAAATATATTTTTTCATTTATTTTTATTCATATCGACTTACGGTTTTCACCAATGTCTATATTTTTTCATGCTCTTTTCAGAGTTAAAAATAATTATACCCTTATATTTAAAATTGCAAAAATTTACGGCTTTGTCACAAAACGCCATCTACCTACTAGAAAAGAAACTAAACCGACAATGTTCATGCTTTATTAGAAGCATCCAAGAAGCCCCTCTCAAACGAGACTTTATTAAAATCAGTTGAATTACGAAGAAGTTATGATTTTTTTTCAAGAGAACATTTACTTATCCCCCTCCCCTCATTTAACAAAATAAAGAAAATGTTTCTAAGCGTATGCAGTTTATAATAAAACTATTTGGGACATATAGGTACTGATAATGCGGATTTAAGAAAAAACCGATTTTCTAATTTGGCGTTCGTGTAGGCCTCGTAGCGGCCATTTCAGGAACTTGAAACTAATTTCCAGCAATTTCTCTCTCTCACTTTTACTATCAATATTTACAGCCGGCCACCTTTATAAATTGACCACCCGGTACACGCTCGCAGCTGAACGTAATAGAACAAAGTTCAAAAAAGTTATATGCAATAATTATAGAGGTATAATTTTTTTAAGAAAACCTCAATACGGTTCAAATTACAAATTTAATTAATTACCTTCGAATTACGGGATTGTGTTATTACTTTTAATAAAGACGAGATGGTTTGCTTAAAAGTAAATTACGTTATTTTTTTTTAATTCATGGAGTGTTTCACGGCATCTTTGACCACCAACTTTGATAATAAATAATTCCCCGATTTTATCGTAGTGCTGCCATTCTATTCTTTTTATATACAGTAATTTGCAGAATAGTGAGTATGTGTACTGATGAACCTGATGGCAACTTTTCCATAAAATTTACTTATGATTACAAAACATGTATCTACATTTTGCTATTAATACTCTATGATAGTGCACGTGACTTTTTAATAAGTGACCTAGAGAGAACTTTATACCATCTCGCCATCTCCAATATTGTCAAGTTTTAATTGATAGGAGGTACGTACTAAGTAAAGCGTAAGATATAAATTGTTAGTTTCAAAAATTGTAAGGTAATCTCCTAACTAACCCCGTCCCACATTAGATAATGCTTTCATATTTTAATACTTATTCTGAGGAATCTTACAATACGCTTATTTATCGCGTTTGATTGTGTTGCTTATCAAGATATACTGGAAATGAATTTACTTTCTCAGGATGTAATAGACGTGATGTTATTTAATAACCACAATTCAGTCATAGCAGTTCTGTTTTTTTTTTTTTTTGTAAGATTGTGGTTAAATCAATTACTGTACCTTGGCATAGAAAGTGTAATGTTTCCTGGTATTCGTAAAATATACAGTCGGGGTGTGGCATAAACCAGACCTTTTAAGTAAAGAGAAAGAAATCCAGATGTGTAATATCCCAAGAACGGGTTGGCCACTTAAAACCCGAAATCTTTTTATGGTGGATATAAGCATCATTTTCGACAGTTTATAACTGCCACATATCATACTTGTCATTTGAACAGTTTTCGAGATATCAGACTGTCAAAACGTCGTGGGACACCCTGTATATGTAGATTATATGTAACTTAATATTAGATTTGTGTTGTTCATTATTTTATTTGTGTATTTCTACGCTACCTCTACCTACTATTAAAAAACACAGCTTTAATTTTTTGTTGTACTTGATATAACTCTATATCCACAATTCCTGATATTATTTTACTCGTAAATTTATGTTAATACGCTTACCTTAGTTTACTTTAAGGCACTTCGTGGCGCCACAAAACAAGTAAAATTCATCGAAATGACCACAACACCCAACTTGACCATAATTCCAAACAATTTTTTTGGCTACCGCATGAGAGACTTTTACGTTTTTCTCTGAATTATGAGCCACCAAGGTCTTCCTTAATGAAATAGGAGAAATAGTAAAAACCACATATTTAACCACACGTATGAGTACGAGTTTTTTTTTTGGTTCAGGTGCGACGGCTGTACCTAAGATACCAAATGCAAAACACTAAAAGTTAATATCTGGGAAATTGAAGTTATTCCAACATGTCTGAAAATGCAGTAAGAGCATGTCTATTTTAGCTTTGTTAATGAAATTGAACATTTGTAAGATAAATAGAGAATAGAAATAAGCAAATTGAATATAGTTGTTTTGAAAATGCGCGAAGGCTGTTAAGATGGAATGCAACCTACCGTATTTTATACATATGTACTTTATTATTAAGGAACCTAGTGAATTTGTAAAGAAACTACACCCACATATTTAATTGCTTTATTAAAAACTACTTCTAAAATGATACAAATCGTATTTAAAAAAATAAATGTGTTATGCTACATAACTTACAAAGAAATCCCATAGAATTTATAATAATTATATTATTCATCTGCTACGGTGGTCGAACGATTAGAGCGACGTGGGTTTAACTCTTGCCGAGGTCAATAGCTCTTTCTAGAAAAAAGTAGTTGTTGAACACCGAAAACGATCTTGCAGCCGGGGGTTCGTAACGGAGGAAATTTTCTGTCTGGAAGGAGGGAGATTACATTTATCATTTCTTAGTAAGTTATTTTCAAAAGGGCCATTTGAATTTGTTTTTATTTCCACATTTGAATTTCGTGCCATTTAACTTTTTAAGTTGAGTATACTATTTGCAAATTTAGATCCATTATCTACAACTTCCTCCCCACCTTAAAATCAATCTTATGTAACAACCTTTGCCCCGTGAAAGAGGGCGTTTTCATATTTTAAAAACGTCCAGAGCTGGCGTTGATAGGCTAAACAAGCTTTGTTATAATGCCTGTATTCAGAATCTGGCTTTCTTCATTTGTTTCCATGATTTTGAATAGTTTGGTTCCTTTTTTAAAAAATCGCGGAACGAAACTATCATTTTTTGGACATGTTTTAACAGTTTTAGCAACAAATAGTCTGAAAGTACTTTTGTTTTCTCCCAAAACTTCTATTAACACGCAGTCTCCCTCTTCAACATGTTTGTCTTCTTGCATCATTTCAATTTCAATATCATCATTATTTATTGCGTCGTTACTGTTATTATGTAGAGAAATTTCATCATCTGATGAATAATAATTCTGTAGCTTCACTGGGAAAAGCCGTTTTTGCATATTTTTGGCTTTCTTTTCGCTTGTTTCCTTTTCCAATTGAGTTGGATTTTGTTGGGTGTTGCGGTCAATATCGCAGATTTCAAGCCTTTTTGCACTACGTTGACGCTTCAGCTGGTGATACGGGAGTCATTTAATCCCCGAGAAGTACCAGCCACAGTAGTTTCAGCAAAACATTTTAAATGGGGGCGAGAAGAAACTGTTTTGTTTTTAAATTCAGAATTAGGGGCATTGCCATCAAAATCAGGTCTACGACAGCAGGAGTAACAGCAGACTCTTCATTTTCAAATGCCAAAACGGATTCATCATTGGCCGCTGCGTCATCCTGGGGCTGGCCTGTTACTTCATTCAGCAGTAAGTCTTTCGCGGACAACACTCCTGGATGGTATGGACAAATCCCTGTTACCCGGAATGATGTTCCCTTGCCAACGGCAGCGGTTCTTTCGTAAGCTGTTTTGAAATGTTCAGATATGTGGTGCAGTGTAATTGTCCGTCTACGGTGAGAAGAAAGCCATTCGGAGTGAAGGGCTTTTGGTCTGTTTTTCGCTTGTAATTTCTAAAACCAAGACAATATATCTGAAAAGAGTCATTTTTCAAGACCCGCAGAGTATGGGCTTCGGACCTTTGCCCTATGTTATACAACTACCACACCAAAAGGATATATTTAGTATTATTGCCACATTTTCAAGATGAATTAGAGGGTATCAACAGTCACTCGAATCTCACACTAAACTACAGTTGATAACTATAAAAAATGTTTACCTCATTTCTTCTTCTTTTTCTTCGTCGGTTCTTCGTGACTGCCAACACACAAAATCAACAATTACCAACATAAATTTTGATAGAACACCGAAAAATACCGGTGCCGATCTTTACCCCACGCGGCTCTTTGACCCACCTTACCCTAATTTGAATGATATATGAAATCAGACTGTATGTATACGGTCTAGACCGTTTATATACAGCCTACATTTCGCCGACCGTTTGATATTAGCTTGATATTTCATATACGGACTAGACCGTATATATATATATATATATATATATATATATATATATATATATATATATATATATATATATATATATATAACGTGGCACGTTGTGTTTATTATCTTCGTAAGATTTACGATGTGTATGATAAAACAAAAAAACCAAGTCTGTTGTTAAATTCACTTAATTCGTAAAATAAAATAATACCTAACGCATTCTGATTTTGAATACATATGGTATAGATTTAGTTGGGCCCGATATAAATTGACTAGACCTTTTATACATGGACTAGGCTGTGTGTGAAACAAATGTTTATTTGAAGTAAGAATGAAGACAAAAAGCAGTATGTTTCTTATTTTAATACGAACGAAGTGATGTATATGTGTACAGAATTAGATATAGAGTTCAAGAATCACTGTTGATATCAATTATACAACTTCCAAAAATTAATGTTGCTTTTCATTAAAATAATCGAGTACGGATTACCTTCTAATTTTATTCAGCTTTTAAACCCATTTATCATTTAAACGTGTTTGCGATAAAATTATAATGCAACGTAATACTTATTGCAGCGAATGTTTACGTACACTGACAAATTGTTAATACATGAAGGAAAAACTTTGTAGGAGTGTGAGATTTGGCATAGTTTTCATATGGAGGAGTGCAGAAAGATCAAATTTATGCATATATATATATATATATATATATATATATATATATATATACGATTATCAAATAGAAAATCGGCTTATTCACTTAAATCGGCATTTTCAAGATATGTCCAAAGTAGTTTTTATTATAAACGATATAGGCTTAGAAACATTTTCTCTATTTTGTTAAATTAGGGCAGGGGTGAGAGGTAAATGTTTACTTGAAAAAAATGTCGTAATTCAACCGATTTTTATAAACTAAGTCTCGTTTAAGGGAAGCTTCTTGTATGCTTCTAACAAAGTATTAACATCGTCGGGTTACTTTTCTTTGTAGTCGGTAGATGGCGTTTTGTGACAAAGCCTTAAATTTTTGCAATTTTCCCGAAAATTTTAAATATAAGGGCATCATTATTTTTAACTCACAAAAAAGAGCGTGAAAAAATACATAATTTGATGAAACACGCAAGCCGATATCTTCTTACGTTACAAAGATATGGAAAAAAAAATGTAAATATACGTTTAACGGTCATTGATTATTAAGATGTATTGATTATTAAACAATTTAAACAATTCGAACAAAATCTAGTGTGTTGAATATCCCCTAGAAGGCGTATGTTTAATTTAAAGCGGATAATAAGATTTATTTTTTAAATTATTATGTCGCATTAGGAATTTTCTTTCTGTATTATCTGTGACCCTGAAAAGGGCCGATGTTATAAAAGGATGGTGTGCAACAGTCCTAGCTCTGATGAACGAATGACGCCCCAATTTTCAAATTGTCGCCCGTCCTGCTCAATACAGAGCTGCAATCTCTCACGCATAGACCAACCACTCTCTACTTCTGACATTGGAATACGGCGAATGGCGTTTCTTATTCGCTCTACCATATTCTTGCTGGTAGCTGGCTTGGTTAAATAAACAATATCTTTCAAGCTGCCGCAAAAATTAAAATCAAAACAAGTCAGGTCAAGTGACCTAGAAATTGAAACTGATAATGCGGATTTAAGAAAAAACCGATTTTCTAATTTGGCGTTCGTGTAGGCCTCCTAGCGGCCATTTCAGGAACTTGAAACTAATTTCCAGCAATTTCTCTCGCTCACTTTTACTATCAATATTTACAGCCGGCCACCTTTATAAATTGACCACCCGATACACGCTCGCAGCTGAACGTAATTTAATTAATTACCTTCGAATTACGGGATTGTGGTATTACTTTTAATAAAGACGAGATGGTTTGCTTAAAGGTAAATTACGTTATTTTTTTTTAATTCATGGAGTATTCACGGCATCTTTGACCACAAACTTTCATAATAAATAATTCCCCGATTTTATCGTAATGTGGCCATTCTATTCTTTTTGTATACAGTAATTTGCAGAATAGTGAGTATGTGTACTGATGAACCTGATGGCAACTTTTCCATAAAATTTAATTATGATTACAAAACATGTATCTATATTTTGCTCTATGATGGTGCACGTGACTTTTTAATAAGTGACCTAGAGAGAACTTTATACCATCTCGCCATCTCCAATATTGTCAAGTTTTAATTGACAGGAGGTACGTACTAAGTAAAGCGTAAGATATAAATTGTTAGTTTCAAAGATTCTAAGGTAATCTCCTAAACAACCCCGTCCCACATTAGATAATGCTTTCATATTTTAATACTTATTCTCACGAATCTTACAATACGCTTATTTATCGCATTTGATTGTGTTGCTTATCAAGATATACTGGAAATGAATTTACTTTCTCAGGATGTAATAGACATGATGTTATTTAATAACCACAATACAGTCATAGCAGTTCTGTTTTTTTTTTTGTAAGATTGTGGTTAAATCAATTACTGTACCTTGGCATAGAAAGTGTAATGTTTCCTGGTATTCGTAAAATATACATAAAAACTCTAGTGTATTTGGTAATATTTCAAAGCACTAATATTTTTGTTTGGCTACAATGTGTTGTAATCATTTCCTTTGTACCTTCGACCTAGGTTTATCAGGTACATTTTACAAAACATGGGTTAACCAGGATAAGAATATATGAGTAGTGGTTTCGTGTAAATTGATCGAAAACAATTACTCGAAAGAAAATTGCTCGAAAAATTGTTCCTCGAATGCAAGTACCTCGAAAGGTTACTGGCACGAATAACAATTTTTCGAAAAGAAAATGTATTAAATTTATATAAATACAAAATAATTAAATGTGTCCTTAACGAGTACCGGGTGATTCTTTAATACCGATGACAGTTTGAATTTCTCTCAAAACAAAAAATTTTAAAGGTTGGTAATTATGCATTGTCATTTATTTAATTCCAGTGGTGTATGTTGTATCACTCTCTAAATTAATAATTTATTTTTAAATTACAAATAAATCTCCCGGTTTGCAAGAAATTTTATATTTATACTAAGCACAGTTACGTTAACATTTTATTAAATAAACTATAAAAATTGCTCAAAACGTCCATCGTTATAGTTCATGACAGTTCCACTATACACTTCATATTGTCAAACACTTTGACTATCAATATAGTCAGCTAAAGGAAACCATGCTTCATTATAAAAGTTACATTTAAAATATCGTTATTTAAATTGTTAGTAAACCAATCCAATAATCACATCTATTCTCATTATCAACAACATGCAGTTCCTGTACAGCAGAAACCCGGTATGGGTGCATATGTAGATTTTTATGCAAAATCTGTTGACATGTTGTATAAGACAACCCTGTAATTTGAAAATAAAGTTAGTATCAAATTTATCCTACGTTGACAACGTAACTGACGCATTGATTTTTTGGGACTTGCTTCCTTGCTTTACGACTTCTACCACTTCATCATTTCGTAGTAATGGACGACCTATAGTGCTGCCTTACAAATGCAATTATTATTTTCTTATCTTCAAAAAGGTTTTTAACCTACAAATGCAAATCAGTCTGCTGTAAACATTATCTAATCACTTACTTTAATAAATTCTTGAATTACGGAGTATCTCACGGAGTAGCTCTGAAAAAAACTGTTTTAACGAACGTTGATAATGCAGAATGGAAAAGTAAATGAAAAAAAAAACAAATTAACGACGGCACTGAAAAGTGGAAAAGATAAAAACTAATTCTTAATCGAAGGCTATTTGTTTATCAAAGACAAAATAAAGTTTATTGGAAATGTGAAGTTTCTAAAAAATTAAAGTGCTTCGCTCGGGCGATAACAATCGAGCATAATGTAACAAAAATAAATAATGTGCACAACCACATAGTTGACGCTGCAAGTGTAGACACTGCTAACGTATATAATACCATCACAGAAAATGCAAATTCTACTGTAGACACCCCACAGTTTCTCTTATCTATCGCATCAGAAACTGTGGGTATAGCCGTAAGTTCAAACAAAAGAACTATCAGGAATATTCGAGCAAGTGAAAATTTGGGTCCCGCAGTTCCAAACCGTAGGCAAGACATCCCTTATCCAACGGAGTTTACGGTCACTGCAAATTGAGAATATTTCTTATTATACAATAAAGGGCAAGGGGAAGATAGGTTCATAATTTTTTGTGCTAGAAGGAATTTACATTGGTATGCCGATGTAACCTCCAAAACTACTCCACTTCTTTTTGAGCAGTTGTATACCATACATTGTTTACAAGGTAATAATGCTGTGCCACTGTTTACGCGCTTCTACCAAATAAAACGGTGGAAACGTATTCTGAACTTTTCGCAAAACTAAAGAATTACACATGATGCGAATCCATAGACAATAATGACAGATTTGGAAAGTGGGGTAATTAATGTCATGCATGATGTGTACATCCTGAAACCAGCTACAAGGGTGTTTTTCCATTTCTGTCTGGCAATTTTCCGACATATTCAATCGAATGGCATTAAAAACAGATATGAAGTAGATTCCGACTTTGCACTAAAAAGAAAATGCTCCCTTAAATGTGTTCACTGAAGAAACCCATAATTCATTATTTTGAGGACATGTGGATCGGTCACCAAAATTTAAGGCATCCACCTCGATTTCCATTACGTATGTGGAATTTTTACGAGGGCATCCTTGAAGGGAACCAAAACTAACCACCGCATCAAAGGTTGACATAGAGATTTCCAGAAGTTACTTTCATCGAATCAGCGTAGCATTTGGAAATTTATAGATACTATCAAACGACAACATATCTTTTAACAAGTTAAAAATAAAACAATGTTTGTCTTGTGTTGAACCTCCAATGGGTAGTTGCAACTACCGTGATTGTGCGGGAATAACTAAGCTTTCGAACTCTGTGCATTCGAGAAACAATTTTCGAGCATTTGATTTCGAGTAAATGTTATCGAGCAATTTTCCGCACACCAAAAAATAGTAATTGCTTTGCTAAAACTACTTAGTTACCCACCTAGTTTTCCATTGACCAAGGATTATGCATGAGAGCGAATTATTTGCAAATGTGATGATGGATGTATGACGTAGAAAGTTTCGGTTGAAAATGGCTACAGATCCTATGGAGAGTGCTTTTGTGTAGAAATTTAATTAGAAATAAACAAGATAAATAGAAATGTAAATGAGATGGAACGAAAACTTTCTAATAAACAATTGAAACCACCTTCTGTTGTTTCCAAGAATGTATTAAAACAATGAGGAAGCAGAGGTTTCAAAAAATTAAAAACTTAGGTACCAAGTGTTCTTAACTTTCCTTTTTATTTTTTCAAAACATACTTATATTTGGCTGGTTTATATAATATTGGCTTAGTAGACCAACATTAATCGATTCCATTAATCCATTACGTGTGATTAACGTATACGTTAAACACACTGGCAAGTTCTTCAATCCCACAACTTTGGGTTACATTAAAATTAAACCAATAGAAGATGTCCAGGTTAAAATACTCGTTGTGGTTTTATTATTGATATTTCAAAAAAAAGTTTAAAACAAAAGTTGGGCCGAATCAAATTCTCCGCATTGTAAAACTATTTTAAAAAATGGTAGTCTTCCGAATATAGCGGGAATACACACCTACTTTGTTATTTCAAATATACACCCTAATATTGTATTTTTGGATTCACTATTATATTCACCTAAAAGTAACCTTAAAAATGAAGCATTTGGGCTATTTCGTACTGTTTTTAAATCTGTAGATAGCGGACTGAGAAAATGTTATTATCGTAATAAAACTTTTTTAAATAGTAATTGTTACCGCGAAAGAAAAGATAATGGGTTTTAATATTTTGTTAATAAGTCGTAAGTTGATAAAGTTGAAAAGAAAAAGCAAAACATATATTGGGGTAGAAAACAGGCGTTCTCTAGAAACTGCTTTTACCAAAGGACTGTGACGAACCGTTGAAAATTTCTATCCACACGGAATTTGGGTAAAACGTCTTCGGTTAGTAATTAATTATATTAGAACACATCGCAAATCATAAGACGGCTTTATTTGTTAGTTTGAAATTCGTTTGCTATGGACGAGTGAATATTTCTTTTAATGATAAATGACAATATTCTCACGTAATATTTCTTGTTTTTATAACTTTTAAAAACGAGGGTGGATTTCAGAATAAACAGTTAGTTGCAGTTGGAGGTTCGATTGAGTCGTACCATTCTTATTGTTTTGTTACAACCATAATGGTAAACCGTTGCTGTTATAAATAAATTTTTAAAAAGTCAGTGGCTCATATTTGTTGTCAATTTTATTTGTGAGACTGCCCCCCGGGACGCGACTGGAACTTATAATTGTCATCTAATTAGTGATCACTTAGTGTTTTATCAAAATAAATAACACTGCCAAATTTCAACGAAATCGGCAAAAGTATGTTTGAGGTATTAATAAAAAACCGTTTTTTTAACTTTTACATCTGTGTGTGTGTGTGTGTGTGCGCGCGTGTGCGTGGCGTGGCGTGGGTGTGCGTGGGTGCGTGTGGGGGTGTGTTTTTTTGTGGTCGTGGTTCAATGTGCGTTGCTTGTTTTGAATTTATGTGCGTTGCTCTTAAGTGTATAATTTTTTACAATTAGATTCTAGGCTTCCAATATACAGTTCATCTGTCAAATGTCAACTCAGGCGCCATTTTAATTTTAATTTTAAAATATTTTTAATTTTAGATCATTATTCTAAATTATAGATAATTGACGTACATTACCCTAATATTTTCCTAATATTTATATTGTGAAGTTTGTTAACGATCAAATCTAAAAGTTACGGTTTCTTAACTAAAACTCACTGTTCCCAATATGAAACACTGGGCCCCTGTAATTAAATAGCTCTTTAAAGTACTAGCAAAATCATATGATTGTAATTTCCTTAGTTTAATAAGCAGTAATTTTTAATTTTCTAATTTTTATTAACACAACATGCACCTGTAGCCGACTCTGTCAAATTAAAATGGCGTGCGAGTTGACATTTGTCATATGAACTGTATGTATTTGAAGCCGTAAAACACGTAAAAATATACAGGTTGTTCCATTTAAATTTTCAGCTTTTGTGTCATTTCCGGTGAAAACGGAAGTCGGCCATATTGTTTTTTATGTAAAAAATCCCCAACTGGCTATAATATAACCCATCAAAACGAAGTTGTGCATTTTCTGTATATTTCACTTTTTTTGAAAATAATTTTACAATGCAAAAATCTTGGTTTCGTGCAACATTTACTTGAAGCCTTTCTTTGAAATGTCAATAATAAGCCCAGTACGGGACTTCGCATATTACTATTATGATCTAAATGGCTAAACATTCACTTGGTTCAATTGTTTCAAATAAAAAAAAAAAAGGTTGGATTATATCTGGGTGTGCCCCGCCCCCAAGAGGTGAGAACCCCCAAAATTAGTGGTATGATTTCTTGTTCTAAAATATTAATCCTTATAATTTTTGACGCAATTGTTCCATGTGTTCGAAAATAAATTAATTCACCCCGGAAGTACTCGAATTTTTCTCAAAAAAATTGCGTTCTTCCCCTGGTTATTGTGCATACGGCTGGACTAACAATCATCCCAGAAATTGTTTTAGACTCAGAAGATCATTTATAAAAGTGGTGGATGGTTGAGTACGAGATTATCCAAATGCAAATCAACATTGTTTCATATTTTAGCGTAACAAAACTTTTAATTGTTTTCAATGTATTTAAAAGTGAAAGAATTTACTCTAGCACATTTTCGTTAAATCATATATAAATATGAATGGTAGATATGAATTATTACCTCTAGTTGTGATGTTTGCATTGATAATCAGGTAACATTAAAATGCGGTTAGGCATTCAATTCGAAATCAAAACGTAAGTTTACAACTGGCAATTTTTCTATTCATTATTCCTCTAGACCCAGGCATTATCAGTCTAATGTATCACGTACAATGTAGAAAAATTCAATGTAATGTAATTAAAATAAACCAGATAAAACAATGCAATTTAATATAGTAATTAAATTAGACAATTATAGGATGTGCATTTCAATACCTGTGAGTGAGGCTACATGAAAAACGTGCGTCTAAAAGATAATGGTATTATAGAACGCAATAAACTTTCCTGTTTTAAAAATTCTTTTGTTTATAAAAATGAATTTCATGCAACTCTCCTTTAATAATTGAAAAATAGTTTGATTCTGAATCAATCGAAGTGGTCATCCAAAATAATTACACCGCTTTTTGGGTATTTAAAAAAATGGGCGACAACGCGTTCACTTCAAACAAAATATAAAATGATTCAAGTAACACTTCCATCCTTAACGTTAACAATTTAAATTATTAATGGACGCAATCAATTATGCGGAAGCAATCAAGCGAAATCTAAGACATTTTCGAGTTATCTGAAAGTTAGAAGAAATACGCGTAAGTAGGTTCATCAAGGCGGGTTTTGCACTTTTTCTAGATGGGTGAACGGTGAATCCTTAAAATGAAAACTTTTAGGAGTAAGGTTAATAATTAAAGTACATTTTTCTGAGTAAGAGCCTTGTTTTTTAAAGCGAATAGAGAGTGCTCTGGAATGTCATCTTCGAAATGGTACTATAATATTTAATCTATTAATCATTTTTGTTAATAATATAATATTCAGTAGTAGGCTTTTTAAATCAAATTATTACAGCAGACTTATTCTTTGCGTTTTCATATTTTATAAATTTTGTTTGACATTAATATTTCAAATATTTGTTAGCACTTAACACGCATCTATTTTTACTGAGGACGATAGCTGCAATTACTATTGAAACGTTTAAAGCTTGTCAAATTTGCTTTTAAATACACGACTTCTACCAAAAAAGGGCAAGTATTTTAAGAAATGTATAATGTATGTATAATAATTGCAGCGACCGCCTTCGGTAACAATTTCATATCTTATTGAAAAACATTTTTAAGGACTGGAATATATGATTTTAACCTAAGAAGGCTAAGAACTAACAAGATGCGGAATAATGTTTGTTTCATATTATTTAAATCGCTAACCGTCTTTAGATCATTGGCAGATCGTTGAGGATTTACTAAGTACTTATATCTTCTGGCTACTAAGGTAAGTGTAACTGCATCATTAACGCTAATTGTTAGTGAAATTTAGAGCAGAATAAAATAACATTGGCATCACAACCAATACCAATCCAATCATGGATTTACCCATAAAAGTCATCTTTCGATTAGTAACAACTGAAGGTCGGATGTTGGCGACAACAAGTTTTCTTTTGTTACGTTTTACACAAAAATGTGTAGTGCCATTTTATCTAAAAATTTGCACTGTTTACATTGTGCATTGCTCCTTCATTAACCCGTTTACATATTTTCTTTTTAGACACGTTTCGTTTCTGTTCAGCGTTTGAGTTGGTTATTTATTAAGGTTTGTAAACTGTACAATCATATAAAGCACCTAATTATCGGTCAAAAAATTTTTTTTGAATAAGATAATTAATTATGGGTTTCACCGGGTAGGAGTTTAATTATAGTTACGGGATACAAAATAACAAATTATATATGCATTACGTTGAAAATCCGTGACATCACATACGAGAACGCACATAATTTTCTTTCCTCCTATAATTTTAGGTCGTGTTATTGAATTAAAGTTGAGACTATTTTAATGTACATTGTCTTTTAGTGCAACTCTAACATGCTTATTGAATTTGAAATACTTACGTAAGGTAATGGCGTAAGCACAAGGTAAACGATTACGTCAAAACCGCAAATAGGCAATTAATAAGGATACGTACTCAGTTTACCAAAATTACGAAATTTGATGATGAGATGTTTATTATTATACCTATTAATTTATAGTATTTTAAAATTAGGCATTTTTCGTAATAATCCTTAATGCAGAATTCGATGTCGATTAAAAATTACTAACGTTTATATTTCATGACGCATGTCTATATCTATATGTAATTTTACATAGTTGTAATGTAACAGAATAAAAATTAATGTCACATTTTTTACTTTTAGTATTACTAGCATATCTAATTCGTACGCTATAGTTAAAGCCAAACAAAGTGGCGGGCAGGTCATCAACGTTTGATGACGTTTACATTTGCAGTATGCCAGATTTATGAAAATGTAAACTTTCACCATTATCACACATAATAAAATACTTATCTTTTTTGGGTCTTTTTAATGGTGTATTTTAAATTATACAATCTAAACGTTTCCATAACACTTACAGTTATCTTCGTCGGTAGTAATATTTGTTAAAAATTGTTAAAGATGTTGTAAACAATTTTGTCAAAGTTGAAAAATTAAAACATAAACGTATATCAAAATGTAAACTTTCACCATTATCACACATAATAAAATACTTATCCTATGGGTTTTTATGTTTTAATTTCAACTGAAATTGTTTCATCAATTTTCATTAACGACAAATAATTAATTACTAATTTTAATGAATAATTTAAATACCCATTAAACAAGATAAGTAATATATAGATTGATCAGGAAATATTTGATTTTCTAGCAAATAAGTATTTCTTATTCAATCAACAAATAAATATTAATTACTGAATTGTTGCATAAATAACGACACATATATTTGTAACTACTCTCACATTTTTCGATAAGTAAATAAATAAATAAACAAGTAAATAATTAAATGATTTATTAACAGATAGGTAAGATATTTCAAAATCTGATTCATTTTCTAAATCTGTTTCGTTATTAGTGTCATTGTCATCACTTTCAAAATTTATAATCAGAGGACGGACTTCTGGGCGCTCAAATATTCTTTCCCTTTCATACCACCTAAAAATTTCTTTTTCGGTATGTATCACAGAATTTTTCCACATATCAGGAGTAACCAGTAATGCCTCGTGCCACATATTCAGGCAGTCATTCTCACTGTTACCATCCCTACCAATATGCCTATTGTAATAATTTTTTGCTATGTCCCAAATCCATTCAGTGGGGTTGAATATGCAATGATAACGAGGAAGACGTAAGATTTTGTGGCCATACTGTTCTACCAGCTTGTCCACTACATACTTTTTGGGTAGTTTGTTTCTAAAAAAGAGTTGTGTTTAATAATTAATCTAAACACTGTTTATTTTTGTCCTTACTGAGAGGTAATAGGCAAAAGATAAGATGCATTATTCAGTATAATCACAAAAGGATTCTGTAGGTTTTGCAACAACTGATATTCGAACCATTTCAAGAAGTTTTCCTGGTTCATTTCCCCATGATAATCGCCAAGTTTACTTTTTGAACAAAATATTGCTTCACAACTCTCAATAAATTCATTTTCGCTCCCTGCTTGAAGTATAATATATCTGAAAGGATTTTGTCTTAATTTAGTTTAAAAACTTATTTATATTGTAGTACAAACTCTTGCCATCTGTTTTAGTAGTTTTAACACTCTTTAGATTTTCATTTTGCCAAGAACGACCGATAGTTCCATTTTGAAATATCCAGGTCTCATCAAGGAATATAAACTGGTATAGAGAGTCATCCTTAGCTTGTTTATATGATTTCAGGAATTCCACTCTTTTCAAAGCCACATTCGGTAGTTTCGTGAGTCCAGGTCGTGGATTATCCTTTATCCATTTAAATCCAAGTTTTTTGAGCAATCTTCTCAAAGAAGTGGTACTGCCATTGAATAATTCTCTATCTTTTAGTTGGGACCACAGGGATTGAATGGTTATGTGTTGTTCTAAAATCATACAGGATAAAACATTTTTATTATATCAATGTCTTTAATGATAAATGTAATAATAAATTCAATGTTATAAAAGACAATTGTAAAATGTACCGGGTGAGTGATTAAGGAAGGACGCTGACTATATCCCAGAAACCGCGTATGTTACGACTTCAAAAAAAAAATTCTTCGGTAAATGTGGCCTAGAGAAAATGCTGGAAATATAGACCGCTATGTGGCGTAACTGCTGTAGTAAATTAAAAAATATCTAATAACGAACAGAAACTTAAGGAAAAGGTATATTGGAAATATCGTAGTTATATTTTTGGGGCAATTTTACCCATTTTCTGTATAAGAAGTTTTTCTCTAACTTCACAGGTTTTCCGTAGGGGGAGCTGCGAAAGTTGTCAGACAAACACGTAGTTATCTTCGGAACCAGTCATCGAATCTTAAAAAGTAATATTTCGTTGGAAATGTCTTTTCTTGCGCTATTCGTTGATGTATTAAAAAGTTAAGTTTGATTAATGAGCAAAAAGCTAGAGGACGCTTTCCAAATATTGCTGAAATTTTAGCGATTTTCTTCAAAATATTAAATAGAATGGTATGTTTTTTATATTTAAGTCAGAAAAAGCATAAAATTTCGCCTATAACCTGAAAATTTCAAGTCGATATCTTTGTTGGTTTCAATTTTATACCTACTTTAAGTTCAGATCCATGATAATGATTTTGTAGTGCCACGATCATCCAATAACACTACCAGACCAACAATGCATAATGACGATTTATCCATAGTAACATTAATTTTATCAATGTCAGTGTCAAGGAAATATTATCCTGAAATTTCTCACAAAATTACCTCCGGTTTTGCGGTATATGCGGGTGTATTGTGATACGAGTTTCTTTGACTTATTGCCAAATTCTTTTTGCCAACAATGCCCTCTAAGCAGGAAACATATGATATGATTGCAGTATATTTCGAGTGCATGCAGAATTCTACTGTTGCTGCACGATTGTATGCGCCTCGTTTTCCAGAAAGACGGCATTACGAAAAGAGACTTTTTACTCGATTATCACAACGATTGAGAGCTACAGGAACAATTCATCCCCCAGTTACTCACAGAGCACGCAGATCCCGAATGGAAGAAAATGTTATAAACGTTCTAGCATATATCGAAATTAATCCACATAGTAGCACAAGAGCAATAGCTCATGACTTGGGACTAACACAAACTACTGTTCAGCGTATTGTGAAAGAACATAAGTAAGTTTTAAATAAAAGTTAGCTATTAAAAATAGTAAAGTTATAGGTATTAAAAATCAATAACTTCAATTTTAATCTAGATTACATCCATACCATACCATAATGAACATCTGTTATCGCAAATATTGTGGACTGACGAGGCTACATTCCGCAGTGATGGTGGAGTAAATCGTCATAACATGCATTATTGGTCCAGAACCGATCCTCGTTGGATGCAAGAAATTCAACATCAGGGCTGGTGCAGCGTCAATGTTTAATGCGGTATTTTAGGAGGTCTAATTATTGGTCCTCACATTTTTGACGCGCCACTTAATGGTGAAACGTACCTTAATTTCTCGCGGAACGATTTGCCGTTACTTTTAGAAGATGTGCCGTTGCTTACTAGGCAGCGGATGTTTTTCCAACTTGACGGCTGTCCGGTACATTTTTCAGTACGATTGCGTCAATTTTTGAGTAACACTTTTCCTGATACCTGGATAGGAAGAGGGAGCTTTTTTCCATGGCCAGTTAGGTACCTACATTTCCTTATTCATTCTTAACTTTAACAGCTTAATAACCATTACCATTGTTACCTTCTAGGTCCCCCGATCTAACTTGTTTAGATTTTTATTTTTGGGGAAGAATAAAGGACCTTTTTTTTACAACCAGGCCAACTACGCCTGAGAATATCGTCATTAGGATAAGAAATTCCATTCGCACCCTCTCCACAGCGGAGATAGAAACCGCTGTTTTGTCAACGCAACAGCGGTTGCAGCTGTGTATTGATAATGATGGCAGACAATTTGAACATTTAGGTCGCCACTGAGTAATGGCGTACTACTTATCTCTAGTTAATTTTCGATGGTCCACCCGGTGTAATTATTAACCAACGGTAATAAACTAACCCCAGAAACTCGTTGATAATAACTGTCAGTATTATCGAATTTCTGCAGTTAACTCTCGGGGCAGGGTTAACCCGTGTTTATAAAAGCTGGCCTAAGTAATCAACTAATATGTCAAAAAACTTTGAGTTTTATTGTTTTTGGATCTAAATCTGAAGTAGGTATAAAATTGAAACCAACAGAGATATCGACTTGAAATTTTCAGGGTATAGGCGAAATTTTATACTCTTTCTGATTAAAATATAAAAAACATACATTCTATTTAATATTTTGAAGAAAATCGCTAAAATTTCAGCAATATTTGGAAAGCGTCCTCTAGCATTTTGTTCGTTAATCAAACTTAACCTTTGAATACATCAACGAATAGCGCAAGAAAAGACCTCTCCAACGAAATATTACTTTTTAAGATTCGATGACTGGTTCCGAAGATAATTACGTGTTTGTCTGACAACTTTCGCAGCTCCCCCTACGGAAAACCTGTGAAGTTAGAGAAAAACTTCTCATACAAAAAATGAGTAAAATTGTCCCAAAAATACAACTACGATATTTCCAATATACCTTTTCCTTAAGTTTCTGTTACTTATTAGACATTTTTTAATTTACTACAGCAGTTACGTCACCTAGCGGTCTATTTACAAACTTTAAAATTATTTCCAGCATTTTCTCTTGGCCACATTTACTGAAGAATTTTTTTTTTGGAAGTCGCAACATAAGCGGTTTCTGGGATATAGCCGGCGTCCTCCGGTACATTAGCCGTTATTACTTACTTCTTTGGTACATATTATAAATAGTATCATGAATTCCGCTTGTATTTAATGTTGCTGTGTTTGTAACTCGCTTAGAATAGCAACGATCTTTCTTTGGCGACTGTAACTTCTCATTGTTTTTCTCTGCTTCAGAGATACTGTTTACTGTCCTTAAACTGACGTTTAGAGCAGTAGCTACAAGCTACAATAAAATACTCTTACAGTACAATTATTTTATATGTATTCAAATTTTACCTCTCAAACAGCATTTAAGGGCAACCGAGACCCATTATTATTCTCAAATAGCTTAAATGATCACGATTCTTTCTATCCAATTTGCTTGGGCATTTTGGCAACCGAAGAATGAAAATACAGATCTACACTATTTACAAATTGTTGACGACAAGAATCAATCAAGATATTGGCTGTCCAGAATTAATGTCATCTAACCTCAAAAATATCGACGAATTGATTGAATAAAGTATCGGCAACACAGCACCATCTGCATGACAGGTTTACTCGTTACTTTCTGAGCCTGATTGATTTTATCACATTTTCATTGAGAGTCGTCTAAACCCAACAAAACAAGTTATTCACATTACATTATTTTATCTCAAAAGTATTATATTAATTGCATTACCTTTAGAGTTGTGTTTGTTTACAAATTTTATTATACAATTTGATCGGAAATAAATAAGACATGAAAATGTGTCATCGATGACGTCGTCATTTTTTTGGCTTTAACTGTAACTTATCTTTATACTATTGTATCACATGTATTAAAAGTAACCATCAATAAATAACAGGCACAAGAATTCATGCATAGTTACACATTTTATTACCTACATGGTATTTTTTAAAATTTTAATAGATTTTTATAATCAAATACATTTTATAGGCAATATTCAATTATTTATGCCTTGATCCACTTATGATTCCTTACCTTTCTACATTTAATATTTGAATGATTCGTGTTACCCTTGAAGGTTTAAACCTTTAATTGAAATTATTACGGAGGAGAATCCGTATGTCCGATTTTCTGGCATAAATCCGAGAGTGAAAGTTATATTTTCGCGCACTAGTGCAACTCGCTACGGTTCTTCTACAACTTTTATAGGCATTTTTGTAATAAATTCTTTTATTCGCAATCATCATGTAATCTGTCAATTTCAAGACATGACAAAAGTTGGGAAATAGATTATCACTGGAGCTAGCCGAGAATAACGAAACTAGTCGTGAATAATTAGTACATTCCTGTGGCGAGGGTTGCATAACTATCGTAATCATTACAATTAATTAAATTATGTGTTGTTATTTGATATTCTTTATTAATTCAACGGACATATTTAAAAATTAACTAAATAAAAAAAAATCATTATGAATCTTTCCTAACTTATATAGAGTTAGGAGTCACAGGTCGCGACATTATTAGCTTTTTGAGTTTGTTTCGACAAAACCGACTTTTTTTCGCAATTTGACAGTTATAATTTGATGTATTTATTTTCACGCCCAGCTTACTTTGCTTTATATTTGTTACATCAGGATATTTATTATTCAGAATATTTAGTAAATTGTCATTTTTAACATTGGAGGATTGCGAATAAAATAGTATACAAACCTTGCAGGAAGGTTTCATTACTGCCTCGCGTTTTAACTGATCGAGCGCGAACAGCTGTAATGAAACTCTTCCTTGCGCGATTTGTAATATACTAATTACTAATAAACATTTGTATTACAATATACTATTTTGCAATGTACAGAATTTCGTTTCATACGTTGTTGTATGTTTGGCAGCCGATTATTTTTGCGTAATTTAAATTTTAGTTATGCTTTTTATGTTGCGCTAATAATAGTTCACTTATTTAATGCAGTCGATTTGGGGTGAGCTTGATCACCAAGTTGCATTTTCATAAATTAAAATTTAGCTCGCAAACCACTAGTTTGATTCGTTTCTCGGCACCAAGTTTGTGTAGCGAAAAATTGAACATATGTCGACTCGCTAGTACGCTGTGTAAATTTCATTTAAAATTGATAAGCTGTTTTTACTGACATTGATAACTTCCAAAACTTTGATTGAATAATGATGTAGTATTGAGTGAATTGCCGATATGGCACTACTCGTTAATGTTTCTGGAACTCCATTTTTAAATTTAGTAATTTCGGATAATACATTGTGAGTTTATAATTAAATTTATTTGATGGGGCGAGACTAATCGCACAATCGGGGCGAGATTGATTAAGAAATTTCAATTCTTTTAAAGTGAATTTCACGACCGTACTGACAGTACAATACAAAAAGCAATTTGGTGCACGAAGATATGCAGATTATGACTCAGCAACAACAGAGTCAGCACTGCTTATAGTAACTCAAGATGGTTGGTCATTACGTCGTGCTTCATCTGAGCTCAAAATATCGTTTGGCATTTTCAGAAACAAACTGTATGGTTGGCGGACAAACAGTTTTCTCTGAAAATGAAGAAAAATCGTTCCTCAAATCTGCCAGTTAGCGTGGAGAGTGGGGATTACCGTTAAGTAAATTTCCGAACATCATATTTACCGACCGCGCTACAAAGCCTCTACAGTTTTATAAGAACTAAAGAAGGCCATTAAGTTTTATAAGTATAAGGATGCGTCATTCAAGAATAATGTAGCAAAATTCATGTTTCATAGTAAGGTCATTTATGAAATTGATTAATGTATTGCTAAGAATCGGTATGTAAACACAAAGAAATCGTAGACGACAATTTAAGATTTTTGTGATGAAAGAAACGAATCATGTAAGGAAAGACTCGCTATAATATTGACTGATTGGATATTATAAAAATGCACGGGCCGAATGTTAACTCCAAAATCGTAGGAGGGACTTTTTTTAATGTCCGATTAATTTTCTCAGCGATACATTAATTTTGCCAGTGTTACATTATTTGCTCTAATCCGGAAAGCCAGAAATACCAAAACAAAATTACTACAGTTTCGCGTCTACAAGGGGAAAATAGCAGCGTTGTCCTGACAATGACGAATGAAAAATGAACTGAACACATCATCTATTCTTTTCAAATTTACGTCAAACGACAGTGTATTTTAAAATAAATTATACAAATTTATACGTGTTCTCTAGCACAAAATAAAGAAAAAAGTTCATGTAAACATATGCTTCAAATTAATTTATTACCCAGATATTTCAGCATAAAGATATTTAATTATATTTAATAATACAACATTCAGAGTAACTGTTCAAGGTAGCCTCCGTTTTGCTGAATGCAGCATTCAGCACAACCAGTACATGCTTCTTTGGTGCTCCGTATAGCATCAGGACGATTCTTGCTGCTGCTTCCACGATCCAATTCCTTAGCTGTTGTTGCGTAACAACAGACGTAGAATAAACCAGCTTCACACAAAATAAGGTAAAGACGTTAGATCGGGAGATCGTGATGTCCATTTAATAGGTTCGTGTCGACCAACCCATTGATTACCATATGTTGTGTTTAAATAATCAGTGACCATATGAGAATAGTGAGCTGGAGCATCGTCATGCTCAACCACATTCTCTGCCTATTGGCAATCGGAATATCTTTTAGAAGATCATACATATTATTTTGCAAAAAATGCAAGTAATATATTCCTGAAAGCCTAGGTGCCAAAAAAAAAGAGCCGTTGAGATTGTCGCCAAGAAGACCTACCAGACATTTAATGAAAAGGTAATGTGTAGTAGATGTCGTATGAAAGTTTTCTTAGTCTCAGACATAGGTGTTTCGAAAGTTAGTAATTCCATTTCTTGTAAATCAAGATTCATCGGTGATCAGGAAGTTCTCGTGTGTATTGTCGAGTTAACCACTGGGAGAAATTTCTGCGCTTGTTATAATCTGGTAGTAGCAAATCTTGCACAGGCGCAACGTGAAATGGATACAATTGTTGTTCGCATAATGTTCGCCATACTCTGGTGCTAGTATTAGGAGATAACTGAACAGTATCGAGTATTTCTTCTTTAACGTTTCCAGTTCGTCGAAATCTTTGTCGACCTGTGTTTACTCATTGAGGTTTTAGCGTGGAATTTTCCTAAGACGTCTTTCAATGGCTTCAAACGTTATACGAAGGAAAAAGAAACTAATGAAAGTTTACTCAAACAAATAACTTATCTCTTGATTTAGAGTTTAGACATACTAAAAGATATCTTCATAAACTATCAAATCATTATTTTGTCAAAGATTAGTGTCATTAAAACTGTAGTGGATCGGGCTAAACCAATTTGTGATCCTCAATTATTGGAAGATGAATTTAACATCACTACAGGCTAATGGTCATTTCCTTTAGACATTAGCAACAACCTTTTTAATTTCAAAGCATCGTGTGGCTTTCGACCACCCTCTGACTTTTTATTTGAAGTAATTTCAAAAGTATACTTTACAACACTGTATATGTATTACCTTACATACATTCGAGGCATTATATTAAAGATATCTTCATAAACTATCAAATCATAATCCATGTTAACAGATAGTGTCATTAAAGCTCTAGTGGATCTGGCTACACAAATTTGTGATTCTGAATTTTTGGAAGATGGTTTTGATCATTTAACAACACCACTACATTTTAGTTGTACCCTTAAAGAACCCTATAATATTGGTAGAGCTTTTCTTCCTTTCAGAACTGACATTACGGATGAAATTGAAAAGAATATTAATTATTCATGGTTTTAAAACTGTTTTCAAACCTACAACAAAGATTAAAGAACATTTAAGGTCACCTAAAGCTGCTTAAAATCCGCTGTTAGCTTCCGCAGTTTATAAGTTGTCTTGTTTTTGTGGAGAAGTATACATTGGAACCACAAAACGGAGCTTTGATACTAGACGTAGATTGATATTGTAGATAGAATCAACCGGAGATGGCCAGCGTTAAATAATTTAAATCATAACATACAATTTGATTATATGGAAATTTTATCAGGGCAAACTCATTATTATGTTCGTTTACAGCGATAAACTATTGAAACATCCAAATAACTTCAATGGACAAGAAGAAAATTTCCAATTACATAAGTTTTGAAATCTTGTAATTAAAAAGATCAGTACGTCTTAATTTTAATTTCATTGTTTTGAATGCCAATGTTTTTTGCTGTGTTTTTCCTAGACCTTGAAGTGAATACTTTACCAATTCATTGTTTATTCATCACAGCTTTGCAATGATTTAACATATACAGTTGAAATTAAAATAAAATTAAACGTATACATCCTGTTTTCAATGTACTAGTCTAAGTAGTAACGGAAATCATTTCTTTGTTAGATTTGTTATGATTTAACTAGGTATTTAATTAATATGTCAAGCTTTAAGCTGTGAATTCGTTACCATTTTTTAAATTGAAGTTTTCCACAAGTTTGCACTGATAAAATGTAGTTATATTCTGTTAAATTTGCTTTTTGTTTGTGGCATTTTCAAGGCGGTTTAATAATCTTTAATTTATTAAAGTTCTAGCTAATCATTGGTGAAATAACATTTTTTTGCCATAGTCGGTGCTGAAATATGTTTAACTAACATAGCAGGTTTTTTTATTATGTTTTCATATTTTATCAGCTTCTTGGGACACTTTAATTAATTTGTTTTATTCTGTCGCTACTGGCGGCGATAACTGTACCTGCTTGTTATCGAAATTTATAAATTTCGATGATTTGTCTTGAAATATACGATTTAAAACCTATTTGTAAGTGAGTTGAGTCATGAAAATCAATATTTCCACATTACATTTATTTATTTCCGCTCCGAATGGGGGGGGGGGGAGGGCTAACCATCGACTGCAGCGGTTATTAGCTTTGTACCGGTGGGCAAATAATCGAGGTAAGCGGCTGTATTTCAGGACCTGTCAATCTGACAATAAAGAAATTTGTTTATTATGAATGTGGCCATGAGAAAATTCCGTATTTCACCGCTCGGGGGCGCAATTAAAAATTAAATAATAAAATTTTGCCCAAAACTCCTATATAAAGCTATACCTTGCTTACATCGTTCGAAAATCTACATAATTTTGGTTTAAGGTTCATTGGCGTACTGATCATAATAAGAGCGGGGGAGGCTATAACTGTAAATTCTAAACTACTTATTCAGTTTTAGTAAAATAAAGCTTGTTTGGAAGACAAATGTAGGTATTTTAGAATGCCGTTCCCATTGTAACAGAATAGTTCCTAATAAAAGTGCTAAAGGCCGCAATTTGTTATATCAGTTTTTGTCATGTTACTCCGAAAATTTCACACGGTATATTTTTGACCTCGCATTGGAAAAGTACATTAAATCTGCACGAAAAACGTAAAAACCACAATTTGGTATCTTTGCTCGTTTTGAAGATATAGCGAAGTGAAGGTTTTTTAACACTTTAATTGACGATGATTAGTTTTGCTGATCCTAATTGGATAAATGTGGTCTCATATTAAACATATAGTTGTTGTTAATCCAATTAAGGACCAACAGTGATTTTTAATGTCTATCACCGTCGCTAGGGGGCATTAAGAATATAAAAATAAGGTGTTTACGCTTATTTTCTTAAAACTTGAATTGCAACGATGTAGGTATTTATTATATATCAAAATCAAAAAGTAAATTAAATTTGCTATAAAAATGATACAAGATTTATTTTAATATTGTTTTATCTTCAGAGTTATTGCGACACTAAGGTTTAATTATAACGTATTTAATGCCTCGATAAATGTTCAAACTGCCTTCTGTCACATTCCAAACAGTCTTACAATCTTGTACGGGTGTGTAAAACTACTGCTTCGGTTTCCCCTTATTAATCCCTTACCTTGAACTTTTCACCTCCTTAAACTAATTTTATAGAGATATAATAGGTAGAAAGAAAAACATTTTACATGTTTTTTTTTAATGAAACGCACTCAATTAATCACTATTTCAATTAATAAATACCGCTATCTAGCGCTTTATCTTGGAATGTCTAATCAATGTTTAGTAGTAGGCCGCGGAAACAAATAACAAACTTTTAAATAACATTGTATAGAAACTTCAAATTTTTATTAAATGTTGTTTAACTCAATTTGGTTTGGTGAACATATTTTAAAATGCCTTTCACAAGTGATAAAGCCGTTGATATGGTTGCGATCTATTTCGAGTGCTTTCAAAATGCAAAAATAGCTGCGACAGTATGCGGCCCGGAATCCAAATCGCCACCATTATGGAAGAAGAATTGTTCCACGCCTGGTACAGCGACTGCGCGATACTGGTGGTTTTCGTTGTCCTAGATTTAGGAGGCGTCGCATTGGAAGGACGGAAGAGAATATTATGAATGTCTTAGCTTACATAGAATTTACTAGACACATTGGAACTGGAGCGTTATCTTTAGATTTAGGAATAACCCGAACTGCTGTTCTAAACATATTAAAAGACCACAGGTAAATAATTGCATTAGCACATCCTTTTTAATAGACGCACAGTTTACTATATGCGCGTTACGTTTTATTTTTAGACTACACCCCTACCATATAGTTTTGCACCAGGTCCTATTTTTATCACATAATAAATTTTTGTTAATGGATGTTAGGAATGATTTGTGAAAACCGGAATTTTTTATCACAAATTCTATGGACCGACGAGGCTTCTTTTAATAGAGATCGTAGAGTAAACATGCATAATATGCATTATTGGTCTGCTGAAAATCCATATTGGACGCGTGCAGCAGCAAGACAAAATTATCGGTCCTTATTTTTTGATCGTGCAAGAGATTACCAGTTAGGTAATCTCTTCTTGAGTTGCCAGTCCTGTTAGAAGATGTTCCATTGGGCATTAGGCGAATCATGTATCTACAATTGGACGGGTGTCCAGCACATTTTCCCTTAATGTGCAACACCATATTAACGAATATTTTCAAGAACGCTGGTAAGAAACGGGAAGCCTATTTCCTTCGCCGGCCAGGTCACCCGATTTGACGTGTCTCGGCTTCTTCTTATGGGGTTTGAAGGACATTGTATTCCAAACTACCGACAACAAGATTTGACATGTAAAACAGAATCCGAGATGCCATTCGTCAAATACCAGCTGCGGAAATCGAAGCAGGAGTACTATTTACCCGAACAAGATTGGAAGATTGTTTAGAATGTGACTTGACAGGGTGAGCCACGTTAAAACTAAACTTTAATTTCGCTCTAGAACTAACAACTATATTAAAATAAATTTTGTATCATTTTGATGGCAAATTTAATTTACATTTTGATTTGGATATAATAAATACCTACATCATTGCAATTAAAATTTTAAAGAAAAAGCGTAATAACCTTATTTTTATGTTCTTAACGCCCCCTAGCGACAGTGATAGGCACTAAAAATCACTGTTGGTCCTTAATTCGATTAACAACTATCACTTTAATATGAGACCACATTTATCCAATTCGGCTCAGCAAAACCAAGCCTTGTCAATTAAAGTGTTAAAAAATCTTCCTTTCGCCATAACTTTAAAAGGAGTAAAGATATCAACTAGTGGTTTTTACGTTTTTCCAGCAAATTTAATCTACTTTTCGAATACGATGTCAAAATTATACCGTGTGACTTAAATTTTTGGCGTTAAACTGATATTATAACAAATTGCGCACACTGACACTTTTATTAGGAACTATTCTGTTACAATGGGAACGGCAACTTAAAGTACCTACATTTGTCTTCCAAAGAAGCCTTATTTTACTAAAATTGAATAAGTGGTTTAGAATTTACAGCAATTTTAATGATTACACATTCAATAGCTTCCCCACTCTTATTATGGTCACTACGCCAATGAACCTTAAACCAAAATTATGCATAATTATGTAGACTTTCTAACGATGTAAGCAAATATATATCTTTATATAGGAGTTTTGGGAAAAATTTCGAATTTTATTACATCGCGCCCTCTAGCGATGAAATACGAAACTTCAAAATAATTTCAGGCATTTTCTCATTGCCACATTTATAATAAAATTTTTTCCCATTGTCAGATTGACAGGTCCTGAGATACAGCCGGTTACCTCGTTTATTTGCCCACCTGGTACACTTACAAACAATTAAGTCTTTTAGACTACCCAGTCGGTAATCCAATCTAGAAACGGTTATCTTAATAGGTATTTATTATAACTGTACATTTAATTAAGAATGTTGAACACAATTTTATAAAGATGTTTTAATCAAATATTATATAGTGTCTTCCTTATGATGAATTTTATTAAATACATAAATTAAAAGTTTACTTCGAGTAGGATTTGAACCTACGATCTGCAGGTAGCAGTACCGCGCTAACCAACTTCACTATCGAGATTCAAACCCCAATCGATGTATATTTTGTCTTTATGTATGTAGAACTGATATAAATTCTAAATTTTTAGAATTTACACAGTTCTACATACATAAAGACAAAACTTATAGTTTTTTAAATAGTGAGTGCTTCAAGGTCTTCAGAGACATTTTTTTATGCTATTTTTTTTAATTTGTCCTTTTGTGCCGTTCTTTACTGGTCTTGTGAGACAAGTTTTTATGCTATTTTTGTAATTTGTCCTTTTGTGCCGTTCTTTACTGGTCTTGCAGACAAATGTTTTTATGCTATTTTTTTTAATTTGTCCTTTTTATGCCGTTTTTAAACAAAAATTTTTACTTTAGTCTTAATCTTAAAAGTGCAAATTTGATCTAGTCGCCTTTAGTTTTATTCAACTGTCACAAAACACGAAAATGGAAGATAATCAAGATAATCCTGCAAGCATTCCCTGAAATACGTGCAATTATCAAAAATACGTCGCGAATTTGCTCAGATCAAAGTTTTTTACTGGACGCATCCTGTTTTTCACACATTTCGTAAGAGTGACATGCATGGCATAATTCCGGATCAAGCTTTGCCAACCTAAAAATTTTCATAAAATGTTCCGTGAATTAATGACTATAATGACAACGTAGATGATGATGTCGCGTTTCTTAACATGTCTATTAAAGAATCAAAATGGCAGCAAATTACAAAAATAAATTTAAAGAAACCGGTAATATTGACAATTTCAAAAAACCTCATACAGTTGTAAAAGTATCTACAGAGGTAGAAGAGGAAGTATCTTTAACGGTTGTGGAAAATGGTAAGACATCAGTTAAACATATATCATCATCTCTTTATGTAGTAGTACTGTACATAAAATCTAAAAAAAAAATAAGTTCAAAGTCTATAAACCAAAATTTATAAATACTTTAAAGGACAGAGATTTATTTCATTCCAAGATTTAAGTTTTCCGCTTGGTATCGGAGAGAATACGACGAAAATTCACGGTTTCCAATGAATATTGTATGGCCTGATGAAGTAACATTTTCAGCTAATGGAACAGTAAGTTCACAGAACTGCAGGTGATGGGCTGCAGAAAACCCTTATTTCACAGTAGAATGCAAGGTCCAATATTCATTTAAGGTAAATGTCTTATGTGGATTGTTGAACAATACTGTAATTGGCCCCTTCTTCGTTTGATGAAAACCTTACTGCCAGTCGATATTTAAAATTTTTTCGACAAGATTTATTACCGATTTTGAATCAGATGCTTTGGTATCAGTAAGATGGAGTGACTGTTCATTATCGTGCAGTAATACGACAGTTTTCAAATGAAAATTTTAATGGATAGGGCAGAGTATCCTATGCCGGCACGCTCACCACACCTAACCTCAAGAATTCGTTTCTTTCCAAAGCCAACTTAAAATTATTTTTCGCCTCCACAAAATAAATAATGTAATTAATTTGTACCGAACTATTGATTTTATTTCGATGTTTTATCACTTCATATTATTGAATATTATCTTCTCGTTAGGATACTGTATTATTTTGAGCAATTTTGAGTGTTAACGAAAAGAACTGCATCAAAAATTTTGAAGTTTATTTTACTTAAAAAAATCCGTTGTTAACATAATAGCTGTTTAACATTATACGATTTTTCAATAAACCGTTGTATACAGGATGTTCTTTATTTATCATTTTAAGCAAATTTTATTTTTTTAAGACTCTATTTTAAAAATATCTGGTGTAGAACAACACACGGCCTTCCAACCTACAATATGGAAATTAAAAGAAATGAAATAATTTTAATAAAGCCTGTCCGGTAGAACTGAACGGGTATCGGATTAACAAGGAGGATTGTCAATATATGGTTCTATTGTGCTTGAAACCGCCTTAATGCTTTGCTGTCTCGTACTTATTGTACGTGACAAAGAAAGATGGATATATTATGAATAATGCCTCTATTTCTGCCGAACAAAAGCGTTTGCAACTTTCACACATAATGACAAGGCAATAAGAATCAGATGCAGGTAGAATAGAAATTCAATAGGTATAATAAAATGCCAGTGGTTCTCAACACTGCTTTAACATTACATTTAAAATTTATGGAAGAATGCAAGTTTTATAATAAACATTTATAAAAGCCATTCATAATAATGAATATTCGATTAAGTATAGGTATTTCAATTTACATTTAGAAAGTTCATTGTATACCTAAGTATGGTAATGACGTTTTAGTGTACTCCAATTACAAAAGAATCCAAATAAATATGCAATACTGTAACAATAAGTAATTAATAATAGATTATTATACCATTTAGTAGGTACATATAGGTATAAATAAAACAACTGCAATATCTATATTATCATTATTCTTTGAGTAAGCGTTTATATAAACTAACCATTAATATAATGCCGAAAAAGTTGAGTAAAGAAATTCGCGAATTAGTTTTAAATACAGTCGATTATTTTAAAGAAGAAAAGAAAATGGTGGTCCACTATTATCTACATTTTCTGTTCAACAAAGAACAGCAAACGCGTTAAAACTTTCGGTTTCGACGGTGGGGAAAATCTGTGCTTTAAAAAAAAATGGCGGCGAGTTGGAACCTCCAGTGAAAAAACAGCGTGTCAAACTTTGCACTACAGATTTTCCAGAAAATGGAAAACAAACAATTCGTGCATTAATATACGAGATGTACGCGAAGAAGGAACACGTAACGTTAAATTCATTATTAAACTTCTTAAAATTGAGAACCGCGTATGAAATAGGAAAAACCAGTTTGGCTCTAGTGTTAAAAAATATGGGCTTTAAATTCCAAAAAACCAACAATAGACGCGGTTTTGTGAACAAAGCCACATTGTCGCCAAAAGAAACGTTTTTCTGAGAAAGTATCTCAAAATCTTAACTCCGAAAGTTCGAGACAGTTTGTTTTTACAGACGAAACGTGGATATTTAGTAAAGGTAGTACGTCAAAATGTACTTGGCAAGATAACAGTGCAAAGAGTTTACATCAACCGAACAAATCATCAGATGGAAAACGATTTATTATCATTGAAGCAGGTAACAGAAACGGTTTTATCGACGGAAGTCAATTAATTTTCGGTACAAAAATAAATCATTAGATTATCACGATAATATGAACGCAGAATTGTTCGAAAAATGGTTTGAGGAATCACTTTTACAAAATTAGAGGAACCATCAATAATTGTCCTTGACAATGCGAGTTATCATTCTCGAAAGGCAGAGAAGGCAGTCAAAGTTTCTTGGAAAAAGAAGAAATACAGCAATGGTTAACCGCTAAAAAATAGCGTGGGAAAATTTTATGACAAAGGCAGAGTTAGTGGAATTGGCCAAAAGAAACAAAGTAGACCAATGCGAAAAATATGTAATCGATGAGCTAGCTCTATCATATGGACATGAAGTTTTGCGCCTGCCCCGTATCATTGCCATTTCAATCCAATTGAGTTGGTATGGGGCATTACTAAGAACAAATACGACAAAAGTATCGTTGCGACATCCGGAAAGACGAAGATGTTCTTAATACGTGGAACGACGCATTAAAAACAGTTAGTGCGGAAATATGGCAAAAATGTATTGATCATACGGATAAAATAATTAAAGATACTTTTGTTAATGAAGAGATTGTGGATGAAGTAAGACCTCTTATTTTCACAGTTAACACTGAAGAAAGTGATGACGATGATCTTTTCCAAGATTTGGATGACTCAGGAAGTGATGAATCTGAAGCCGAATGACAATTATAATTTTTACATTTAATTATAAAAGTATATCTTTGTAATTTAATTAATATTTACTAACTATAATAAAAATGTATTTGTTATTGTTGTTTTCTACTGGACGCATCTTGTTTTTCACACATTTCGTAAGAGTGACATGCATGGCATAATTCCGGATCAAGCTTTGCCAACCTAAAATTTTCATAAAATGTTCCGTGAATTAATGACTATAATGACAACTTAGATGATGATGTCGCGTTTCTTAACATGTCTATTAAAGAATCAAAATGGAAGCAAATTACAAAAATAAACCGGTAACATTGACAACAATTTCAAAAACCTCATACAGTTGCAAAAGTATCTACAGAGGTAGAAGAGGAAGTATCTTTAACGGTTGTGGAAAATGGTAAGACATCAATTAAACATATATGACATCTCTTTATGTAGTAGTACTGTACATAAAATCTAAAAAACAAGTTCAAAGTCTATACCAAAATTTATAAATACTTTAAAGGACTTATTTCATTCCAAGATTTAAGTTTTCCGCTTGGTATCGGAGAGAATACGACGAAAATTCACGGTTTCCAATGAATATTGTATGGCCTGATGAAGTAACATTTTCAGCTAATGGAACAGTAAGTTCACAGAACTGCAGGTGATGGGCTGCAGAAAACCCTTATTTCACAGTAGAATGCAAGGTCCAATATTCATTTAAGGTAAATGTCTTATGTGGATTGTTGAACAATACTGTGATTGGCCCCTTCTTCGTTTGATGAAAACCTTAACTGCCAGTCGATATTTAAAATTTTTTCGACAAGATTTATTACCGATTTTGAATCAGATGCCGCGTCTACAACGAGAGAGGCTTTGGTATCAGTAAGATGGAGTGACTGTTCATTATCGTGCAGTAATACGACAGTTTTCAAATGAAAATTTTAATGGATAGGACAGAGTATCCTATGCCGGCACGCTCACCACACCTAACCTCAAGAATTCGTTTCTTTCCAAAGCCAACTTAAAATTATTTTTCGCCTCCACAAAATAAATAATGTAATTAATTTGTACCGAACTATTGATTTTATTTCGATGTTTTATCACTTCATATTATTGAATATTATCTTCTCGTTAGGATACTGTATCTTTTTAGAGTGTACCGTTAGTACCGAACTGCATCAAAAATTTTGAAGTTTATTTTACTTAAAAAAATCCGTTGTTAACATAATCGTTACGAATAATACATTTTAAATAAACCGTTGTATACAGGATGTTCTTTATTTATCAGGTAAAGGTTAATATACATCTAGATGCTAACTTAAAAAAATTCCAATCATACTTATTTAATTAATTTTTGACATTTATTTCCCTTTACATTAAAAATTTTGTAAAGGAAAGTTATGTAAAATTAAATTTTCTTTAAAAAATATGTACACATTTTCTTATAAAATTAATCATTATTCAGATATTGAAAAAATTTTAACCAACACTTAAATTGTACCTTAGGAATTTTTTTGCCGCACAGGCAGACGAACGGGCGGCCGACAGACAAGACAGACAGGCAGACAAGTAGGCGGGCAGACAGACAGACAAACATCATGACCGATCTTGGCGAAACTTGGCAAATTTTGTAAAATGAGCTTATAAGTCGATTTAGCGATAGTGAAAAAAAAGTCGATTGCATAGCTACATATGTATGTATATCTAGGTTGGAAGGTTTAAATGGGCAAAAATTAAACTTCACGTAGGTGGCCATATCTTCAAATTTGAATGTATTTTTTAACACTAAACAACTTCTCCATATAACATTTTTTGATATATTCCAAAATAAGCGTACTTTACTCTTAGCTGCAAATCAATTTTTTCAACTCGTCTCGTATACTACGCGTGTTTTGCTACATTTTTTGTGCAAACTTTTTACCAAGAATAACTTTTTGTTGAGAAAGACACTATATCAGAAAATTATACTAAATGTTGGAAATGATTCAACGGGAAACGCGTAGGTCATTTTTTGGTTTTCACTGAATAAAAGCACTGCAAAAGCATTAAAAACATTTCTTAGATCGAAAATGGTAGGTAGGTAATGACTGCAGAACTTTTTCAAAATTGGGTGGTTGATCAGTTAATTCCTACTTTCGATAGACTGCAATCAAAATGTGGTGGTAATGGAAAATTCACCATATCACTCGGTGCAGTTAAACAAACCACCAACTTTTTCTAGCAAGAGAGCACAAAGGCAGGATTTTTTTATTAACCACAATGTGAAAATTAACGACAATTTAACAAAAAAAAAACAATCGTGGGAGTTGAATAAACCATTTCATTGCAAGACCTTCTATATTAAGCACATAAATATAGCGGCGTGCTCTTTAAAAATGTACGTCCGACATGTGGCAAGGTTATGTAAATCATTGCGAAAAAATAATTTTGGAATATTGGATAAAACTAATGGGGCCAATTTCTGTTGAAAATATTCCACCATTAATTATTTCTCTCGAGGAATCAGATTGAGAACTTTCTTCTGAAATTGATGAACCTAATTCAGATGTAGAAATAATGGAGAGGGAATAAGGACTTGGATACTTTTGACTCACAATTCAATTGGCAGTTATTAAATATTTTTAAACTACCTGAAGGACAGTAAACAACAAATCAGTGTGGTTGCTGTATTTATTTGTGTTGAGTTCTTAATATTGTTGAAAATAAATGTGTGTTAGTTGTATCAAATTACCTATTTTGTGAAATTTAGTGAAGATCTTTTATTTCATTTGAAAGACACTCCAGAATAAATTTATGGGTAGGTTATAATACGGCGGAACCCTATTTCTTCATTCAAAATTCAATAGGCTCCTTCTATTGTTAAACAGTGATCCGTGGTTAAATGTGGCAACTGTCAAATTAATTTTGACATATAATCAGATTTGAGGTTAGTGAAAACCATCTAATACCAGCATACTTTTGGTGTAATAATAAAACACCCCAAATCTAGGGGGCAAATAAAAAAAATAGATTATACTACGTATTTCCTCATTGCGATAAGCGAGTAAAACGTTTTCAAAATAATTTTGTTCTTTTCTATTTTTTAACCAATAAAGAATTTACCACCAATTCAGTAGTTTACAAAAAGTGAGTGGAAATGTTTGTAATTAATTAAAGAATGTTATATCAGATTAAAATTAATTATATGGTTTGATTTGTATAAAACGTGACAGTTGGGAGGGTAAAGACGTATTTATGAACTTTAGGTATGTTCGGCGGTTTCAAAATTTACATTAAACTGGATTTGATCATTTTAACTAATACAATTTACATTTTTTAGCATAATTTTTTTTTCAGCATCTGCAATGTGCAAAATATCTATAACTAATAAATAATATTAATTATTTAAGATTTTGTATCAAAGTTAGTAATGGTGGTAAAACTGGCACTTTCTCCTCTAGACATGGAAATATTTTCTGAAATGGTTTTAGAAAAATACTGTTAATACCTATATGTTATAGATTTGATATTTAAGAAATAATATGTCGTATTATAGTTACAGTATAAATCCCCACAACTCTTCCAACCTCCTATATTCCAAATATTAAATAGGTAATCGTTTAGAAATTGTGCAATGAATCAATTAAATTTATTATCTAATGAAATTGAAAAATGTGAAAATCTAAAATAATGTTATCTTTGAAAATGACTCATGATTAAACAATTGAGAACGTAGGATCTTTATCATAATGTAAACAAACTCACATCACCGTAATAACGACATATTTACCTTAAAAGAAGCTAATTAAAAATAAGATTTTGAGGATAAACATCTTGTTTTGATTACATAAAATCTGTGCATTCCATAATGATGCGTTGTTAATCTTTCTTAACTTTTAAAATAACGGTGTTGTAGATCTTCCGATCAGAAACGTTATATCCACAAGTTTAGTCACCCTTTTGAATGAGTCATCTACGTATATTTCTCTTCTTTTTTATAATTTCTACCTGTTACAGAATAGCAATTACATTGCAAAAAAGTGCGTGATAACCAGGTTTGATCGCATCCCAAGAAATTCCACGAGAATCGAATTAATTACTCTAGCACCGGTATTATTATTACCATGGAATTTAAATATATTTTTAAAATCGAAAGTGGTTTCGTCGACTTTAACTTTGATTTATAATTTCGATAACTGTTTATAACTACATGCTTCCTCAAATACAGAGCATTACACATTACTGTATTCTATATTATACCAGTTCCAGCTTCCATCATCACTTACAATAAACGGTTACTTGTACATCTTATGGCTCGGTTTATTTGCTTAGGGAGAGGGTACATCAATGTACGAATAGTTTTTTCATATAAATTTTCTTCATTTTTAATAATTATTCCAGATTTTAAAATTTTTTACTGTACTATCGCAACTATTAATCATAATAAACTATTTTACAAGAAAAAAAATTGATGTTTGTCATCTAACCTACATAATAACTTTCGCGAAAAATGTATCACTTACATTGTTTATTATTTTTTGCATATCGTTTGTATATATTTTAATGACAAAAGGATTGCTGTTAATATTTACCCCATTACTGACAGTGACTCACATTTAATAGAAACTTAATTATTAAAATGTAATTTGTTTATTCACAGGACTATTTAGGGACTTTCACATTAGTAGTTTAATAACGTATTTTAATATACAGTGTCTCGAAAGTATGAAATGTCCTATTATGCAAATATTGGTTCGATAAAAAAATATATCAGGTAAAGGGATTATTGTTAATTCTTCACAATGGCTCGCATTTCCAAGAACCTTGGTTATTATAATGTAATTTGTTTATTCATAGGACTGATTAAAAACTTAAATTAGTACATACTTTAATAGATGACTAGTTTAGGCGTTAATACAATGCCATTTACGCGAATGACACTAGGTTATATTTAGGTTATGTTTTGTATTGTTTGTTTAAAATTATCATAGTTTGTTATGATCGTTATACCGAGTGTATTAGATTTATAGTTATCCTTTATAATGCCTAAATGTCCCTCTAGAATTTGGCAAACTAATTCAAGGTCAAAACCGGAAAACACATTAAATTCAATCTATTCCCGAAATGCAGGTCAAATTTGGAAAATGTTTGTTATGGTGGAATTGTGCGGAAATACCGATATTACCGTAGACAGTATTATCCAAAATACGTAAGTGTATGATCTGTAACAAATCAAATTGATCCTATTATGTTCGTGTTCCTACAAGCTATATAAAAAAACTAAACCGTGTTTTCACTACTTTACATCTACAAACCTGGTTTACACATATATAACACTTTTTTTTAAATTAATACAATTCAAAATCTTTCAAATAACTTGGAGTTGCCATAGTTCTATTTGTTACAAGTTCCATTATTGACAAAAACGTTTTGGATTGTCAATAATTGGAATTTACGTTATTCAATATCATTTAATAGTAAATATTTGCTTCTAAATAAATGATTTACATTTTTTCAAAGTTTATAAGTCTGTTTTAATTTAAAATTTCGCATTACCGTCTGTTAATAATTCTTATTGATACTTATCTCTAACCTTAATACTCTCTTCACAGCAGTATTCCGTTCAACTTTGTGCCTGCTGCGATGTATGTAACATCCTATTTATTTCGGATGTTGAACATTATTTAACAGATTGATCTATTACAATCATTTGTTATTACTGCTTTCTAATTTATGATCTTACTAATCCTTTTCATCAAATTCAGAACTCACTGGATTAACTGTTGGTAAGTTATTAAGTTCATAAAACGAAACGCTTTTATTTTCCTATTTCGTTCAAGAAGTTGGGTGCATGGCCACGGTTTATATTCATAGAATGGGAATCTAACAATTTTCTGGATGTGATTAATCCATTCGGATTTATAATTATTTCAATTATGCTACATGATTAATTAGTATTACTCATTTACTACGCATCGTGCGGATTATGAAGGTTAAACATGTCAGGTTCTTATTTAAAATTCATTAAAACTTTCTTATACTTTTAGCACTAAATCGACACCACAGTTTTTCAGTAATTACTGACTTTAATGGTTAAAATACATATTCCGATAGTCTATAATCATAAATTAGGGTTACGAACATAACCGTTTCTCTCGAAATTCTGTTGTGTGAACTGGTCTTATTGTACACCTCGTTAAGGTAAGATTTTATTCAATTGCCTACTCGTGTCTTTAGTTTGTATGTTTGTAAAAAATTATCCTATTTGTTATATTTACAAGTTATAAAAATTATGTTATCCTTTAATTAAAACCTTTTTAAAATTTCAAATCAATTTTCATATACAAAAAGATCGGTCGCATATCGGTCGAAAACGACGAAAAAGATCGCGGGCGATTGATCGCGCAAAAAATTGACATTTCAGCAGGGCGTATTAAAAAGCATTAGAAAAAATATTTGTTTGTACGTAAGAGCATAACGTTAGCTGCGAAATATTTCATAACACTAATTCTGTTCCAAATTTTATACTTTGTCCAGGTTGACTGGCAGATAGAAACTGTGTTTAAAATTTTTTTTTTGTTTTTACTTTGTATATCTCTGATGTATTATAATATAAATAAAGTTGCACAGAGGCTTGTTTTTGATTTTCCTTTTTCCTTATTTATTATTTTTTCCTTTTACTTTTATTTCTGTAGTTGGAAATTATAAGTAATTTTAAATACTGAAGTTGGCCGATTGCTATTGCTACATATAGTTTTTATTCGCTTCAGTATCTTTATAATTTTTTTACGTGGCTGTTCGTTTAGCTATATACTGTTACTTTCAAATAATTTAAACTTTCTCTTTCTTTAACACATTTATAAATTTCCGAACGTTTAATAACGAGGAAAAACTATTGTGTCATTCCTTCGATAGAATTATTTTGCTTGGTATATCTTCCCTATTGATTCAAAGAAATTCAAGAGATCTTGAAAACTCTTGTCTCCTATGGTGTCTTCTATCCAAACGGCCTATCCACATCTTCAAAGTAGTTCAAAAAGATAATAACACATTTTCATTTTCTATAAAAAATTGCTGTCTAATAACTTGAACGTTGCAACATTTTCTGTATTGCAAACGCAAAGCTATTGTCTTAATTTTAGAGCAAAATTGCATCTTCTGTATAAACTTGTTGTAATCGCACCTTATATTTCTCCACAAACATTAAAATGAAAGAAGCAGCCACTTCTGACTTCAGGAAACTATTCTTGTAATGCATTAATTTGCTCTTTCAAAATCTACCATTATTGTTGAAGGTCGTAAACCTGGTCTTAAAATTTTAATTCTCGAAAGAGTCAGTGTAGGTTTCTCGGTCTTATTAAGTAAGGCATAAATTGTCTACAACATTGCTGTACTGTACATGGATTGTATACAACTGTCCAAATAATAGAGGATGGACGCAAATGTTCCATCAGCATACCAATGATTACAGTTCTCTATAAAGTTAAATTTCTTTGGGTGGAAAATATCAAAATTATATCTTCGTTTACCACTATCGAATAAAAAAAGGCTCATCATTATTGTTTCTGGTGTATTCTTCGAATAATAACTGTCAAATTTCTAGATTTGACGGAATAGTTTCTTTTTTGGCTTTAGTAATGAAATTGAAGGTAACTAGTTGCACCCAGAGAAACTTCTTGTGAAACATAGCTATTATGTTTTGTGTTGTTAGTTCAACTTGTTAGCCATTTCTTTCATAGTGTTACAATTTCTTTACTTCTAATTTAAACATCTGCAATATGATTATGACTTGCACTTTTTGCCTCATCTCTTACTTGTGAACTCACATTTAAACTTATTGTATTGTACATTTTCAAATCGTTTTACCAATCACTTTTTCCTTTCGATGAATAAATCTTTGTACACTAATATACACTTTAACATAAGTTCATCTTGACAAAACGACACCTTAAATAATAAAATGGAATGTTTAACAAACCCTTATTATAATCTCAGGTAAATTTAAAAGCAAATTAAGTAAAGGGTTCATTAAGTATTAGTAATATTACTGGCTTTACATAATTACACTAATCTCTCATTAGAATCATATTAATAAGCAATTAAGTAATGGCCATTAAGGCAATCATCAAAAAATTTTAAATTTTACTTTAAGTGTAAATAAATTATTACAATTCATTCACTGGACTTATACCGTGAATTAATTATTAATCATATACAAATTAGCTATTGATAACGATGTTATTAACGTGCTTCCCAAGAAATTCGGTGAATTGCAAATAAGCAAATTAATTTTTAATGATATTTTATTTAGAATATTCACAAAAATACAATGGTCAAAATAAGGAAATAAGTCTAATCATAATGATTAATGGTGATACAGCAGTGAATATGAAGGCAGTGGTACTGTGGATTTATACAAACTTTTTTTTCTATTAATAACAATAAATTAAATAGTATGCTAAAATATTAATTTAATTTTTCATTTTGCATGGTCGAAAAATAACCAATCTACTAAAATAATACAAATAGACCCGTAAGTATAGCTTCAGGAAATACTACAAATAACGACATTTTCCATTGCGACATTTTTTCGCGCGATCAATTGCCCGCGATCTTTTTTCGTCGGCGCCCCTTTTTCGCCGGCGACCTTTTGATATGCGACCAAATGAGCGCGACATTTTTTCGTGCGACCAATTGTGCGCGACCTTTTTTCGCAACACCTTGCGATAGTTCTATTTGTTACAAGTTCCTTATTTCAAACGTTTTGGTTGTTATTGTTATCAATATCATTTAATATGTTGAAATATAATAAATGATTTACATTTGTTTTAAAGTTTAAAGCTGTTTTATTTAAGAATTTCGCACTCCGTCTGTATATTCTATTGAACTTATCTCTAACCTTATACTCTCTTCCACCAATTCCGTTCAACTGCTGTTGCCTGCTGCCGCAGTATGTAACATCCATTATTTCGGATGTTACATTATTTAAGCAGATATCTATTACAACCATTTAGTTATTACTGTTTCTATTATTTTCTATTATGATCACTCATCATTTTCACGATTCAGAACCACTGGATTACTGTTGGTAGTTATTAAGTTCATAAACGAACGCTTTTATTTTCCTATTTGTTCAAGAAGTGGGTGCAGGCCACGGTTTAATTCATAGGGGAATCTAATAATTTTCTGGATGTGATTAATCCATTGACTAGGATTTATAATTATTTGTCATTATGCTACAATGATTAATTAGTATTACTCATTTCCTACGCATCGTGCGGATTTGAAGGTTAAAATGTCAGGTTCTTTTTATTATAAAACTTTCTTTACTTTTAGCCATCGACACCACAGTTTTCACAATATTACTAACTTTAAGGAAAATACATATTCCGATATCTATAATCATAAATTAGGGTTACGAACATAACCGTTTCTCTCGAAATTTTGTTGTGTGAACTGGTCTTATTGTACACCTCGTTAAGGTAAGATTTTATTCAATTGCCTACTCGTGTCTTTATAAGAAATTAGAGAGGTTCCTACTCTATGCTGGGAATAACTCCGACTACCATAAACATATTTTTACTCTGATCCGATAACTATACACACAATTTGCTAAACCTGTAACTTACTTCTTACCTTTGTGAGCTGTCACATTGATACTTACTAATGGATAGCACGAAGATCTATAACTAAAATTCGACGACAGGACGAATTCCAAACTAAGTTAAACATTACCTCTATCCCTTTTAAATACACTTTCAATTATCAAAATGTACTGCCTTGCCTAACTGTGGTATAGGCCAGTTTGCAATAATTATTTGTAAAATTGTTTTTTTAATGCTTCATTTTATAATTTAATTTGGTTATCTGCTGTGTTTTTACAAAGTCAATCTTACAATACTTCGATTTAATTTTAAATATTTCTTTTTGTAAACATAGGACAATCTACAGGTCATGTCTGTCAGTCAGTCTGTCCGTACGTGGTTTTTTAAACTAAACGGTTTGACGTAGAATGATGCGGCTTTCCTTAGGACACTAGTATTTACAGCTACTACTGAAGGTTTGCAACACATTACTTCACCCGACTTAAGACAGTTGATTTGTAACCAAAATAAAATTTCTTATTGCACAATATTTCGGAATAAATCAACTCGCAAACAAATACACCTATTACCTAAAATTTTGAATGTATTGCATAATATTGCGACTATTGTATGATATTGCAATATTGAATAATGTTACATACACGTTCATACAATAGCATTGCATAGCAGTTTGTTCCGCATATTTCACGAGTAAGTTGCCCTCGTTGGCCACTATTTCCAATCCTACGTTCATAGATTACGAAAGGTACTAACAAGTCGGGTTCAATAATCCAAAATTTGTTCGTAAATAGTTATATTTTGCAGAAATATTGTGGAGTGAGCATGCCGTTCTAATATTTAATGCATTAAAAATAAAAGATTCTTCACCTTTGCCAAACTATAGAGCCATGAATTTCTGCTCCTTGTATTTGTATGATGCAAATAGTGTATGTATTTTGATGTTTTACCATATTTGTTTTAAAATTATTTGTTATAGCTTAAGCACACGTACTTCATAATCACTTAATTTGAAATTTTCCTACATTAATCTAACAGTTACTTCAAACATTGATTACTTACTAAATTAATCTAACAGTTACTTCAAACATTGATTACTTACTAAATTATTAAAATTCAGATTCTGTTCATTTTAGCATGGTCTGAGATCAATCCATATCTTTGGTATACTTAGAAGTAGGACATCTTTTTGTTGCAAGGAGTTCAGTAAAGTTCACAAATGATGTGGATTACCACATTTACATTTCTTGTGTGTTTAGACCTGCTAATAGGCTTTTTACTTTTTAGAACCAACAGTTTTTATGGTACATAACTTATAATTATTTAAATCCGTATCACGATCTGGATTTGATCGTTCCAACTTACGTGACCGGTCATAGAGGTAACTTTTGGTAACCAAGTTCAAATCTAGCCAATAATGTTAATTGAAGATCTCCGAAAATCTACAATGATTTGTGATGTCTGGTTACCTGAAATTTGTGAGGACAATCGATATTTTTCCATATTTGACAAATTTTTACTTAAAATTCACTTTAGTATACAGGATGTCTGGAATCTACCCACGTTCTGTTGCTATCTTTGTTATTATAAGAGATACAGAGTCGGTTAAATTAGCAAAGTTGGTCAGAATTACATGATAATTCAAATACCGATAAGAAAATTCAAAATTGTAGCCAACTTTCTAAGATATCTGAAAATAATTAAAAATCGTCCAAATTTTCAATCTTTTTTAATATTGAAAATACAAAAAAGTTATGAGTCACTTTTGATAGCTATTTTTACGCAAAATGGGAAAATGCGAATAGAATATTTTTTTAGTAATTATTTTTCGAGCTACAACCTAAACATACATTTTTTTAAATAGCAACTATAGGTGGTTATGGACTCATTCGATGGCTTATTTTTTCTGATTTCAAACATGTATAGCTTTCTTTGTATGTTTAGTATTATTAGTTAACTCACCATTTTCAAAAAATTGTAATTATAGTATTTATTAAACAACTGCAACGTTTACCGTGGTGTACTGTGATAATTAAAAACAAAACTCTGCATTGATTGACTGTCAAATAGTAGATATTGAATTATTTGTTGTAACCAGCTATAGTTCGTACTCAAATAGTGAATATTAATTTATTAATGGCTTATTCTTCTGAAGAAAGAAATGATATGCTTTTTTGCTATTACATGTCTAACAGAGATGATAATGCTGCTTCGGAATTATATCTTCAAACTTATATGGGAAGAAGACAACCCTTTGTGAAATTATATGCCAACTCGAATAGAATTTAAGAAAATATGGGGCTTTTACTAAACCTCAAAATTTTAAAATTAATGTTTACAGAGAAACGGAAGAACGTGTTTCAGCTTACGTCGAATTTAAACCTACGACATCTCTTCGTGAAATTGCGAACGAGTGCAACACTTCCAAAGATGAAGCCCACGTTATTTTGAAACAAAATAATATTAAGCCATACCATCTTCATATAGGAAATACATTGTATGTTGAAGATTATCAGAAAAGATTACGTTTTGCTACATGGTTGATTAATGAAAGTCGAGCAAACAATCAATTCTCGAAAACCAGTCTTCTTACCGATGAAGCAAAATTTACAAACAACGGCATCTTCAATAGAAAAAATCAGAAAAACATAAGCTATCGAATGTGTCCATAGCCACCTATAACTGCCATTTAGAAAAATGTATGTTGGGGTTGTAGCTCGAAAAATAATTACTAAAAAAACTTTTTGTTCGCATTTTCCCATTTTGTGTAAAAATAGCTGTCAAAAGTCTCTCTTATAACTTTTTCGTATTTTGAATATTAAAAAAGATATAGCCGATTGAAAATTGGAACGATTTTTAGTTATTTTCAGTTATCTTAGAAAGTTGGCAACAATGTTGAATTTTCTTATCAGTATTTGAATTATCATGTAATTCTGCCCAACTTTGCTAATTTAACCGACTCTGTATCTCTTATAATAACAAAGACAGCCATAGAACGTGGGTAGATTCTAGATACCCGGTATAACATACAGCTAGAAGCAGAAATCTATACTACTATAATGTTATACGTAGTTTGAATACTTAGTTTATGCATAATTTTAACTCGTTATAATTGATTTGGTACCTTTTTAAACTGAAATAGTACACCCATTTGCAAGTCAGCCATTTTGTTTTATATGTTAAATTTCCAAAAAATTATTTAAATTTGTAATCATACATGTTTAAATACGATGCTCCACACTATCCACAGATTATTATCAATCCTTTCTCATTAATTTGCGACTTGTGGTTGAAGGTTTTCCGCAAATTATTAGAAAATGCGTAACATCTTCAAGCGTAACACTATGTAAAACAATGAGAGTTTAATTTTGGAAAAAAAGTTATTCAATAAATCAATCTCTACTTTAATATGACTACCCAATTCCATTGGTATTGTTCATTGTTTTTTAACTTTATTCAGTGGCGTATCATAAACCTTATATTTTATGAAATATAGCGATAACTCATTTATTCTATTTAGACATTAAATGTGTAATGCGTTAGAACGCACTTGCAGAAGGTGTTTCTAAATACATTTTTCGGTTCATTTCAGGACAGTTTGAACACTCTTTTAATTACAAAGTTTCATCTTTTCCACCGTCCTTTTTATAAAATTTGGCTTATAAAAATAGTTATGATAAAGTTCAAAATACCACTACTAATAATTGCTGTAATTATTTACACGTAATTAATTAATAATGCATTCAGGTAATTAAGGAAATTACTATTTGCGTCAGTCAGTAATTTAGAATTTATAACATATGGAACGATGGAATCCGTTATTAATACGTTTTGAGTTATATTCCGGTAGTTCAGCGTGGAGGAGAATTATTTAGTTGTACTAGGACTAGTTGTTAAATTAGTTTTATGTTACTAATAAATTGGGAGCCACGAATTTTAAAGAACACCCAACAAACTTCACAGTGGTCAAAATAAAAGGAAAACTGAGAGAAAATAGTTAACACATAAATATATAAACAAAAAGATATCCACTGTAATAAAGAACATAATAATGGTATATTATTTTGTTGGGCGTAGAATTGTCACTTTTCGTGGCAAATCCGTTCGTTTGATCGCCGTTTCGCCGTATAAAATATACTATTTTTTCTCCAAACGCTTTTAACATCGTAAAAATTCTGATTTTTCAACGTAACTTTAGTGCGTAGTTTAAAGTTGTAGTTTTTATTTTAATTGTGTAAAATATCCATAATTTGTCAGCGGCATTTATAGTAGGTACATTATATTACTAGGAGTAGAACGTGTTCATTTTGTGTATCAAGAACCCAGCCGAGGCTGTGCAATCTCGATGTAACACAACATAGCTTGCTATTGCATTTTAGAATAATGCAAACTTTCACGGTCATCATTCAAAATACTTACTTTTGAGTTTGATCGTGCATTTTTATTTATTTTATACAAATACATAATTTAAATCATGACATTCAATTTGATAGTATGGAAATTTTATCAAGGCAAACTCATTATTATATTCGTTTACAACGCGAAACTATTGAGATGTATAAACATACTAATAACCTAAACAGACAAAATAAAATCTATTAAATAGGTTTTTGGCAACCAGATGGTCTTGTAGTTGGCAACATTTGGTTTTTCCTAGACCGCAATGTACTAATTAAGTACGTTATGTTATCACAGCATTGCAATGATTATATTATTATTATGGTATTATTTTAGTTAACGTTAAAATAAGATTAAATGTACACACTTCAATGTACCATAACAGTTTATTAGTAGTAACGGAACATTATTTTTTTATGTGTTATGATTATACTAGATCTTTAATTTGTATGTTAAGTTTGCACTTACATTATAATTTCGTCCTAGAGAGTGCTCTGATTTGTAATCTTCAAGGCGGTTTAATAATATTTAATCTATTAAAGATCTAGTTAATCGTCACTAAAATGAAATAAAATTAGATTTTCTAGTTGGCTTTCAAATACGTTTTTCTAACTGTTATAGTAGGCTTACTTTGGCATTTTCATATTTCATAACTTTATTTGTTAACCTTAATGTTTTAAAAATACATTATTTTAAATCCAAAAGATAACATTCCTACTTACGAAGTAATTTTCTGTTTCGGGATTAGAATGCGCAATTCTTAAACGATTTTTAGTGACTTTTTTTCATGAGTTTACGTTGTACACGTTATTAGAAAGTTAAATATAAAAGTTCTTTATTAGTTGCTACGGAAACTATTAAATTAACTCACGGTTGCCAACCTAATTATTTTACAACCAGATTTTTTAAGTCGTCAGTAATTAATAAATAAGATGGAATAAGTCCGAAATAGAAAAAATAGTATAAAACATTCGTTGCAGAAGGCACTCGTTCATTCAACTCGTGTTGGTCTTCTGCAACTTGTGTTTTAATATACTATTATTGTCCTTCTAATAGTGATATAATGGACAGGGTGTTCCATTACGAAAACTGATTGTATTGTATTATATTTCTAAAACAAAAAACAACTGATTGTTTCTTTGTTCAAATAGACCTTAAGAGTACCTAAAACTGTTTCTTGCTTACTATCTTGATAGTTCCACAAGTAAAAAAGCTACGGCAGGTTGTCGACGTTTTGACCTTACGTTGTACGCAGGGCCGCATGCACGGTAGAGCAGCCGGGGCGGAAACCCAGGGTCCCCATATATTGAAGGCTGCAGAACGGGAACAGAAAGAAGAGGAAATTCTCGTTAAAACCCCAAGTAGTAGAACCAGAATTGATAATTGAAGAAAATGTCATTCCCACATCAACAAAAATTGATGGTTTCGACAAGGACATTGGTCTCTGGCCAGATATACGTACGCACGGCATGATTGCTTTTTGGGCCAATAAAGGTTCCAGTAGTTTTCAGAATTGTGATAAACAAGTTTTTGAAGAATTTCAAAAGAAAACTGATACTATTTCCACTCCAAAATGCTCAAAACATCTGTTTCTCAGCAAAAATAAGAATAATGAGACCTCAAATCGTGTTTGGCTTTGGTTTTCCTCAACAAAGGCGAAGATGTACTGTTATGCTTGTAAATTAGTAGCAACTCAGACAACACAACTCAGTGGAGATGGATTTAATGACTGGAAACATGCATCTGAATGTATTTCTAAATATGAATATTCAAAAAATACCTGGTAGCTATCACGATTTTGGAAAAACTTGGTGTGGCACAGGGACGCATCGATCAGAGTTTAGTTAGACAAGAAGCTGAGCAATCGCAATATTAGCGAAAAGTTTTATTGCGAGTCGTTAGTGCAATAAAATTTATTGCATAACGAGGAGTCGCTTTGAGAGGTGACGACGAATTAACTGGTTCACCGAGAAATGGTAATTTTCTAGGTATTTTGGAATTGCTAGCAGAGTACGATCCATTTCTCTCAACTCATTTGAAAGATAAGACAAATAAAGGAAGTAGCCACGTCAATTACCTTTCGTCTACAATCTGCGATGAGCTGATTGCTTTGATGGGAGAAAGAATCCTGAATGAGATTGTAGCAAAAGTTAAAAACGAAATATTTGTTGATTCTAGACCTGATGAAGCACACATTCATCAACTGACTGTGGTGTTACAATATATGAATGGATGTGCTCCGAAGGAAAGATTCCTTACTTTTATTTCAAATTGTGGTCGCACTGGCGCTGCTATGGCAAACACGCTCATTGAGTGTTTAAGTACTCTTAAAATTGATATTGGTGATTGCCGTGGCCAATCGTATGACAATCCGGCAAACATGAGTGGCAAGTGCAATGGGATGCAAGCTCTAATTTTGGAGAAAAATCATTTGTCTGTGTTTGTTCTTGTTTGTGGTCATTTTTGAACTTAGTTGGCCAAGTGGCAGTTAATTCTTGTGCTGACGCTGTTCACCTTTTCGATTTCGTCCAAAATTTGTACGTATCTTTCACTACGACTACCGAGCGATTTGCAATTTTGATAAAGAAATTATCGAAGAATAATACAAAATTTTACGTTCCCAAAATACTGAGTGAAACTCGTTGGTCTTATCGTGCTGACCAAAAGCTATTGTGTAGGGCCAGGACAAAATCAAAGAAGCCCTTGCTAACATATCACATGACAAAGAACAGAAAGACATCGTCAAAATCGACACCGGCAGACTTTTGTACTAGATGAGAGGTCTTCGAATTTTTGAACCACATCCTAGAGCGATTCAATTCTACTAACAAGTTGTTGCAAGATCCAAAACTGGTTCTTTCTTCTGCAGTGGAAGCGCTGAATGCTTCTTGTCTAAAAAGACAAGTTTGACAGGTACGAAGAAGTAGCGCGCAAAATATGAGGTACAGATGAATATATAAAACACACCCGAGACAAAAACGTTAGGATCAATCCATTAGATTATGCGAAGTGCATTTCGAGTAGGAAGTTTTATTCCCGTGGTTGATCAGCTTTCAGTATCTCTGATCGATAGGATTCGAGCCTATGACGTTGTCTGCGATTTGGCTTTTTAAATAATTTAGAGGATTTGAGTATATCGGAGCTACACAAGGCTGCCGATAACTTAGTGGCGATTTACAACGGCGATCTGGATATCAATCTTGGGAATGAGTTGCTCCAATTTGTAGCATTGATAAATGCTTTCAAGAAGGACTACAATGTCGATAGTGAACCAAAAGAAATGTTCTTCTAGAGAATTTTGATGAATAACAATTTAGGCGCTGCATTTCCTAACATTGAGATTACATTGGCAATGTACTTGGTATTGATGGTGGTTAATTGCAGCGGAGAACGATTACACAAAACGTCTTGTACATGTGTCATTGCTCAGTGTAGAGAGTGATTTACTTCGAAAAATGGATTTCGGAGAAATTATTAATGATTTTGCCTCTAAGAAAGCACATAAAGTGTCATTCACTTAAATGTACTAAACTATCAACTGCAATAATGATGTTCAAAAAATGACAAATAAAATATGTATTCTAATAGTGCAAATATGTTTTCGAAGTCTAAAAATGAAATTATCAATAGAGTAATTGAAATAGCCTCCACTTTTTTCTTTGCCCCGGGCCCCGACACCCCTGCATCCGGGCCTGGTTGTAAGATATAGATATTTTTTTTAATTCGAAAATGCAATAATATACGGGATGTGTCATTAAAGAAACATACCTTTAATATGCCATTTTTTTTGAGCACCCTGTATATTTAAAAATATTTTTAAGTGTTGCTTATATTAACTTACATAATGTTACTGTATTAAAAATTAACGATTATAAGACTCCGTGGCGTCGGTCGTGATTCACCCTGTATATCTACAAACATACTTGATCACATATGCTTCAGATGGAACTAAATTTTGGACACACCATTCATCAATCTATGAAAAATTAAGGAATGATAAAGAATGTAATTTGTTTTTATTTCTTTTTGTTATGTCACACATAATAAACACTAAATTGGAGTAGTGCTTTGTTCTACAACCGAGCTGGTAGCGTAGTGGTGACATGACCTGCTTAGCATTCGGGAAGTAATGGGTTCGAATGCTGGGGTAGTATTTTCCCCTCAGATCCCTAATGCCGTTCCTTCCGATCCTATCCTGACCACACCCATCCTTAATCTCACCATGCATATATACGTAATGTATGTATGTATGCTGGAAAACCATGATTGTGGCTGAAGGAACTCGGAAAGCTCGAGTAGCCCGCGCTCCCCCTTGGGGAGGTAATCAAATACGTGGCCTTTTCCTTTTCCTTTTTTTGTTCTACAGCATCAAATTTCCTAATAATTTTATGAGTTGTGTGAAATAACAAAACTTTATCCCAAATGAATAAGCATAATTTTTTTCTCACCAATTGTAAAATTTTTACTAAATTATTGCTGTAATATTCACACTTGTCACATAATGGAAATTGGGGCACATGGTAGGAATTTAGTAAAATTAAAATTTAAAATTAATTTAATAATTTTATTATGTTCGTTTACATATTTATGTGTTTTTAATAGGTATAAATATCGAAATTTTACAATTAATACAAAAGTGAATAAAAGTGCTATGTCCATGTGTCTTTGTTAAATAAATTTCCTTATTATTATTATTATATGAAAAAGTGTGTCAATTATATGTTTTACTTATAACAATAACATTTACTATATAGCGACAAGTAATGGAATGGGACAACAAACAGTAACTCGACATTGTAAAATTGCATTTTCTAGTTTATTATAGCCTACATAAGGTTATTCGTTTAAGCTTGTCTTTTAAATCATGTCCTTGCTTAGTTATTATACGTCAACGCCTTATTGTTATATAAAACATCTTATCGTTTCATCCTGAGAATTTTTTCAACCTCTTTTAGCTTCATTGTTAAATTATGAACTTGAATAAAAAGAAATTTTCCTAAACTGATATTTCGAAACTCTAAAAATTAGAAATCTTTTTTGATGTGTATTAATTTTTATGCATGTCTCGATGCGGTTTATACGCACTTTCATGTATGTTATTTTTATTTATTGGTGCTCATTACAATAACTATTAGTAAATCTAAACACTACTGATTAATTATATACAGAGACACATTCAATCGTTCCTTGTAGGTGATTACTTAAGAACATGTTTATAATTCTTTACGGATATTAATTTATACATGCACATTAATACACGTATATGGACATTGCATGATAAGAAAAGACGATTAGAAAGTGATTACTTACTTATTAGGGCGCGGGCGTGGGATTAAGTAAAATTGTATCATAATCTCGGAACTTTTACATTTCACTATAGAAAAGTTGATTTACGTCGTTTAATGTAAAGTGATGGTCCAAAAGAGGATTATATTTATTGAGTGAATGTGTAATGAAAGGAAATGTTAAGTGTTACAAAATTCGTATCTATAGCTAAATAAGTGGAGCAAAATGAAAGAAGAATACGGAAAACATCTATTTATATAATATGTATTTAGTTTATTCTATTCCGGTTTTAATCAAAGTGATGTAATTATTAACTCGCTACTGTTTTTGAGTAGGAAGGTCTAACAATAAGCAGTTAAGATAATAAGTGTTGACATACTACTCTTATATTCATACAATAAACGGAAATAGTGATATAATGGCAACCTTTGCCATAATTAAATCATTTTAATTTAAAGAAGTTTCGTAATTAATTAATACAGTAGGGTTTTAGTTTGATATATCATTTTTACGGGTAAAACGTTACTTCAGGTTCAATTAAACATATCTGGGAATGCAACGATAACGAACTCTATTTTTCCCTAATTGTTAATTTTGTTTTGTTGTTTAATCCATATAAATCGAAACTTTGTACTATATTTTACTAGAAAGGCGAAGTAGATGAGTAAACTTTATATAGGGATGGACATCCATAGGTAATGGTCACATAACGGATTACCTTTTACATTGGTTTCAGACTACTGCAACGTTGGCCTTGATATGTGAAACAAATTCCTATAAATAACACCATGAGACTTTCGGTCAGTCGGAAATTGTAACGTTATGTTTTGCGTACGGAAGGAACTTATAAACAAAATTAATTTGATTAAAATCTTATTAAGGTACGTTATTTATCTCCATCATAATATACTGGTCGCGATAAATAAATGAACAACCAGTAAACGCTGATGTATTTTAATGAAATTTTCAGAAAAATGTGTATTTTATTCCTATTAAGAAACGATGAAAATTTCAGCAAGATACAGTAAAGATTAATCAAGTAATCATCGACAATGAAACAAAAACTCTTTCTTTTCATTCGACATTAGTTACTTAAGTGTCAATGTTAAGCATATTTGTAAGCTTAAGAAGTAAACACATTAAAGTTGAAATAATGCCTCCTGTACGACATAGTTCAAATTTCCATCAGTTAACCAAGTTTAAACGTGCCAGAATAATCGGACTACGAGAACCCGGATTATTAATTGGTAATGTTGCCGCTCGTAGTGTCGCCACAATGTCCTTGTTAACGACGACGCACTACTGATCGTGAAGATCGTGCTGTTGGGCTTGTAGCTCTTCGGGATCGTTTTTCATATCAACAAGGGAAATTGGTGATAGATGGAGAGGGTTAACTGATCATCAAATACGATCGACGTATGGAAGACTTCGATGCTTAGGGCTCAGATCTTACCGACCATTGCTTTGTTTACCTCTAACTCCACGCCATCGTACTGCACGGCGGCAATGGTGTAACGAGAGGTTGCATTGAATGTGCAATGGAATCAAGTCATCTTTAGTGCGAATCTCGATTTTATTTATAAGCTCATGATGGTCGCAGATTGGTTAGAGGACGTCCTGGAGAAAGACGCAATTGGCAGTTTTCTGTACAACGACATACTGCTCTCACTAAAGGTGTGATGGTGTGGGGGAGCAGATCTCCTCTAGTAGTTATTGAGGGAACATTAAAAGCAAGTCGGTACATTAACATCGTTTTTGAACCAGTATTAATGCCCTATCTGCAAGAAACAGAAAAACCAATTTTTCAGCAAGATAATGCGCGGCCGCATACCGCAAGGATTGTTATGGATATTCTAAATACTGCTAATGTTTATCTGATTCCATGGCCTTCTCGTTCGCCACACTTATCACCAATCGAACATTTGTGGGATATGGTAGGACGGAGAATAAATGATCTACAGTCACTCCCAAACAGTTCAATCTTGCTAAAATTTTCATCGTGTATTAATAGGAATAAAATACACGTTTTCTGAAAATTTCATTAAAATACATCACCGTTTCCTGTGTGTTCATTTATTTATGGTGGCCAGTATACACGGTGTCGCACGTCCATTAGAATATCTGAGGAAGTAATGCGATTTGATGTTTTAGGTCGTCGTTATTTCATCTGAAGAGAGCGTATCCGAAAATCCGATTGTGCAAATTTTCAAACAAAATCGCATTACTTCCTGAGATCTTCTAATGGACGGTGACCGAGAGACACCCAGTATATTTCATATAATAATTATATCACTATCAAGAGAAAATATACAGGGTCGCTGTTAAACATGGAACCAAAGCTCTAGTGCTTAAACGATTCGACATACAAAACTCAAAATTTCCGAATTGAAACTAAATGTATTTGCGCATATTTTTGCACAAAATTTTTTTAATAAAAAAATTTTAAGCATAGCCGCCATATTTTTTTTTTAATAGCAACATAAGTTAAGTGATACACCATTTGAAAGGGTTTAATACCCTGTTTACAAAAATGTATCACACATGGGGTCTAAACACAACAGAAAGAACATTACAAAAGTTTTCTAATAGGAAGAGTAGGAGACCGTGAATGTGACACAAGACGTCAATACGAGGGAGGTATGACAGTACCCGTGTTTGGCGACAGATGGCGCTTTGTGTGTCTGTCAAAATTTTAGCGAGTACTTTAGTTTTTATAGCTGTTGAAAGTGAGTTAATTTTGCAATAATCCGTCTTTGATGAGGAGCGCCCCGGGCGTCCCGTTGAGGTCACTACGGATGAAATGATTAATTAACATTGCTGAGATGGTATACATCTCAATTGCACGTGTACAAAATATCCTGCACGCCAAATTGGGTATGAGAAAGCTATCGGCGAGATGGCTGCTGACGATTGATCAGAAACGGAACCGCGTGACAACTTCAACGCAATGTTTGGACAAGTTTAAGCGTAATCCGAGTGAGTTTCTGCAGTGTTGTGTGACATTTGATGAGACGTGGAACCATCACTACACGCCGGAAACCAAAAGTCAGGCAGCACAGTGGGTTTCTGCCGGCGAACGTGCACCAAAGAAAGCAAAGACGATTCCATCAGCCGGAAAAGTTCTAGCGACGATTTTTTGGGATTCGCAAGGCAAGAGTATAAGGCCACACCCTAGCGAAGAAAAAAAACATTTTCCATCATGAAAACGCCCCGACCGGCAATTGCAACAGCAAAACTGGTTGAGTTAAAAAATTTTTTTGTGCAAAAATTTGCGCAAAAACATTTGGTTTCAATTCGGAAATTATGGGCTTCTTATGTTGAACCGTTTAAGGACTAGAGCTTTGGTTCCATCTTTAACAGCGACCCTGTATAAGTAAACTAACAAACAAGTAGTTATGGTAACGAATAACAAAATATTAGTCAATGAACCTTCGTTCAAAGAACAAACCAAATTATATACGAAACTTATGATTTAAACATGGAAATGGTAAGTCAAAATGTATAGTTTAACCAAGAATGAAAGGAAAATGCGATATCTACTTACGTTAACCTGTTTTCTAGAACTAAAAATTCGAGAACTGAAAAGATAATTAAGAACGCACAAAAGAGATGGCTTAAAGAAGAAGCTAAAAATGGTTTCGAATTAAAGATAACCTGCATGTTTATTTAGAAGTACTTTATTTTGAAATTATATATAAATTACATAATATTAAATTTGATATATTTACAGTAACGTTAGATAAACTGTCAGTTACATCATACATAAAAAATACATTACAAAAATAAAATTCAAAATCTTATCCAGAAACATCACTCATTAACATAGAACAAAGATAAATTAGAACAATTCCTACAATTTTCACACAAGATTAGCAAATGTTTAATTTAATAACAAAGAATTACTTTTTCTTAACAAAGGCTTTCATATTTTCACTAACAAAATTAAGTACATTTTAGCCGTAGAATGCGAAACGCATCCTAGAAATGATAACAATAATTATGCTAAATTTCAAAAGTACTTAGTACTTAGAGTTTTCGTTGAAAAAGTGAAAACTTACAATAACAAATCTTATTTAATAAAAGCAGTTAAGAATAAAATTAACAGAAATAATTTATGTTAAAGCAGATAAGGGTAACACTTTAGTAATTATTTCAAAAAATAGTTATTTGCAGAAAGTTAATGGTTTTATTAGTAACGAAAATTTGCAAACTTTAAATAAGACCGATAACGACAACGATCCTACAACAAAATTTCAAAGAGATGTGACACAAAGTTCACAAAACTGCAATATCTGCTTTACATAGTTAGAGAAACAACAAATTCTATACAAGAGTCTCATGAAAATCTACAAATCAAATATCCCCATTAGACCAGTAGTTTCTTACATACTATCACCTAGCCATATTTTAGCAAATAAACTAAACCACATAATAACAGATAACTTAAATTACAAATCAAAACACTCTATTAATCATTCATTAGCACTAATTAATAAACTGCAAACCTTAAAATTAACGCTACATAGTATGCTTGTAAGTTTTGATGTTACTGTATGTTTTCTAAAATACCCCCTCAAGAATATATGTATTAAATAATTTTTTATTTTATAGTAATCTTGAATTAGTTACAAGAATGGAGTTAATTCAAGTATTTGATCTCTGTTTTAATCAAACATTATTTTACAATAATACAATAAAGATATTATCTACAAAAAAAATGTTTACCTATGACTAGTCCAATTATAACGCCCATAATTAACTAATATATTTATGTTTGATTAATTTTAGAAGACCTCAAATATTATATATATATATATATGTATATCTACATAGATTATATTTTGGTTAGTAGTAATGTTGAATGTTACAAGAATGGAGTTAATTCAATATTTGATCTCTGTAATCAAAATTCATCCGATTCATAATAAGATTTATCAACAAAATGGTTTACATGCGTCAATGTTACGCCCATTTAACTAAATTTATGGATAATTTAGAAGGACAACATATTAATTAAAGTGTTTCGGTGGGACAAGATTATTTTGGTGTCGTTATGTTGATGATATTTTAACATGTTTTGATAGTTCAGTCGATTATTGATAGTAATAGTTCAATACAGGGTGCGTCGCAAATTAGAATTAAAGTCGAGTAATGGGCGCCAGACTGTTATTAAACAAACTAGCTCGTAGAATACACCTGGACATAATTTAGATAAATACTAGCCTTACATGTCGAACAGTCGCAAACAAGTGCGTCGTAATTACGTAATGCAATCGAGTAATGCGTACTTGAACTTTAGCTATAGAACAAATCTCCAAAACAACCACACGCTTCAAATATAAGGAAGCGTACACGCAAATCAGCTTTTGAGGTTCGATAGCTTTCTTTAACTTAATTTTACGTTACGTTGCCCCCAACGCTTGTGAACAAAATACACTCAAACAAAACAAAAAAAAATAAATAACTTTAAATCTTTCGCTTAATTATTGCAAAGCCAAATTCAAATACTACCATCTGCAAAATTCTGTCATCAATTGAACTCAAAATAAAATAATTAGACAAACGTCAATCGAAATTTTCTAATTTGTTACGTTAAACAAAAAAACTATTTAATAAAGAAACTACATGAAAACTATATCAAATTAAATATGTCAATTTTAGGAAATTGCCACCAGGTCACTTCAAAAACAAATAAATAAAATAATTGAATCATTTAGTTTGAATTCTTTAAATCACCACTTTTCGTTAATTATTGCTTTCACTACTCGGGAGGAGATCACAAATAACGCTATTAAATCCAATTAATTATTCATCTATTGACTACATAAACATAGCAATGATACATATGTAAATTTACGGCCGTACTAATTTGTAGCCCGTTATCTTAATAAATTTGATTAGGGGAGGAGATACTACCCCTCTCTCTGAAGTTGGTCCAGCTTGCAAGTTCGACCCTCTGCCTTAGTTTAAAATTTTGGACATTAATGTTACCTAAATACGGTTAAAATTCATAACATTTACGTAAACAAATGGTCACTCAAAATGAATTTTACAGTGCGAAATTTTTATACACTAAACCTGTAGTACATTCAGTTAAACATTCTAAAAAAATATCAAAAGAAAACGCAAATAAAAGTGACTGGTTAACCTTAATTTAAAATAACGTAAATGGATCAACACTTCAACTAAAGACGACTACGATTCGCTGTATTGCAAATAATTTCAACAAAATGCATACAATCGTATGACAACACAATCACAATGAACGTACAATGTTAGATTACCTTCTACAAAATGTTTGAAAACTTATCCTGCAGGTGATAGTGGAAGCAATCTGGACGGGAACGGCTTCAGGAAAACTGCTTAATGGCTTTCAAACTGCAAACCAATGCGGCAATTTCCAAATAACTTCAGTTACGTTACCTTTTATTTGACTGACCTGGACGTTGAATAGTTTATGTACACAAAAAGCTTTTACGCACGAAATTATTTACACAATTTGACTTAATACGGTAGCTTTATTTATTTACAAGTATATTTATGCTTTAAAATAACTATTTACAGATCTATATACAGTGAGACTTGGTCTATCAAAGGCTGTTTACAAAAGCACGTAAAACATAAGATTCGGGCACACAAATACTCCACCATAAACAATATGCAAAATAAAGCAGAAAACTCCGTAATTCAGGAAGCACTTCTCCTGACACCATGTAGTCTAGTAGACCACGATAAGCACAAAAGTCCTGTGACCACCAACAAAATCATCCAGACAAACGGACCCACAGTCTACGTTACGTTGAGCAGAACCGGGAACACGTCCATGGTAAAATCTGTGACCTCCCACCATATCAAGGCCAGGACTGAGGACATACATTCAAAGATTCTTCAGCAACGCCATATTCAATTTTAAAACCAACAACCATTCATAAAACACATTTATTCAAATTATGAACGCGGTAGAAACGATATTCCCTTTCCGTAAATGATCGAGAGAAATTACGTCATATTTTTGCTTTCACATAGAAACTGCATGGCAAGCTTTTCAGGCCACCATCGCTTATCTACTCTTACGGTGCACATGCACTTAAATTTTACTGAGGTCATATTGTAGTTCAGACAAATATTGCCTTCTCGTATAATGATGATTCTTAATTAAACATAAATCAGTAAACTTTACTGCACCAGGATATTGGCACCTTCCTCTATTAAGAGTCGTTGTCACAAATTTAATACAACCAATTTGTAATTTTATATCTCAATAACAAATGCGTTTTTTAATTGTAAACATTGGGAAAATTTATATGATATTCACGGTTTTAATTTAAATTGATCCTAACAAAGCAATCTATTTTAAACTATCTACGATACAGATTCGAATCCGAATACAATATAAAACTTTATAAAATCAATAGCAAAAGATTGTCAATTTTATTTTAAAAGGACGTAATTTACTCCTTCAACTTAACGAGAATTTGTAAAACTAAACATAACGAAAATACTTACTATTCTAACACTACTCTAATTGTAACGCAAGTATCACCTGTGACTGAAACGTAATCAATCCTAAATTAACATTAAGTGACAACGAACAAAAACTATTTTGAATTATTTTGAAATTCCAAATTTTAACTTACACTAAAAAAACTCTAACATCCTCAAATAGCAACAAAAACAATTAAATCTTTTGACTTTTAAAATCAAAATTTCGGAAAACGAGACAAACAAAATTATCTATAGTGATTTGCTTAAAATTTTTATCAGTGACAATCCTAACAAAGAATTTACACTAGAGATAGAACAAAATAATACACAGAACCAGCTTAAGTTTTCACATTCAAAAAACATACACAAACAGACATTACAATTCCAAACGATTCATGTCACCATAAAACACATAAGTTAGCTGCAATGTCTTTAACATTAAATCAGACAAATTTCAATAAAGTAATATCAAGTTATAAAACAAATTACCAATCAAACGGTTACATTTCAAATATAATCGACACTTTAGTTAAAAATCAAGAATACAAAACATTTAGTTAACAGAACCGACAAAATATCATACAATATTTGGAAATATATCAAGTAGATCACGTATACAACAGAAGTACTAAGTTATAAAACTACCAATGTTTTAAAATGTTACTAATGCCAAAGATCCAACTAACGACATTTGAAAGTCATATCAAATACATTCTGTAGATCACGTTTATATTGGACAAACACTGAACTGTATTATATACTAATGTTAGATATTTCCAAAACATGTAATTAGCAATGTTCTAGATGATGTACATATCAGAAGGAACATATGCTAACCTTACCTTTCTATAGGATATCCTTCTGATATTATCAAAACATATCTATATTCTCAACACACTAATTTATGTATTGGTGCCCGTTTAGTATGAACATATGTATAAGTACTTGTATTTGTTAGTTTTTCATACAAGAACAAGGTTTTGTTTCTAAGTATACCTTTGATTACCACAACCCCATTTCAAGTATCCAACATGCAGTTCAATTTAAATGGAGTTTTGAAGGTATTCGAAATTTATAAACTTAAGCAGGAAGTACCTTTAATGAACGAACAGGTTGATCGTATAGGCTCAGCTTTAACAGATATTTTAAACCTAGAATTATAATTTACATCAACTTTGCTGTTTTACCTTAAGGATTTGTTACCATAACTACTTGTTTGTTATTTTACTTATATGGTAATGATACATTTTGCATTGCAACGTGTAGAGAAATATATAATTATATAAAAAAAGTTGTGTAATTATGTTGCGTTTAAAACATTAGTGCTATTAAATATGGAATTCCCCGAAGTAGGGATGAAGTATTTAAACATTTACAAATGAAAGGATTTATTGTGAATTGAAAGTAAAATACTAGTGAGTTTTTCTTTCAAAAATTCTAAAAGTGTTAATCCAGATTTAAAGTAAACAGCGAACATCGAGTTAAAAGTGTTATGCATTGAAGCGCGCGTGATCTAAAGAAACCTAAGGTGATCCTTTATGTAATTAACTGAGGTATATTTGTTAACTTGGACATTAATTTATAAGAATTAGTTTTTTTGTGGTGCTTCTCCAAGCAATATTTCTAAATGTTTTTCAAATTTGACAATATATATCCATTAATTAATTTACTCTTGTTTATTTATTTAAATTATGTGAAAATACATAAAGGCTTACACCGTTTGAAAATGATCAATCTTTGGATATTTTGGTTTAATGATCGATCTGAAATTGCTTCTTTTGAGTTAGATCGATTACGTCTTTAAAATTTTTAAATACAAATTAATACTGTTGTGGTTAAAAATGATTAGACCGACTTATTATCATTTTTCTAAATTGGGTAATATTTATTTATTTCAGAATTTTTTTGTCAGGTATAAATATTAACCTATATGTATACGAGAGTTACTTAGAAAGTATCCAGATAACGTTTTATTACTTTGATTTTTCGAATATACAGGATGTGGTCAATAAGTTTACGACGATTCGTATATAAAATTTTATTAAATTTTGCGCTAAATTTATTTTTAAGTGTGATTAAACTTGAGTTTTATATGATTTTATTGAGTAGGCTACAATTCTATGTTCCACAGTCGGGTAGGGTTAACTTAACACCTCGCCTAAAACTATTTATGTTCTTATATGGACCCCACCCATCTCCACTATAGCTGGTTTGGCAACCCGCTTACCTTGGTAGGCCTGCACGACGCGTAGTGCGATTTGATCGTGTAACAATTATATGACACTAGCATATTTGGATCGTGTAATATATTTGATAACCAAAATATGCTCTGTGGCTTAATTATTATTTTTACTTGTTCCACATTCGTAATAGTAATTTATATTACAAGAGCGGAAATGCGTTATAGAGTGACGAGCGCGTGAAAGCTCGAGTAATATACGTTTTTTGTGTAAATCAAATAAAATAGAATGTTATGAAGCATTTGAAGACTTTGTCACCAAAAGCATACTGGTGCTACTCTTATAGTGTCTCTCTGAATGTACCTATGTATTAAATATTGCCAACTCCAATTACATTTATAAATACAAATTTAAATAAGATACGTTTAAATGGTCATTTCTTTAATATTAACAGGTGCAAATTGATTCTGTTTCATTAATTAGCAGACACTATAATTCTTTTGTAAGAGAATTTCATTTATAAAGTCGAGGTGGTGGTAGATTAGAAGTTTGTACTTTGCCGCTCTATATCTTTTTGATGTTCATTACAACATAGTAACTTTAAGATAATAACGTCATTTGTGAGCGAAGCAGCGCAAAAAGTACTATTACCTGTCTCCATTAAGAAAAAAAGTAGAGGGGATCACGTATCGATCACCTTGTAATATAAGTATAATATCAATACAACAAAATGTGGTGCTGGTGTACTGACTTATTGTTGTTAGCTTAGTACTTGTATTATTATTTTTTAATACATTTTGTTGTTTACAGATTTACTTTCCTTTGCTGAGTACTGTCAGAGGTATGTAATGTGTCCATTTATCAGTTTAATAGATCTAGGCTTTTTTGCTTTAATTTATTAGGTCAATCTTCAGTTGATATAAAATATTCATTTCGATCTTGGCGTGTTTTCAAATGACATGGGGGGGGGGGACAGTTGGGTTGTTTTTGTTTTAATTATTATTATAGTATTAGCTAATACTTGTTCGTTTTACGCAGGGTTATTTCAAGTCGTGAATCATTATAAAAGTACCTCGCCGCAGGATTGAGATTTAGGTTGGTGTAATTAATTGACCGTAGGGTGTCACTCAGTCCCATCAAATGTAAAACAACTGCAAGCCATTAAAATTAACCCTAATAGTATGAGATTTTGATGTATATTTTAAAAAGAAAACAGTTCGGAATATATATATATATATATATATATATATATATATATATGTATATATATATATATATATATATATATATATATATATATATATATATATATATATATATATATATAGGGTGAATCACGACCGACGCCACGAAGTTCTACGGCGAAGCGGCATATAATCGTTAATTTCTAATACAGTGAGTAAGTCAATATGAGCTCCAAAAAGTGGCATATCAATAGGAAACTAAAATGTTATTTATGTGGTGAGATAATTTGCTCAAAAAATTGCAATAAATGTTCGATATGATGTCTATCTTCTTGAATACGCAGGTGATTTTTTTGCAATGAACATTTTACGTTTTGCAACATGTCAGGGGTGACCGTGTCAAATGCATTTCTGATTCTTCTTTTCATATCATCTGTAGTGGTGGGAGGTGTGCTGTAAACTAAATTTTTGATATAGCCCCAAAAGAAAAAAATACATGGATGTTAGTTCAGGATATCTAGGTGGCCAGGCTCTCCACCTCTCCCAATCCACTTATCAGGAAACTTCCTATTTAAACATTCAGCACGTGAGAAATGTGCAGGTGCTCCATCTAATTGCAACCACCTTATCTTGTCTAATATTTAAAGGAATACTTTCGAAAACTTCCCAAAGGTCTCTCTTTAAAAATTTAAGGAATTTATGACCATTTAAATTTCCATCGAAAAAATACGGGCCAATAACATGATTGCCAACAATTCCACCAAACACATGAACACTCCATCGATTTTGACGATCAGTAGTATTAAATAAATGTTTATTTTCCGTGTCGTAATAATGGAAATTGGGCCGATTCACTAATCCATTATTATGGAACGTTGACTCGGTAAATAATACATTTTCAAAAAATGTTAATTGTCACTAACTTGATCAAGGACCCATAAGGAATAATCAATAAGTTTTTGAAAGTCTGTGCCATATAACCTTTGATGTTTGGTGGTATTTATGTTTCTTTAAGATCCTTCACACACTAGGCTGACTAATTCCTGTTTCTCTTGCAGTAATTCTTGTACTAGTATTTTGGATGTCAACAACGGAACCTAATACCAAAAACTGATTATCATCATCATTTGTAACAGGCTTCACTTTTAGTTGTTTTGGGTACCCTACACTTCCTGTATCACAAAATGTTTGAAGTAACCTTTCAAATTGTTTTTATCGGGATGCACACGCTCAGGGTATTTTTACTTGAAGCAAGTAAACAATTCCCATAGCATTCACCAATGGTTCAAATCATATAAATTCTTTCTTGTTGTGAATAAACCATTATTAAATTGAAAATATTTCAACAGACTCGGAAAAAATAACAATGCACAATGACAAAAGTCACGTCAAAATTTTAACACTAACAAATGCGTTACCGGCAATTCCAAAGCACACTACATAACTTACAACATTAGTCACATTAACATTATTTGTTAATATGTAAATTACAAATATCTGAAATCTATCATGTACACATAAGATGTGATACTACTACATTAACAAAAAGATATTAAAGAGGCATTTTCGGAGGATATTTCAATCTACTAATGGTACAGGAACAGACAAATTCCAAAAATTATTAAATAAGTTGAAAATTTGAAGGTTTAGGTATAGGAAACCCTTATAGAAGTTGAAAAGTAATTAAGTGTGTTAAACGATAAGCGTATAAAGTACAGGGTGTTCCATTTAAAATAAGCTGAATATTTCAGTATGAATGTTTTACCAATTTAACTGAAAAAAATGAACACCCTGTAAAGAGGTGTTTACTTTTGAGTCAATAAATATACTAAGGGAATAGTATTTTACTTAAACCTAAGAGTAAATTCGTTGGAGTTAATTTTATTAGGGAATATTTAATTTTTCCTAAAACCCTACATTTTCAGAAAATTTTATGTAACTTGAAACAATTTGTATGTAGGTATAGGGAACCCTTATGAAAGTGCTACTTATTTTTATGTAAAATTCGAAAATGCATTAATATACGGGGTGTGTCATTTAAAAAAACATAACTTTGGTATGCCAATTTTTTTGGAGCACCCTGTATATTTACAAATTGACTTTATTGACTTACATAATACCACTGTATTAGAAATTAACGATTATATGCCGCTTCGTCGTAGAACTCCGTGGCGTCGGTCGTGATTCACTTATATATATATATATATATATATATATATATATATATATATATATATATATATATATATATATAATTATAAGGTAATAATTGTAAGGAGGTAAACCATTTTCTTATTGTATAGTACCAATTAAAATTCATTGTTACAAAATTCTATAAATCAAAATGATTATGGTGATATATATATATATATATATATATATGATTAAAGTTGAAATTGTATTGAAAAGACGTTTACATTTTGAACAAAGTGTCTAATTAAATTATATAGTGTTATTAGATTTTATTAAAATCGTTATTGTAGAATTTTATTAAATTCATAATTATTAATTAATATTGTTACAATAATAAATAAGGATTGTTAAAATTAAGTACTAAACAGATTTCAATTTACAAAAGTCTTGTATTTGAGTATGGCTTGATACAGTGGCGTTAATAATGAGATAAGTTGAGCATTTGTTATTAACTTATTAGAATCTCACTTTAAAGTACAGACATGGTTGGCGAAATTGATTTGTAGTAATTTTACACAAAGTATTGAACGCATAACAATAATTATATGATTTTTTTTTTATACGAGGCATTAACAATGGATACTCCAATAACGATGCCTCTTATTTATAAATTTAAAGTCTTGAAATTTTAAAGAATTTATCGTTAGGTACTAAAAAGCTTGTATAATGTTTTGTAATAAGATTCCAATTTAAAGTTGTATATTCAATTATTTACAAAAAGCATTACTTAACTTAATACCATAAACGGAAAACTCAAAATGATTTAGAAATGCACAGGAAATTGATAAGTATAAGGTAAATTATTTGTTAAACTTGATTTAACTAATGAAAATAACACTCATTTCAAAATAGTATTGGTATGAAGTAATATAATATGAAATGGTTGAGTTCATTTAAAACAGCCATTGAAAATTTTTCTGAACATTATTATCGCTTGTTTAATTAGAATTAATTCCTACTTATCACAACATAAAAAATAAAGCATTCGTTTATGAGTTATAACAACAGTTGATGTTTTAAATTTATACTTCAACATGCTGAATCTACTGATAGAAGCCATTTTGTAAATAGATTAAGAAATCTTAACATATTGAAAATGTGCGTAAACTCCTGTTAAAGTTTGTCTACAAATGACTATGAAAATATTCACACGTGTTTGAAAATTATACCATCTATGAGATCTGAAAATCTAAACTTTACTATTAATTTTGAAAATTTGTGACAGGGTTATTAATGTTTAGCTAAATCATCTAAAATATTTAAAATCCCCATTCCGGTTATCAAAAAAGTCGGTAGCTCGTTATTTCAAATGGAACACGCCTATATTAATAAATTTTTTTAAATGTCGAATTTTTGGTAAGTTTGTAAAATAAACTAGATACGAAATTTCAGTCGATTTAAAAAACATTTTCTAAAAAATTGACAGATGCGGTCTTAGTAATAACTCGTTAATTGTTCTGTTCTGTCAAACAATTTGAATAAAACTTTGAGGTGTTGTAGGCAAAGGTTTATTGCAACAGTCTGCAAAAATGACATTTGTATTTTTCATAAAAATAAAATTATGAATGTCTAAACTTGACTATCAAAATGCAAGTTACTCAAAAAATCAAATGGAAACACCTATTTTTATTACTTAGATCGATTTAACGTCAAAAATTAAGGTAAGTTTGTTTAAAACTTTATTTGCCTAAACGTAACAGTTATCATACTTATTATCAAAAAGTCCCAATTTTAAAATTTGTGATAAAATGACTCATATTAAATCTAGTATTCCTTGTAATGTACATGAACCAAATAATTGAGGTTGTAAATTATGTAAGAAATATATTGAATAGTTGAAAAATTACACTTTTAAAATTATACCATTGTTAGTGCAATTAAAATTAATTTTAGATTCCAATTTAAAATCTTACTTTAATTTGATCATGATTTATCAAGATTTAAACCACATTAACGTTTAAAAAATTATACTTTATGAAAGAAAAACACTACAGCGAAATTTTTTGAAAAGTGTTGTAATAACTTATAAATTGCATAAAATTTTAAAATTAAATCGATTATTTTAGTATTTTTCGTAAAATAAAATTAACATTAATTCAAAATTAAAATTGTTAAAAATTGTTGAAAACCGTAATTGAGATTGAAAAACTATTAATGAAACTGCATCAATTATAACGTTCAATTTAGCTAAATTTCTGTGAGACAAGGTAATTGAAGTGATTTTGACACTCTGCGTTTAATTATTTTATTTTAACGTTATGTATGTTAAATATATTGTTAATTCGACCTCCAAAGATAAATTATCCATTGGCGTAAGATCAGGTAAAACTGAGCCATGAAAGGAAAATTATTGGCAAAACCAACGATCTTTCAAGAAATTATCATAAAGTGTTTACATGGAAACGTTGTCTTTGAGAATCGCACCTCTTTGTTGGTACTCATAAAATTTTCTTTTTCTAGATTTAATCAAAGTTGAATTCGTGTGTTCAATATTCAAGATGCAGAAATTTCTCTACGAACATTAAATTATCGTAATCATTTTAGGGACTAATATTCTAAACTTTCAAATTTGTTTAAAAAGTCAGTAAAGATTTTTATTCCGATGAAAATCGTTAAAATTAAAATTTCCTAAAATGCATCATTAATTGGATTGCTATTTTCGTTATTCCAGTAATGAGTTTCGGATTAAATATGCCATTCGTGAAACCTTAGATTCGTCTTATTGATATTAGTTAAAAATTTAAAATTTCTGTATTTTGACCAAAATTGTTTCACAATCTATACGTTTCAAGAAATTCATTCCTTTTAATGGTCAACCTAATTGTTAAACCCCATGGTCTAAACTTATCTTTCTTAAGAAGTGTTCTAAGTTGTTGGTTTTAAAAAGTATCTAAATTCGCAACGTTTATGGATACAAGGATAGGACGAGAGATTTTGTAACTTAGGTTAACCAAAGAAATCTGCGGTAGCTGAGCATGTTTTAAATAATTTAAACTCTTACAGGTGCTTGAATCGGCTGCACGTTGCCAGTTTCCCGTAATCGCATGACCAATCTTGAAAACACTTCTCGAGGAAAATGTCTTCTTTGTGGAAATTGCATTGCAGATTGTCGACGTAATTCGAAGCATTGTAAATAAATGCACAACATATTATACGCTTCCGCCTTAGTAAATGGCATATTTTTCCGAAAAAAAATGGATTAAAAAATACATACAAAACACAGAAACTCTGAGAAGTAACAGTAACTTTTGACAATTGTCAAATCAATGATCTTTTCATTTTAGTGGTTACCATGGATATATTGATTTGTTTTCCCCGACAATGTAGATTGTAAATGGTTTAATTACTTTACCAATTTCAATTTGAATTATCCCATCGCGAATTAATATATTATTCAAGTTTTTAACATTTTCTCGTGTAAATCGAGAACCGGGTTATCGCGAAGGAGTTTTCACTAAAATTTAGGTAATTTTAAGCCGCGTAATGGTCTGTCAAATAAATAGTACCGTTTTATTTAGTTTTTCCCAAAAAAATCACAAAAATGAGTAATTGTTGCATAGAGCACCCTCTAGTTTATTTGTTTAAAACTAAACGTTCCAACAAAAAACACTGTTCAAAGACTGTAAATATTGGAAAATGCAATGGCCTCCCCCTCCTTTATTATGAGAGATACGGAAAAATGTCGCAAATCAAAATGATGAGGTATCACCCAAGCTCTCAAATGTTAATTTCAAAGTTATAGCTCATCACCCAATTTTCCGAGATAGCACGAGTTTTACGTTTCTTCGTAGCAGTTAAGTCCACTATCGGTCGAGTTACGAAAATAATTTCCAGCCATTTCTCTTACTTGCTTTACTTATAAGGATTTTTCCCCAAACCTCTAGGCTTTACCATTGTCGAGATAGAGTCGCTCTGTACCGTTATATGGATACCCGGTATATATAAAGGACATAAGATTTCAACTCAAGTCCCGCATTCGCGTACGACCTGGTATGAACTAACTTAACGTCCGTCTTTTTCCGAGAAAAGAATCGTTTATCAAAAGTTATTAAGTTATAACAAAAAAAAACACACAAAAAAAAGATTATGTGGGAACATTGCGTCCATTTTCATTAAAAAGAAGTATTAATTCTTAAAACGTTTACTCATTCGTATTGTATTGAATTTTAGGTAACAAAAACTGACCTAACTTTGATTTCGCTGTATACCCAACAGTGTAATTAATAACTACCATCCTAAACCGTTGCATTTTACCCAAATTTCGTGAGTATAATAACTGCAAGCAATTTAGCCACGCCAAGTTACCAAATGTATTCGCTAACCGTGAGAATTTTCCATTTTCTTTTCCATTCTTTTCAACCTTGAATTACATACATTTAAATCTAATTTACATAAAATGCATAAAACAAACCATGCACCCAAAAACATTATCAAATATTAAGAATTTCTGACATTATTACTTTTTAATTATTGTCTGTTTTCTTTCGTGATAACTTCGATTTCATGTTGATATTAAAATAATAAAAATTTCTCTGTCTGGTACCTACAAACGTCTAAATGAAAAACATAAATTATAATGTTTAGTGATGGAAATAAAATGTTTTCCGCTTTTGAACACATTGATGATACCAAATGATGTTCTATAACTTTAAATGCAAATTGACGATAAATCAAACATTTTTAATATGGCTGATTCAAATGGCGCCAAATAAGACAAAATTTAAGAAATTGCACTTTTTTCAAACGATATCGGTCTATATAATTAAAAATTTTCAATATGGCGAATTTCTAATGGTACCCAATAGTAGAATAACAATTTATTTAACCTTATTATTCTTAAAGTAAATTTTTTTCTGCTCATTTTTACAAATGAAATTATTTCTTTGTTTTAATTACTTTATTAGACATGAATCGTAATTTTAAATATAGTTAAAGCCAAACAAAGTGGCGCGCACGTCATCAGCGTTTGATGACGTTTACATTTACAGTATTGCTAGATTGATCAGGAAATATTTAATTTCCCATCAAATAATATTTCTTCTTCAACCACAAATAAATATTTATTACTGAATTGTTGGTTGCCTAAATAACGACACACATATTTGTAACTGTTCTCACATTTTTTCGATAAGTAAATAAATTAAGCAAGTAAATAATTAAAAATTATTATTAATTTTATTAAATACATAAATAAAAGTTTATCTCGAGTAGGATTTGAACCTACGGCCTGTACTTTGCTAGAGTACTGCGCAACCAATAGCGCCATCAAGGTTCAAGCCCCAATCGTTGTAAATGTTGTCTTTATATATGTAGAACTAGTAAATTCTAAATATAATGAGATTATATTTAGAAGTTGGTTACGTACTCTAGCAAAGTACAGATCGTAGGTTCAAATCCTACTCGAGGTAAACTTTTATTTATTTACCTTTCCACACATCAAGAGTAATTGTAATGCCTCGTGCCACATATTCAGGCAGTCATTGTAACTATTACCATCCCTAGTAATGTGCCTATTGTAATAATTTTTTCTAGGTCCCAAATTAATTCAATAGGGTTAAATATGCAATGGTAAGGAGGAAGAAGCAAGACTTTGTGCCCATACTGTTATGGCAGCTCGCCCGCTACATACTTTTTGGGTGGTTAGTTTCTAAAAAAGAGTTGTGTTTAACAATTAACGTAAACAGTGTTTATTTGTTTCCTTACTGAGAGACAAAATGCATAAGTTCGGTTTTAAACATCATATCTGTATAGGGAATGTTTTATTTGTCAATCACTGTTAATAGCACTTTTTTCCATGCAGTAGTAGGCGTTTTCTCCAATAACATGTTGTGATAAGATGTATTATCCAGTATAATCAGAGAAAGATTCTGTGGGTTTTGCCAAAACTGATATTTCGAACTATTTCAAAAAGTTTTCCTGGTTCATTTCCCCATGATAATTTACTTTTTGAACAAAATATTGCTTCACAACCCTCAATAAATCCATTTTCGCTCCCTGCATGAAGTATAATATATCTGAAAGGGGATTTTGTCTAAATTTTATTTTGCCATCTGTTGGAGTAGTTTTAACACTCTTTAGATTTTGCCATTAAATAGTTAACTATCTTTTAGTTGGGACCATAGAGATTATATAATAATGATAAATATAATAATAAATGTTTGTAACTCGCTTAGAACAGCAACGATTTTTCTTTGGCGACTTTAACTTATCATTGCTTGAGAGACTCTGCTTACTGTGCTCAAAACTGACGTTTAGAGCAACAGGTACACGCTACAATAAAATACTCTTACAGTACAATTATTTTATATGTACTATCCAAATTTTACCTTCCGAACAGCATTTAAGGGCAACAGGGGCCTATTATTATCCCTTTCTTGCTGGAAATAGCCAGTTAATGATGCCACGAGTTCTTTGAATCAACTATACCTTTGCTTGGGCATTTTGGCGACCCAAGACTGAAAATACAGGTCTCACTATTACAAATTGTTGACGACAAAAATCAATCATATATTCCTGTCAGAATAATGTCTTCCGTATGCTCAAAATATTGATGAATCGATGAATGACGGCAACACAGCACCATCTCTGACAGTGACTAGGTTTACGTCGTTACTTGCTGGCTTGTTGATTAAAATTTTATCAAAAAATTTTACATTGAGATGCGTCTAAACCCAACAACAAGCTTGTGCGCATACATTATTTTATCTCAAAAGTATTATATTCATTGCATTACCTTTAAAGTTGGACATGGAAACGCGTCATTGATGACGTGCGCGCCACTTTGGTTGGCTTTAACTATATGTAAACTTAACAATTCCTGATTAAAAGATAAATTATTTTTAACATATATTAATTCTAATGAATTTTAGATCTTCTCAATTCTAAAATGGTGCCAAATAAAATACATCGCGATACAAACATTTCAAAGAAATAGAAAAGCATTTTCAATATGAAGGATCTAAACATTAAGTTGTCAAAATAAATGACAGTGATTTAGTAAACTATCTAGTTTAAATGACAACATAAACGTAATAACCATCGGTGTAAACAAAAATTCAAGCAATTCACAGCTTTACGTTAAATCAATACTTTACAAAATGAAGTGATATACCGGGTGCAAATCAAATAGAGACCACCCATGTAGCTTTTGAACGGGTCGTTAGATTTTGTTTAAGTTTCGATGGGTTTATATTAGACCCAGATTGGGATTTTTTTTTTACATAAAAAAACAATTCGCCGGAAATGACACAAAAGCTGAAAATTTAAATAGAACAACCTGTATATTTTTACATGCGGCTTCAAATACATACAGTTCATCTGCCAAATGTCAACTCAAACGCCATTTTACTTTGACATAGTCGGCTTCAGTTTCCCTTAATATTATTTTATTATTGTAAAATTTACATCCGCAGGTAACGTTAGTATCGATTAATTTACATATTTTCGTTTTCTAATTATTTATTATTTCTTTATCAGTGATCATGAGGAATTGGCAACATAAATTTGCAGTGAGTATATTTTACACAAATATGAAATGTAATTAATTGTTGAATTGTTCATTGTTTCTCAATCACCATTACAATCTTTCTGACCAATAATTTGCTGTTGTTCATTATCACATTTGTCACAGTCTACTAAACGTGAATGTAATTTATTTATCGTCAAAAAAACTTGTATAATTTTGTGTAACAAGATTGCCAATTCTTCACGGTTGTCACAGATTTATTTACAAATTAATGCATTTTTTACATATTTAATCTAGAACGGAAAACTCAATTCGCAATGATTTATGTCAATTGACAAAAATGTGGTGTATATTAAATTATAACTGAGCCTTGATTATCGAACTCAATGGAATTGACACTCATTCAAATTATCGATGTAGCGTATTGAATAATATAATGATAATGTGAATTTGTTGTTTCATTTAAAACACACATTGAAAATTTAGCTTCTTAAATTATTATCGCGTTGAATTATCTATTCCTAGTTTTCCACAAATCTACAATTACGTTGCAAAGATCTGGGAGCCTGTGGCACAACAGTGCCCGATGTTTTTAAATTTTATTACAACTGTCGAATTCCCTGATTATGCACCGAATCATTTTGTAAATAGATTAAAAAATCTTAAACGTATGGCCATGGGGTGCGTAAACTCTTATGTAGTAATTATGTACACGTATGAAAAAATATTCACACGTGATTTAAAATTATACCAATGATTACTGCAAGATGAAAATCTAATATTTAACGATTTTCATATTTAAAATACTTAACTTTTAATTTTGATAAATGATTTATACATAGTGATCTTAAAATCCCCCATTACCCGACTTTCAAAAAATATCGATAGCTTAATGGTCCAAAGAGATCGTGCGCGCACACACAGACACGAAATTTTTTTTCTGAAAATGTGTTTTTTGTGTTGTAAAACGTCTAGAAATGCTGATAAAATTTTTGAAAATTTAAACCAATTATATAGCTTCTTTATACGTAAATATATGAAAAAACAATAAGGTCAAATTTAACAAAATTTAATAAAATTACGATGTAAGTGTAAAGTTGTGAAAAACTGCAATTTGAAATTATAAAAGTATTCATAAATAGAAACTTGACATCAATTAAAAATCCAGTCAACTCTAACAAAGCAATAGCTTTGTTAATACCTGTAAGTGTTATTTTACAGTGAAAACACAATCTAGAACGCTTAATATAATTTTGAATTTTAATTTTAACTGCATATGTTAAATTATAGTGCTGTGGTAGTTTGACATATAATTTTGTAAAGCATTTACTTCAAGGTCTAGGTAAAAATACATCAAAAAACCTAGACATGCCAAAAGCTAAAATTAAAATTAAAACGTACCATTGTCCCTTTTTTGATTATAAGATGCAAAAACCTGTTTAAACGGATATTTTCTTCTTTCCTGTTGAAGTTATTAGGATGTTTATATATCTCTATAGCTACAAAATCTTATATATTCTTTACGTGTTGTACCAAAGCTACGTTTTGTGGTTCCAATGTATACTTTTCTACAAGAACAAGATAACTTATACACCGCGGAAGATGATAATGGATTTGAAGGTTTAAAAAATCCATGATTAATTAGGATTCTTTCATTTCTGTTAACATTAGTTATAGTTATAAATGGAAGCAAAAGAGTACCAACATTAAGCACTAGTTTTTCTTTATGGTTATGTGTAGTAGGTGTAAATACGTTATTAATATCATTAAGTGAATATCCATTAGCTTGTAAGGATTTTGTTAAATATTTATATCCATATTTCAAAAATTCAGTATCACCAATTTGTTTTGCTCTATCCACAAAAGATTCAATTATACCCATTTTTATGGTCACCTAAAGATGTTTTAACCCCATTATTATCTTTCTGAGTGTATAAGTTGTCTTGTTCATGTAAAAAAGTATAAATTGGAACCACAAAACGTAGTTTTGATACAAGACCTAAAGAACATAGGAGATTTTGTAAATTAGGTTAACCAGAGAAATCTGCGGTAGCTAAGCATGTTTTAAATAATTTAAACTCTTACAGGTGCTTGAATCGGCTGCACGTTGCCAGTTTCCCTAATCGCATGACCAATCTTGAAAACACTTCGAGGAAAATGTCTTTGTGGAAATTGCATTGCAGATTGTCGATGTAATTCGAAGCATTGGAAATAAATGCGCAACATATTATACGCTTCCGCCTTAGTAAATGGCATATTTTTCCGAAAAAAAATGGATTAAAAAATACATACAAAACACAGAAACTCTGAGAAGTAACAGTAACTTTTGACAATTGTTAAATCAATGATCTTTTCATTTTAGTGGTTACCATGGATATATTGATTTGTTTTCCCCGACAATGTAGATTGTAAATGGTTTAATTACTTTACCAATTTCAATTTGAATTATCCCATCACGAATCAATATATTATTCAAGTTTTTAAGATTTTCTCGTGTAAATCGAGAACCGGGTTATCCAAGGAGTTTTCATAAAATTTAGGTAATTTTAAGCCGCGTAATGGTCTGTCAAAAAATAGTACGGTTTATTTAGTTTTTCCAAAAATCACAAAATGAGTAATCGTTGCATAGAGCACCCTCTAGTTTATTTGTTTAAAACTAAACGTTCCAACAAAAAACACTCTTCAAAGAATGTAAATATTGGAAAATGCATTGGCCTCCCCCTCCTTTATTATAGCTCATCACCCAATTTTCCGAGATAGCACGAGTTTTACGTTTCTTCGTAGCAGTTAAGTCCACTATCGGTCGAGTTACGAAAATAATTTCCAGCCATTTCTCTTACTTGTTTTATTATAAGGATTTTTCCAAACCTCTTGGCTTTACCATTGTCGAGATAGTCCAGATTATCTGGACACCGGTATATATAAAGGACATAAGATTTCAACTCAAGTCCCGCATTCGCGTACAACCTGGTATGAACTAATACCGTCCGTCCTTTTCCGAAAAAGAATCGTTTATCAAAGTTGTTATAACAAAAAAACACACAAAAAGATTACGTGGGCACATTACGTCCATTTTCATTAAAAGAAATATTAATTCTTAAAACGTTTATTCATTCGTATTGTATTGAATTTTAGGTAACAAAAACTGACCTAACTTTGATTTCGCTGTATACTCAACAGTGTAATTAATAACTACCATCCTAAACCGTCGCATTTTACCCAAATTTCGTCAGTATAACAACTGCAAGCAATTTAGCCAGAAGTTGCCAAATGTATTGCTAACGTGAAATTTTCCATTTCCATTCTTTTCAACCTTTAATTACATACATTTAAATCTAATTTACATAAAATGCATAAAACAAACCATGCACTCAAAAACATTATCAAATATTAAGAATTTCTGACATTATTACTTTTTAGTTGTCTGTTTTCTTTCGTGATAAAAACTTCGATTTCATGTTGATATTGAAATAATGAAAATTTTTCTGTCTGGTACCTACAAACGTCTAAATGAAAGACATAAATTATGATGTTTAATGATGGAAATAAAATGTTTTCCGCTTTTTAACTATTCATAATACACATTGTTGATACCAAATGATGTTCTATAACTCTAAATGCAAATTGACGATAAATAAAACATTTTTAATATGGCTGATTCAAATGGCGCCAAATAAGATAAAATCGTAAAATTTTTTCGCACGGTATCGGTCTATATAATTAAAGATTTTCAATATGGCGAATTTCCAATGGTACCCAATAGTAGAATAACACTGTATTTAACCTTATTATTCTTAAAGTAAATTTTGTTGTGCTCATTTTTACAAATGAAATGATTTCTTTGTTTTAATTACTTTATTAGACATGAATCGTAATTGTAAATATGGTTAAATCCAAACAAAGCGCGCACGTCATCAGCTTTTGATGACGTTTACATTTACAGTATTGCCAGATTGATCGGGAAATATTTAATTTCCCATCAAATAATATTTCTTCTTCAACCACAAATAAATATTAAATTACTGAATTATTGGTTGCCTAAATAACGACACATATATTTGTAACTGTTCTCACATTTTTTCGATAAGTAAATAAATAAATAAACAAGCAAATAATTAAAAATTATTATTAATTTTATTAAATACATAAATAAAAAGTTTATCTCGAGTAGGATTTGAACCTACGGCCTGTACTTTGCTAGAGTACTGCGCTAACCAATAGCGCCATCAAGGTTCAAGCCCCAATCGTTGTAAATGTTGTCTTTATATATGTAGAACTGGTGTAAATTCTAAATATAATGAGATTATATTTAGAAGTTGGTTAGCGCGGTACTCTAGCAAAGTACAGATCGTAGGTTCAAATCCTACTCGAGGTAAACTTTTTATTTATTTACCTTTCCACACATCAAGAGCAATTAGTAATGCCTCGTGCCACATATTCAGGCAGTCATTGTAACTATTACCATCCCTAGTAATGTGCCTATTGTAATAATTTTTTCTAGGTCCCAAATTAATTCAATAGGGTTAAATATGCAATGGTAAGGAGGAAGAAGCAAGACTTTGTGCCCATACTGTTATGGCAGCTCGCCCGCTACATACTTTTTGGGTGGTTAGTTTCTAAAAAAGAGTTGTGTTTAACAATTAACGTAAACAGTGTTTATTTGTTTCCTTACTGAGAGACAAAATGCATAAGTTCGGTTTTAAACATCATATCTGTATAGGGAATGTTTTTATTTGTCAATCACTCGTTAATAGCACTTTTTTTCCATGCAGTAGTAGGCGTTTTCTCCAATAACATGTTGTGATAAGATGTATTATCCAGTATAATCAGAGAAAGATTCTGTGGGTTTTGCCAAAACTGATATTTCGAACTATTTCAAAAAGTTTTCCTGGTTCATTTCCCCATGATAATTTACTTTTTGAACAAAATATTGCTTCACAACCCTCAATAAATCCATTTTCGCTCCCTGCATGAAGTATAATATATCTGAAAGGGGATTTTGTCTAAATTTTATTTTGCCATCTGTTGGAGTAGTTTTAACACTCTTTAGATTTTGCCATTAAATAGTTAACTATCTTTAGTTGGGACCATAGAGATTATATAATAATGATAAATATAATAATAAATGTTTGTAACTCGCTTAGAACAGCAACGATTTTTCTTTGGCGACTTTAACTTATCATTGCTTGAGAGATTCTTACTGTGCTCAAAACTGACGTTTAGAGCAACAGGTACACGCTAATAAAATACTCTTACAGTACAATTATTTTATATGTACTATCCAAATTTTACCTTCCGAACAGCATTTAAGGCAACAGGGGCCTATTATTATCCCTTTCTTGCTGGAAATAGCCAGTTAATGATGCCACGAGTTCTTTGAATCAACTATACCTTTGCTTGGGCATTTTGGCGACCCAAGACTGAAAATACAGGTCTCACTATTACAAATTGTTGACGACAAAAATCAATCATATATTCCTGTCAGAATAATGTCTTCCGTATGCTCAAAATATTGATGAATCGATGAATGACGGCAACACAGCACCATCTCTGACAGTGACTAGGTTTACGTCGTTACTTGCTGGCTTGTTGATTAAAATTTTATCAAAAAATTTTACATTGAGATGCGTCTAAACCCAACAACAAGCTTGTCGCATACATTATTTTATCTCAAAAGTATTATATTCATTGCATTACCTTTAAAGTTGGACATGGAAACGCGTCATTGATGACGTGCGCGCCACTTTGGTTGGCTTTAACTATATGTAAACTTAACAATTCCTGATTAAAAGATAAATTATTTTTAACATATATTAATTCTAATGAATTTTAGATCTTCTCAATTCTAAAATGGTGCCAAATAAAATACATCGCGATACAAACATTTCAAAGAAATAGAAAAGCATTTTCAATATGAAGGATCTAAACATTAAGTTGTCAAAATAAATGACAGTGATTTAGTAAACTATCTAGTTTAAATGACAACATAAACGTAATAACCATCGGTGTAAACAAAAATTCAAGCAATTCACAGCTTTACGTTAAATCAATACTTTACAAAATGAAGTGATATACCGGGTGCAAATCAAATAGAGACCACCCATGTAGCTTTTGAACGGGTCGTTAGATTTTGTTTAAGTTTCGATGGGTTTATATTAGACCCAGATTGGGATTTTTTTTTTTTTTACATAAAAAAACAATTCGCCGGAAATGACACAAAAGCTGAAAATTTAAATAGAACAACCTGTATATTTTTACATGCGGCTTCAAATACATACAGTTCATCTGCCAAATGTCAACTCAAACGCCATTTTACTTTGACATAGTCGGCTTCAGAAGCATGTTGTGTTAATAAAAATTAAAAAATTAAAAATTACTGCTTTATTTAAGACGTAAGGAAATTACTATGCATCTCGTTTTATTAGTACTTGAAAGAGCTATTTAATATACAGGGTGGCTCCTGTATGTTTCTATTGGGAACAGTGAGTTTTAGTTAAAAAACCATAATTTTTAAATTTGATCGTTAACAAACTTCACAAAAATTAATTATTAGGAAAAATAATATTGTGGGGGTAATTGTACGTCAATTATCTATACTTTAGATGACGTCATAATGATCTAAAGTTAAAAAAAAAGAAAAAATTAAAATGGCGCCAGAGTTTACATTTGACAGATGAACTGTATACATTTGAAGCCCTAGAATCCAAATATGTAAAAATATACAGGGTGTTCCATTTTACATTTTCAGCTTTTGCGTCATTTCCAGTGAAACTGGAAGTTGGCTATATTGTTTTTTATGTAAAAAATTCCAAACTGGCACTGATATAACCCATCAAAATTTGAACAAAATCTAACGACCGTTCAAAAGTCACCGGGGGGGAGGGGGCTCTATTTGATTTACACCCTGTGTAATAAAGTTGGGAACAGGAGTTGACCGCCACGAAAACGGTGTGGCAGCGCCTCTAATAGTGAATTAAAACTATCACCACTACGTCGCGTATATTATTAGGTAACTGACGATTATTATACTTATGAGTTAAATTCGAAATCGAATTATTTTAGCTAATAGTAATTACCCGCCCAGTTTACAATTGTTTATTTTACTTCAATTAAAAGCTAATTCGTGTTATAAGATTATGAATGTGGATATTGTGATAAAAATGGCTAGTAGCGGTTGTCATCGAGTTGGCCGTGCTGATCGAGGTGGCCTTTGTGATCATAGGAACGGCTGATCACGGTGATGGAGTTAGCCATTGTGATCGTGTTGTCCATTTTGACGGGGTAAGGTGCGGTAAAATTGAAAAAGCGGTAGTCGCCGTTGTGAGCACCCTGGCTGTTGTTTGTTGTGACAGAGGTAGTGGTTGTGATCAACAGAGCGAGTGGATATTGTGATCAAATTGGCCAATGTGATAAGCGTCAGTTTTTTTTATAATTCAGGATGATTCGTGCGCCGTTGTGATTGTGTAGCCGTTATGATCACAAAGACCGTTGGCCGTTGCAACCACAATCACAATGGTCAAAAAATAAGGTGGCCGTTGCGATATAACGAAATCTCACAAGAACGTAGAAAACTGAATAAGACGAAAGAGTAATATGCCATTCCATACTCGTAAAAAACAACTTTTTCTCAAACAACCTTAGAATGATTATTTTCGTCTTGAAGAAAATAGGATTTTCTTTTCTAGCGAGGAAAGTAAAAAACAATGTTGCCACGTTAATCATTATGCTTAAAATGGCAAAATATCCGTGTCAATTTTTTTCCACATCGTATAGGTTTTTTTTTTCTAAAACTTATATCTACATCATAATTCTAAAGTACCTTGTAATAAAATTCCAATTACATAATAATTTTATTAAATACTATGATTATCATTCATCCCCTTGGCATTATTAAATAATGGACGATGCCGTACAGTAATCATTAATAGTCATGTGGCGGAAACATTCAAAGATCAAATTTGATTGTAGAATAATTGTAATTTTTTATAAATTATTGTTAAATTTTAATAATGGAGAGTGAAGACAAACCTATAGGATTAATTGCTACTTGATTTAACATTTTTAATCTGCAAAACCACAAAAACGAAATGAATGAAAACTAACTTAAAAAATAAAAAACATAGTTGGCAAGCGTACTTCATAAGTAAAGTTCTGTGCCAAACTTCATTAATTCATTACGATAATTTTATAGTTTTAATTGTAGTTTTAGAAAAACATTTGTGTAAAACGCGAGATCAAGTGTTTGTTCAACTCTCATTTAAATAACACACTCAAGTTGAAAAAACACCACTTTCTTGTCTAGTTGTACAAATAACTATTTTTTTCTGTATTATACCGTCACACGCGTCAGTATCAACATAAGGAGGTATTTATAGTAGAGAATGTAGAGAAAGAGTATTTATTACCAACTTGGTTAAAAAATGAAGCACTTTATAATCCTTATAAATATTGATTGAATTGGTTTAGGAAAAACGTACTTTAATGTATAGCAATTTCACTTTGTGTCGTGCGCTACAATTTATTTATTCGTTGAACGTTAACCCATATTTAAACCCTTTCTCTTAACAAATTAATGAAAATTGTTTATGTATTACTTTTTTTATATACTTATCGAGACAAATTCTATGTAATTATGCAAAACGTTTTGAAGTTTTAATAATTACCAAAGTATTCAAGTAAATTTTCCTATACGGATACTTTCATAAATGGATAATCAGTGATTAATACAAGTTTAATTAGTATTTTTTTTTATTTGACACCCGAGTTAAAGGGAAAAACATGACTTATGTCTTCAACAGATCACTGAATGAGAACAAAAATAACACACACACACCCCACCCACGCACGCAGGCACCCACACGCGCAGGTGCACGCACGAACGCGCGCGCACGCACCCACGCGCCCACGCGGGCACGCACACACCCACACGCACACCCACACACACACACCCACACACACACACGCACACACACACGCACACGCACGCGCACAAGCACGCACGCACGCGCACACGCACACACGCATACACGCACACACGTTATGAAAAACAGTTTTATTTTTAGGTAGTACGTATATTTTAATGTATTACCGTGAGTGAAACTCAACGGTATTACTTTAAGATTTTGGAATATAATCTTAATGTGAGTTAACCTAGCGTACTCCTCCTCCACCACATAATAAGGTGTACTAATCAATTAAGTGCTAATTATAGTAGTGCCATATAGTATAAACTTTAACATTAATTTTCCTGGTGCTAGTCAAAATAACTTCCAATTTACGCTAAACTATGTTTACACAATTAGTAGACTATAATGTTATGCTAATTAACTGCTCTACCTTTTGTAAAATACTCGAAACTATGAATAATTTATTATTAGATTAATGTATCCGCCGCCGTATATTTCTGTAATTCGCTTATAAAAATGGGTGTGTCATTTACTTCAATTAAATAAAAATATTCGTGTATGTATTAGTACGTGAATATTGTATTCATATTGGCCGTATTACGCTCGACAACTTACAGAAAGAAGCAACCTCAACACGGTTTTTGGTGAAGAAACAGTCGGGAATTGGGTGGAAATGGTCGAACGGGTTGTTTACGAACTCCCCAACATCAAAGTCGATCATGTTTGAAGCAAGAATTTGAATTTATCATGAACGGTTTCCTGAGAAGCGACAGCCTACTACAGCATGCCTTAAAAGATTAACCGCACTGGTTCAGTTGCCTGTCAAAAACACGAACGAACAAAAAATACTGCGACGAAGGAAAATGAAACGAACAAGCACTTAGTTACTACTCCGTACAAAAAATTGTTTTTAAAAACAAGATGCACTATTTGGTGACGAAGCTACGTTTCATAAAAATGGTTTTATTAACTTTCATTATTATTCTACAACCAATCCATATCACATAACTACACACAGTCAAACTAGAAATAGTGAGATGTATTTAGATTTTTTAGTAAATCAGTTACCCGTAATATTGGAAGAGGTTCCAGTTCGTATACGTGAACGTATGTGGTTCTTGCATGACGGTGCTCCTGTTCACCATAATGAATTAGTTCAAGGTGAACTTGACGATCAGTTTCCTGAAAGATGAATCGGAAGAGGGGGATCGGTACGGTGGCCATCCAGGTCTCCAGAATTTAATAAAATGGATTCATTTTTGTGGGGTTATGTTAAGAACGAAGTGTATAAAACGCCGCCAACAACAAGGGAAGACATGAAAAATTTAATACCAAATGTATTTCATAACTCTTTCAATGATCGCTTTCATGCATGCATAAATGCCTTGGGAGCTCATTTTGAACAATTTTGTTATTGTATTTAAGTAAAATAAGTGATGGTTTTTATTTTTAATTTTTTTGAGTGCTGTTTTTTATTTATCCGTTAGTAAAATTTTAAGTAAAATTTATAATTTATTAGGCATAGGGAATGCCTAATAAAAATAAAAGTATGGTAATAGTTCTTTGTAATTGTAAAATAAAATACAGGGCGATCCATTTAAAATTACTAAGAAAATAATGTACTTGTGTTTTGACTTACCCTGTATTAGATTTAAAGAATATTAACAAAATTAATAGATGTTGACAACTTTTGACAATCGTTCAAAAAACTATGGTTGCGATAGATCATTGTTCTTGTACTACTTTTTAATTATACAGGGCGCTAATCTTATTACGATTTTGATAGAAAATTGAGTATAACTTTTTAAATACTCTGTATAACATATTATAACTTTATATTGTTGTAATGGGGAAGTGAAGCGGATTTTAAATTTAAAGTAAAATACAGGGTGTTTCATTAAAAAATATATAACTTTGATATGGCACAGCGTTACGAAATACTTCGTAGTTGTAGCTAAGTATATTACTGGCCAATGAAAGATTTACGTACAAATAAACCCTTGTACTAAGTATTTTTTCAATTTATTATAAGGTTTTATATATAATTACTATCTTCTACGTAAGAATTGATAACGTATTGCATATACGCAATTCACTACATTTTTAGAAGTTAAGAAAGTTTTAATTATGACACCAATTTCAAAGTATCGCGCCTTTATCTTCTTCCTTCATCCACTAATGGCGGTAGAGATTTATGTTGTAAATTTATACTGTTAGTTTACTGGTCTATTTATGTTCAGTTTATGGTAATGTTAATTAATCAACTTCAGTTTACTTTAATTGTCCATACTATACAGGGTGATTTTTAAATTTATTAAAAATATTAAAATTTGTAAAAACGATAGATTTATTATACAGCGTGATCCAGATTGATTGTAGGGTTTGTAACTCCGCTATGGTCATTGTTATCAAAAATGTGTTATAAAACTGGAAAGTGTAAGTTGTTTATCAAAACTTTCATCCGCTGGGGTCATGAGCGTGCGTAAATACGTAAGTAAAAAAACTGTCATAATATGCTTCCTTCTGTTCTTGTCGTTTTTGTCTTTTTATTGTTCCTGTAATTCACGTAAAATCTGTCTTTTTCAAGACAAAAACTGCACATACTTGATTGATTTATCTGGTAAGTAAATAAATGCAGAGCTCTGTTTAGAATAAAAATAAAATGCGAATAATTTTTAGGTTATAATAAGTTTATCTTGGAGGCTTATTTTCGGTCTGGGCAACGAGATGAAGGTGGTGTCTGTAAATATTCGCAAGTTTCTTGCTTCGAGGAATTCCAACAACGGTTCGCCAACATTGACGTTACCTACGAAACATTTACACAGCATGTTCGTCGAAATGTTCAACGTTTTCGTGACACCACCACCGTATCCAAAGGTAAATCTTCTGGCAGAAGACCTGTACTTCACGAAGAAGGCTTCGAAGATATTGGGGGGCAATAAATCTTTAAGACGATGTCTACTCAAAGTGGTAATTGAGTAAAATTTGTTTTTATTACTAAATGTTGATCATTTATTAATTTAAATTGTAGGGGTTTCGTATGGGACATGACAGAAGGCTTATGAAAAACTGAATATGCACCCGTTCAAAATGTCTGTATTACAAGAATTGCTGCCAACTGATTTTGAAAAGCGTCGAACGTACTGTACCTGGTTTAACGAAAATCTCAATAACAATGATGTTTTGGATATAACATTTTTCGGTGACGAGGCATGGTTTCATCTAAGCGGCTATATAAATTCTCAAAATTACCGAACCTGGCCAACTGAAAATCCCCACCTATTTATTGAAACTCCATTACATCCAGTTAAAACTGGAGTTTGGATTGCCATGTCGAGAAGGTGAATAGTTGGACCAATTTTTGTATGAACAATTAATTTTAAGACCTTTTATTGAACAACTGAACGACGACAAGCTTCAAAATAGGTATTTCCAGCAAGATTCCGCAACAGCCCACAGGGCCCGTACAACGTTGGCATATTTATCACAATTTTTCGGTGACAGAATAATAAGAAAAAATCGATGGCACCACGATCTCCTGCTTGACTCCGCTCGACTGCTTTCTCTTTGGTCATCTTAAAAATGTTGTGTATGCAATTTGTTTGCATATGGTTGAGGAGTAACAGAATGCCATAGAGAACGCCGTTAATGCAATAACACCACAACAGTTAGCAGCCGTCTTCGAGAATATTAAACGTAGAGTAAATTTATGCTTAGAAAATAATGGACATTTTCAGCACTTATTGTAAGCTTTCGGAGACTATAATCTGTCTTCCTCATCAGTCAAATTAAAACTAAATTGAAATAAAAACATTCCATTTACTTATTGCAATCAATAATTATTTCATTAATTGCATACCAAATTCCTCCGCCAACAATGATCTTATAAACTACTAAAATAACAATTCACGCTGTTCGTTAACCTCAGCCTCTCCGTCTCCTCAGTTCTCGTTTACCGAAGTTATGGAACAGGAATTATTTCACACTATAAGTACTGTCTGCAACCGGGATAGACGGGATTAACTCTTTTATTATTCAACTCTGTATACCTTTTCTTCTTCGATCTTAACTCATATTTTTAAGGTTTGTGTCAGAAATTCTGTCTACCCCATTATTTGGAAACAAGCATTTGTAATTCCTCTACCCAAAATAACTCCACCTGAATCTTTTTCAGATTTAAGACCAATAAGTATACTCTGCACTCTTTCTAAGGTACTAGAAAAAATTATCCTAACTCAAATTCGTCGTCATTTGAACCTACATGGCATAATTCCTACGGTTCAGTCTGGCTTTCGCCCTGGTTACAGCTGTTCTGCAGCGCTTTTGAATGTAACGGATGACGTCATATGTGCTTATGACCGTGGAATGTTGACTTTGTTAGTATCACTCGACTTTTCTACCTATTTTACATTTTATAGATGTTAACCCATCGTCTCTGTCTTTAATTAGCAGCTATCTATCTAATAGATCTCAAGCTGTGACAGTGGATAATAGAATATCAGACTTTCTCTGTGTAAGCAAAGGTGTACCACAAGGTACGATCTTAGGTCATTTATTGATCACTATTTATACCTTTAAATTTATGCATTGTTTGAAAACGTGCAAAGCTCACTTTTATGCTGACGATATGCAAATTTACTTTTCCTTTCCAAACTCTGCTTTGATGGAAGCCTGCGCTTTAGTAAATAGTGATCTTGACAACGTACAAAACACATCAATGGATTATGGTCTTAATTTAAACCCTTCTAAGTCTGTTGCTATTCTATTCGGTAAACGAAACGATAGGGCTGCTATAATAAATAATGTAAGCATAAAAATAGATAATACATCTTTACCATTACAAGATCCAGTAAAAATTCTTGGTCTTTATCTAGATCATTCTTTGAGGTTTAACAAACACATAACTGAATGCGTTAAAAAATCTTACGCCTTGCTTAAAATTATGTATACAATAGACACGAATTTGATTTAAGCACAAAACCTTACTATGTAACTCCTTAGTTCTTTCTAGATTTAATTACTGTGACATTGTTTACGACTCTTGTATATTCTCAACCGACATCAGGCGAATTCAAAAACTGCAGAAATCTTGTCTGCTGCTAATTTTCTGAATTAGAAAGCATGATAAAATTTCTCATAAACTTCTACATTTAAACTGGCTAAATATGAAAAATCGCCGATTATTACATGGTGCTTGCTTCTATCATAAATTAATATAAATCTAAACAGATTCAGAAATAAGCTTCTAAGACTGCTTTTACTTTACCAAAAGGAAGACAAGGAGCTGTAATACGTAAACCTATCAGCAACCTACTTCACTTGGTTTTATCGATATTTGTGTTCTGAGTCGCCGAACATACACCCACGAACCCGATTCTATAGGTTGAGCCGGTGAGGGATTCTACCGAACTGAACTCCGCCTTTTAATATTATGTTTGAATATTTGTAAAATTTTGTAATTTTAATTCCTTATAGTAATAAAGACAAGTTATTATTATTGGCATTTTTAATAATAACATTAAGATGGAGGTAGTTCAACAATCAAGAAATACAGACTATTTATGTCATTTAAAATTTTGCTGTATTTGTTGTTGATATACCATCAACTTTTCAATTTCCCGCCCAATCAGTAATACCCGTATGTACACTACGAAATAGTTGGAACCAGTAAATGAGATAAGTGGAGAAAGCTTTTTTGAAGTAAGCGGACCACTTCAATCAATCTGGATCACCCTGTATTACTATGTTCTAAATGCGGGCACTTCATATAATTTTCAACATGCATCGCCTATGTTCGCATTTCTCTTCTTTTTGATACATAATTTTCATAAGGATGCAAGTTTTCCCTCTCTGCAGGCGGCAGACCATCACACGCGGTAGTTGCGCTGGCAATGTGTTTTTATGAATCTCTGTTGCATTTTAGTGTGTGATATTATCGACATTACCTTGATAGCTGTAAATAAAGAACTTTTAATTCATCTTGTACAGTCGACGTGATAGAATCGCATTATAAATTATTATTATAGAGTGTTCATTCTTTACAAGTCAACAAGAAAGGATACTAACGGTGATTCCTGAAGTATTGAATGTGTTTTGTACTATAGTGCACTCGGTTTCTTATATGCACTGTGAGATATGCCAAAACCACTAGGATGCACTAAGAATAAACACCATCACTTCTTTCTGAGTACATCATCCTGGCTTTTGAATATTTTATGGTTATTGAGTAACTTCTTATTTTTTGTGCGTCTCAAAGCTACCTAGTCTCATTGTTCAAACACTTTTAAACATTTAAGAACTACATTGCACCTAATGTACCTACCAATTTTGAACGTGTTTTAAGATTTCCACAAAATGAGCAACGACGTCGTGCATGCATAAACGCTTGCCAATTAGATGAAATGCAACATCATCGGCAGTTTGTTGAAAATATTAAAGGGAAGATTATAATCCACTAATAATGGCCAATGAGCATTACATAGCGAAGCTTTTCCTACGTTGTTGCGACATATAAGCACATCAAATGGAGATCAAGACATAGATAAGTGAGAGGATAGATACACGACTCCTACCATTCGCGCCGTCTTAATTAGTTGTGTATTACGTCACCTGAGTGCCAATGAAGCACAGGCGGAAATTTTAAAAATTCATATTCAAATGCTTTATTGTGAATGTATAAGATCTGGCCCGTTTGCACCACCTTAGTTTAAAACATAGGTGGTGCAAATGGGTTTAAAAGTATTAAAACATTTAATTTCCATAATATTGTATTTACTAACATAAGTAGGTATATGAATTCTAATACACTATTTTTTTACATCACGATAATTAAAAGGTGTTTAACTATAATTTTTATTTACTTACACTAAATTCGTCAAAAGTAACAAAATTTAATCTGTTCAAACACGTATTTATATTTATTTATACAATACTTTGTTCATAAAATAATAAATTTGACATACACATATAAGTAATAATCATTTTACATCATTTTAACAGAAAGAATACCGTTAAATAAACACCGGGCCTTAGGGTATTATGGTGGATAAATGTTGCTTGACTAAAGTCACTGAATATAGCGTCACCAGCGCCTTCGGTGACGTGATACATAACTATGGGGTTTGGAACCAAACTTAATACCAATTTTATTAAAGGAGTGAACAGCGCATGGATCAACGCACTGGAATGACAGAATCCGTATTGATACGATATAAGATTTTTATCAAAATAACAAAACAAAATGGACAAATGCATTGAAAGGTTTACGACGGCAATTGAGAAATACAGAATTATTGTTGGATGAAAATTGTGCAACTGTATGGTACCTATCAAATGGTTTTTATTTGCTAGGAAAGCTCTACTTTTAATTATTAAAAATAATTGGTTTGAATTATAAGACAAACAGAAAAAAGATTTTTCAGGTAAAACATTTTGATGCTTCTCTTATCCAAAGGCAAGAAGTAGCTTTTGGAAATTTCCATGTTTTGCTAAGTTAAAGTTAAATGAAAATTAATACCTCACCGGAGTTAATTAATTAGGTAATTGACAATTTTTAATAATAATTTTTTGATTTACTAACTAATCTGGGTTAAACTGATCTGAACTATGAATGATCTCGTGAGAGTTTGGATTTTCATCCCCACCCCAAGTGATTTGCATCACTTCACATTAAAACGAATGCACTAAAATGACTGACAGACTGACAGAGAGGTAATGGGTTCGATTCTCGTTACTGTTTTCTCTGTATGAGGTTTTTTCAGGGCGTTTTCCTGCGTCGACGCACATCATGTGCGGTAACTTCCCCTCAGAACCCACTACGTTAATTCAGATCCTATCCTGCTACACTGTAATCTTCCTATCGGGTTGAGAGTCCGAAGTTAATAAAAGTGACTGTAGTATCTAGGGTGAAAAAATCCGGACGTAAAATTCTGCCCCATTCGGATGTCCAGATGGGCATGACTCAACCGACCTTGGTCATCGAAAGTACTTACTTTCTGAGCCATTGGTGTAACTTCTTTGGCATCACGTCTTAATACTGTTCACCAACATCTTGAACAATTACAACCTGACTTTCTGTTTCTATCAGAAACACAAGTCTCCCCTGGAAACCCCGATTCCGATTCAATTTCCCCAATGCAATCTTCACTTTAACTTTCGTTCAATGTGTGCTCAAGAACAATATCGCTTGCTTCTTTGGAGAATGAAAATTCGACGTGATTCGGTTTAAACGTTCTGGTCTCAAAATTTTCGAAATTCTACTTTTGCATATATAGGTTTCCCAAATACAGTAACTTTGAAATATTTTTTGATTACCTTAGTTTGAAAATTGAGCATCTTTTGCCTCGCTTTCCGTCTTGTATTATTTAAATTCTCAAAGATTTGAATGTTCATAACTTTAATTGATTGAATTTTCATGTACCTCTAATCCGTCTGGTCATAGTGTAGAAACATTTGGTATAACATGTGATCTCATAAAAATCATTTTCGAACTCACTAGATCCTTGATAACCCTAACCATACTGCACGTCTTCTAGACCTCTTTCTGACATTAAACTTACTTGTACTTGTATCAGTGCTTTCCCCATTGTCTAACCCAATCTAACCTCTCGGACAATTGCCTAATCGATATAACTTCTACTGTCCCAAATTCCTCTGTCACAACTCAGCCAAATATAGTGGTCTGATGGACCGCTTTGCTACCTTCTTGTGCTGATCTTAGGACATTGCTCCTTTCCGTATCTTCATAGGCACGGAGTTACACATTCCCTAAAAACAAAATCGTATATGCTATGCTTGTTACCAACCTTCTTTCCATTGCCTGATGCAATATCTTAATCAATAAATCTTATACCAAATGGAAATCTAATAAAACGGTTGTTTAAAAAACCAAAATGCAGTGAACTAGCTGCATGTTCTTTGGGTAGTCCTAAATTTTGGTATTTAACTAAAGCTATCAGTAAAACTTTGGTATTTAACCAGTAAAGACTTTGTACGTTTTCATTTTTCCCTATAACATCTTTGGCACATATGTAGTAGTAGGCGACTCTAGATAAAGCCAAGCCTTTTCGGGCTTATTTGCATCAAACTCGTTTCTTTATGATTCTATAAAAGATGTGCCACTAATCTACTCTTTTTCATGCGCTCAATTCCTAGAATCGACCATTAGTAGGCTTGATTCCACAATGGCGAGCGGTCCAGACGCTATCCCAGCTATTGTCTGAAAAAGTTTATGGTAGCTGTTAATAGGCAGTTCAAAATCCGTATGCATCTTCCTAAGTGTTCTTGAGTTCTTCAGCACGTTAGGTTAAACTTAGCCTCTACGTTGGGATTGCTTCATTGAGGCAGGATGAAAATCTTGAGCACTCACCTTTCTCCTTGAATGGGAATGAAATACATTTTTAAGTAAAACGAATTGATAAAAAGAGCCGCGTATAAAACAGCTTATTAGTGTAAAATGTTTATGATTATTATTATTAGGGCTAGGATTTATATGCACTTAAAAATACCAAAATATTTATGCACTTATGCACTATAAAATGCTGAAATATTCACTTAAAATTGGAGATATATGCATTAAAAGCAATATTTTATAGAAAATATGCGTTTTGCAGTTCGGAAAAAGAAATCAAAAAACAAAAATAATCACATTAATTTACTTTATTTATAAAAGATAATACAACTTTACAAAATAAATTTAACCTATATATTAAATGAATTACTATTTACAATTATATACATTTTTAAATTATCAAAAGTAAAACTGTCGATTGTCTGTAAAATATTTTATACTTGGAAAAACTAAACTAAAAACTGGAGCGTATTTATAATTGTTCAATTCGACTATACTGTATTCTTTCAGTTCATCTGCGATAGTAGCTTAACCAGTTATTGCGTCATCTATTTTTCTAATTAAATCAATACCTACATTTTTCTCTAAAACATATTTAATTTTTTTATGTACTGCAAGGCCCTTTGGATCTTTAACTTTAGCAAGAGAGGTACTAATATTATCTACCAGATTAATACTTTCTGAAATTGAACAACCTTGTCTTTCTAATAAAGTAATTGTTTTTGACAAACAAAATTTGAAAAAACAAACAGCAGTTCTTTAATTCCTTTCGCATTAACTGCGTCTTGTGCATTTTGTATACAAAGTGCATCATCTTTGTTAAATATGTTTACAATTTCTTTGATTGTATCAAAGTAATTTGAATAATATTCTGCTGCAGACAGCCAGGTACCCCACCTTGTTATTACAGGCTCTGGGGGCAGTGGTATTTGGTGTGCTGTTTCCTTAAATGCCTGTATACGATGTGGAGCTTTACGAAAGACTTTCTTAACGTTTGAAATTAAATTATTCACTTTTGGATGTACTTCCCGCACTTTTTCCGCGACTCTGTGTAATCCATGTACCAGGCAGGTGAGATGAATCATCTTCGAGTATAAGACTTGAAGGCCTGCTCCAGTCTTGAGCATGTAAGATACTGCATCAGTAACAAAAAGGAGCACTTTCTCGTACTGAATACCCTGGGGCCACAAAAGAGCCATGGAATCATTAAACAATTTTGCAATTGCCGAATTATTTGTATTTTCAAAAAAATCCATGGTTAAAAGATACGAACTGGTATTCGCCTCTCCAGTTAAAATGCCTATTATAACGTTAGCAACGTATCTGAAAATAAATTTTTACTAGAATAAATCTTTAGTTGCAACAACAAACTTAAATCATTATTTAAAGAACAATACATTTTAAAAACGAGTATAGGTGAAATTCGACAAAGAAATATTCTTGATTTCGTAAAACCTTCGTATTAGTACATCAGTCATTAAGCTAACAAAACAATAATTAAGTTTCTACGTACCGGCCAACGCTGTCTGTAGCTTCATCAATCGAAACCCAAATATAATTGTCAGTATAAATATAATTGTGAGTAGATTCATCGGGCATAGGGGTTTTTGAAACTTTTTCTAAAAAATTTCGAAATTCGGGGTGGTTAATCTTGCTTAATGGAATGTCCGCAGCCACTAACGCACTACACAGTTTTTTTTATTAAATTGCGCAGATTTATTACTAGCACTACTTAAATTATTAAGACATCCCGGCAACAGAGACTCTATTTTAGTTTTTAAACCCACACACTTTTGGTGTTTTAATGTGTTAATGTGTTGTGTTACTTGAAACCGCATGTTTGCACTGAGTTTATCCTCACACACTGTACAAAGTAATATTTTATCGTCGGTCGTGAAAACCTCGAATTCGCGAACGTAACTTCGCAGAGTTACAAAAACGGATCGCTTTTCCTTTCCCATCCTTAGGACACAAAGTTCTGAACTCAACTATGTAAATTACAATAACAAGTACAACAGTTACAGGCAGGTAGGATATTCCAAGAAATATTTATGAAAGCTGTATACCTAAAAGGTATAATCCTCCAGTTATTAACAATAGGACAATAGCATACTTAATACTCAAAGGACGAATAATCTGTAAATACTTCTGACTGTAAAAATAAATCCTCTTGGTAATTCCCATGTTAAAAATAAACACAAAATAAATTTTAAAAGAAGAATTTTTTAAATAGTCATTTTTAAATCACATGCAAAAGTAACTGTAAAATGCAAAAACGCGAGCAAAAACGTATAAAATATGCACTAACATTAAAATATTACGAAATATGCATGCATTTAGAAAAATCATTAAAACATGCATTTATAATCACTTTCAAATTCACATATGTGGTGCACATACTCATAAAACATGTTTATACTTCACTTTGCATATAATTACTGTAAGCAAAAAAAACATGCAAATGCATAGAAATCCTAGCCCTAATTATTATAGAACTGATCTCACTAAAGATAACTATCTTCAATAAACGCATTTGTTCTAATCTAATGCCCCTTACCATCATCTGACGTGTTAATTTTTTTATTTGTTACTCAATAGTAAACACTGTTTAACGGAACAAAATACAAACGATGAAATGTCACTTTAACAGGATACTGACTTGTAAAAGTGACAGCTGACCAGTAAAATTTTTACAAGTCAATAGCTTTGTTAACATTCGAAATATCCCGGGTGCTTGGAGAATAAACTGTTCAATTTGTTCTTTTGTTAGAACTTTGCCCTTTTTGGGAATGTAACGTTCATTTTTACTTTTTAGAAATGCAATCACTTTAGAAAATTAATGGACGTATGTAGCGTAATTATGTAGGTGGTAAACGACAAGCCTACCTGCGAACTTGAATGTTTTCACGCACTTCCAAACAACTTTTTTACCATGGACCATTTCGACCACAAGCTATAGGGACTAAATTTCTTCGACAATTCATTAACGTATGTAAGAAGCATATCCTCGGTCACCACGTTTATCTTCATTTCCGTTTGCCACTTCTTAAATTCATTATACTCCTTCTCATACCGTCTACCTGATTTCTCTGGCAATAGTCCCGCAGCTATACTGGCAGCTTCTTGGGTAATCTCGCCTAACGGCCCGCTAGTCATCCTGATCCTTTCGCCAGTAAAAACTGTTTTACCTGGCTTGTAAAATACTATTAATATATTGTAAAGTTTTTTCTTCTTCTTGAAATGTTGAGACGATAGAGTATGTGCAATTGCGAACACATTAATTTAGTAATTTAGTTTTAGTCCAGTAATTATTTCTACATATAATAAAACTATAATAAAAATGTTGAGCTGCATATGTCCTTTATATTAATAAATCTACATTTATATTGCAGAAAATTTATGTTATTTGTATATTGCATTCAAATTTGTATTTAAATTTAGCGCCATATTCTTCACCAATTACAGTGCATCTTGCAGTAAAAGAATCGCATGATTCTATTTACATGATTACAAGATGGAGGGAACACACAAAGTGGGCTATTTCTTTATAGATGCATGTATTTCAAACCCATCATCCCATCTAGAGCGTAGTGATATAATGAATCTATAGTAAACATCATGCAATTTTATAATCGCGGTGGACACTATTTTATGATATTTGTTACATTAAGAGTCCCATCTTTGGCGGAAGGTACATCAAGAAGGGGGCAGTGGGACAAATCATTTTAAAGGTTTTTTAATACCTCAATTTTAGTTTTTCGTCCAATAGTTTAAAATAAAATGCATTTTAAAGATTGACTAGTATTGGAATGGGTCTAGGACACTACGCCGAATGCACACAATGTTGACACGATTTTTTGATGGTCCTTATTGCCGACTAGGTACACTACGCCGACGGACAGTACCCACATCGCCGACAAGTGTGTAAAGGACACAATGCCGACCATACCCACATCGCCGACGGATACTGTGCCGACATCGTCGACAAGTATACAAGAGACCTAACCTAACCTAATCTAACCTAACCTAACGAGCGCCTCAGAGGAAAATTCGGCGCAATGTTCCTTGTACACGTGTCTTGAGATGTGGGCACTGTCGACGTAGTGTCCGCCGTCGAAGTGGACATGGTCGGCGTTGTGTCCCTTGTACACTTGTCGGCGTAGTGTTCCCATTACATTTTTTCTAATAGTCGGCGTTGTGGTCACATTCGGCTTAGTATCTCTTGTGCACTGGTCGGTCATGTGGGCACTGTCGGCGTACTTTCCGTCGGCATAGTGTCCCTAGTCGGCGATATGGACCTCAAAAAGAGCACTAGAATTTTTAGTAAAGCATTGAATATAATTTAAAAACATGTTTAAGTGTGGTATAAATATTTATGAGTTGAAAGTTTTAAATTTGAATGAAAAATAATGTTTTAGTAACACCCCTATTGAGACGATAACGAAAAGCAGTACTGTATTTGGCTACTGTGTTTTAAGGAATCTTTAAAATCGCTGTAATTGTGTAGCGTGTGAATTTATGATATATTGAGATTGTATTGAAGTGTAGAGGAAGAATATGTATGTATGTTTTTGCTTGTATAAATGACACATTATTGCACAATGGACAATTTTATGTAGCTCAAGGACAAATGGTGTTGAATTTACTAAATTTTGCGGAAGGAAAGTTCGGACACATGTGGGACTTTTATAAAAGTTGAATCCAGATCTAAATGTTATGAGAAGTAACTATGAATGCAAAATTGGGATGTTTCGATTTTTATAAAAATTTCAAGATGGCTGATTGATTGGTCCTATGCGGCGCGTTGGTGCCGTTTCCCGCTTTGTTTCGCGGCAAAGACACTTGTTAGAAACTCCTCTGGGATAGGCTGTTTTGGTTTGTGCGTGATAAATATGGGGTGGATTCCTGTAGGTAAATAAGAAAGAGTGACAAGAGTAGAACACGTTGACACTCGGGCTCAGAGTTATAATTAAGAGGGCGGTCGTACGCGAGTATTTTGTAACGATCAATGCTGAGTTTTTATTTGTAAATAATTAGTACCGCAGTATATAGTAGATATACTAGGGTGATCCTGATCCACTTTTGATAATAATAATACACCTTTTCGTACAGATTGTGCACATCAAGGTCAAGGTCATCGTACACATTACCTGCATCGAAGTATATTCCTCAAGGTCTAGATTGTCTACGTCCAAGTACAAGGTTTTCAAGGACAAGACCATTGAAGCTCTCATACAGATGATCCGTCAATGGTTTTTAAGGTCAAGGTCATCGTACACATTGCATGCACCGAAGTATATTCCCCAAGGTCATCACATTGCCTACCTATCCTTCAAGGTCATCGTAGACATCTGCGTACACGGTCACTTGACCTATGTCAAGGTTTTCTAAGGGCCTACGCTGCCTGTGTATATTCTTTAAGCTATAGGGACTCACATTCCCTGCGCCGAATTCAACGGTTTTCAAGGTCATCATATACATTGCCTACATCAAAGTGTATTCCTCAAGGTTATTGAAGTAACCAGATTTTAAAAAGTCACTAGAAAAGTCACCAGATTGGGTTTCAAGGTCAAGGTCACATACACATTTCAAACATCGAAGTCAATTAGAATTTTTAAGGTCAAGGTCGCTAACATTGCTTACATATTCTTCAAGGTCATCCTTGCAAGTACGCGCCCCCCACTCCAAGGCCGAAGCGTTCAAGTACATTGTTTTTCAAGGTCAGCAATATACCTTGTCATCGTACTCATTGTCTGCATCAAAGTATATTCCTCAAGGTCATTGAAGTAACTAGATTTGAAAAAGGCACTAGAAGTTACTAGATTAGTTTTCAAGGTCATTGACGCTTTCCGTACAAATTGTCCATTTCAAGGTCACGTGGTAGCAAATGGTCGCTCTCATTGCCAAGGTTCTTAACGTACACACGCCCCGCTTCAAGGTCAAGGATTTCAAGGTTCCCACCAAGAAATCAAGGTCGATTCTAAATCAAATTTTGATGGGAAATTTAAACGTTCCTTAATCTTTTCAAGATCACGCGCCCCATCAATTAATTCATTGGCCTGTCTCAAGCCTTGAGGTGTTATTACAATTCTCAAGGGGTATCGTACAGATGGTTGCCTATGCTAAACATGTTTCAAGGTCATCAAGCAATTCTTGGAAGTTTACTTTGCAAGGTCACGTCCCCAGCAAAGTTCATTGATGTCAAGTGACTCCGTTTTCCAAATACAGATAGACGTTTCCCAAAGACAGACAGCCGTTTCCCACAACAGGGGAGCCGTTTTCCAGAATAGGGATCTGTTACCCAACACAGGTAACCGTTTCCCCCACCATTTCAAGGTCACACCTCTGAGATAAGCACAAAGGCGATCCATTGTTCAAGAAATTCTTGGCTAAGTCAGGGTGATAATTCCTAGAAATCACACCGAGCTGGTAGCGTAGTGGTGACACGATCTGCTTAGCATTCGGGAGGTAATGGGTTCGATTCCCGTTACAGTCTACCTTGTATGAGGTTTTTTCAAGGGGTTTTCCTCATACACATGTAGCGGCATGGTTACTGCGTATATGCACACCATGTGCGGCTACTTAGGCGAATGCTGGGGTAGTACTTTCCCCCTCAGAACTCCAACTCTGTCCCTTCCGATCCATCATTTTGTGTTATTATTAGTCTCTAGCCGTTATGATGCACATTAAACTATGTACCATGTTTTTAATATTAGTTTCATTACAAATAAAATACCCAATTCGTCTTTATCGAATACAATGTCTACCTCTTCTATTGCTGGTGAAATGTTCGTTTTCTCCTTTTTTGCACCTGTTTCACTGGACTTTCTAATTTCTCACATATTTTACGTTTTATATTTGACAACACATTCCTTGTTGTAGTTGTAGTTTTTTCTCATTTCCTTCTCTGTCTGTTTCTTTTTTAATCCTTCAATATCATTTTTATACGGACCATTGCTTTTTGGGATCTCCTACTCTTTCGTTATTCATATCTTCTTGTTCCTTTTGACAATAGATTTAATGATCGATGGGAACCAACAATCTGAAACAACTGCTGTTCAAAACAGCATAAGACGTTTTTGCATTCAAATAGGTAGCACTTCCAGAATCTTCCAAGTCCGTTTCTGACATTTCTTTACCTGCAAGAGCCACATCTTACAAATTTTTTTCTTCACTTTTTTCAATTTCAAGAGAGAGATTCGAAGTGTTCAAGTTTTCACTTGCTATAAAATCAGTTTCGGAGAAATACCAAATGATTAACTGGCGAAATTCCTGTAACAAGAAAATCACTCGCTGCGTGGCTTAAACTTTTCATCTTTTTCATAAGCTTTGCATTAGTCCAGCGACCTCAAGCTGTGTCGCGTGATGACTGGGGTTACAGGGCACCCCCTTCGTAATGGCCTGGTCATAAAAGGTCTCTAGTGGCTTAAAAATGGCAATATCTAGTGGTTGCAACATGTGGATAGTATGACCTGGTAGCGGCAGGATCAGCACACATTTTCACGTGCCAAATGAATTGGTTTCAATTGATTTGAATGTGTTGTATGGCCGTCAAATACTAATATCACTTTGGGATCTTTACTTAGCTTTGCGTATGATATGAATTGTCTTAACCACTTGACGAAGAGCTCGGGTTTGAAGCTTTGAGAATTCTTTTCTGCACACTGGAGAAACCCGATTCATCTGCGTTGTAAATGGATAAAGCATCCATTTCATTTTTGTCAACGATTTTTTGAAGCAAGTCAAGCAAAATTATAAACATTGTTTCTGTTAAAACTCTTACAGCGAGCGATTGAAACTCTTTCTGGTTGGCGCAGACTAAGATTGGGAGCCCGTTTCACGAAGGAATAATACCGATTTTTCCCTGCTTTTTTCTCTTCTTTGTTGAATGAAGTTTGGGTTGCTTTCTACAAGCAAGCTTCCGAATGTGGCTTATCGTCATTTCAAACAGCAACTCCTACATTTTCAGAAAGTGGGAAACTTCAATTTTAGGAGGTAAAGCTGATAACCTTTCATTTAATGACCCCGGTCTTTTCACCTCACCCTTTCTTATGCCTTGTGAACGTTTTTTTTGGAATATTGTACTTTTTGCAACGTTTATTCAAACCAATATTTCCTTTTTGTACTTTTGTTAAGCGTTTTTCATGCCCTGGGGGATCCATTTACCATATTGTTTTTTTTCCATTGTTTAAATCTAGAAATAAAAAATAAATCACGATCATAACGATACCTATAAAATGACATTGCCTAAATCGGACCGGTGCGATTTAGGAAACTTGTCATTTTATAACAACAATGAGTTTCTAACTTCGGAATGTCAATCAAAGGTTGTTATGACATGTTATTTTGATAAAGTACATGTTGCGCTTCAAACACATTCAAATTTTCACGCGATATGTCAACAAATAGGTTCGCGGGATTTTGACGTAGTTTCTTGCGCAGCTTCAGAGTATTGTGTAGTCCTCAAAAAAGCCAATAGATGGGTTGGGTGGGTGGGTGGGTGTGCGTGCGTGCGTGCGTGGTGCGTGTGCGTGTGTGTGGGTGTTGTGGTGTGGTGTTGTGTATGTACTATTAGAGATTGAATCCCTACTATTACAAATACAAAAATATAATGTTTAAGTCATAAACACGTTTTAAATATTTTAAAACGTTGTTATACGGAAATCGACTTCGTTATTAAACGATTTCGTATTTTAACGTTATTTAGATTAAACTTGTTATGAACATTTTCTTTAATAAAGTTGTATAATAGTAAGGTATATATAATATAATATATATATATATATATATATACCGACTACGACTTAAATGTTCAAATTGTCCATCATTTTAGACGCAAGCATTTACTCTTTGAAGTACATTGAATAGCGATTTCAATTTCTGCTCTGAAATACTCTGAATGGCATTTCGTATTATATCGCTCATGTTGTCTCGAGTAGTGCCTAGTTCCAAAACAAGGTCTTTAATTCGTCCCCGGAGATAGAAGTCTAAAGACAGTCAAATCTGGTGACCTGGCTGGCAAAAAAATAGGCTTCCACGTCCTATCTATCTATCAGGGTATGCATCATCTAAAAATTCTATAACTTCTCTGGAGAAATGCGCCGGACGCCCATCATGCTGGAACAACATGTACGTACGGATTTCTAGGGGTATATCTTCTAGAAGAGAGCAGTTTATCTTAAAACATTTAGGTAGCGTTCCCCATTAATTGAGTTACCGAAAATAAAGTTCAATTATCTGACCTTCTAAGATATCACATACATTTACCGACCACGACCGGATGTTGAACCTCTTCCATTTCGTGACCAAGAGACATATTGTGACGGTTTACCATACCATACCTTCTACTTGTAACTTCATCTAACCACATATGTGACATCAATTTTGAGGATCGTCACATATCATACCTAGCAACCAGTTGCAATAATAGAACCTTCTATCATTCAATCTTTGATGTAGTACTACATGATATGGATGTAATGTAGAAATTAAGGTCCTAATAAATATCTTTCCAGATTTATAAAATAAATAAATTAATATGTTACAATATAATCATGCCAACAAATATTATTGTGTAGGTATATTTTGTTTAGGAAACATATATTATGCAGATGAAAAGGTCACTTTTAATTTTACGTCTAATGAATTTACCTGTGTTCTGTCAAAATACGGTGACGGTGGTTCTGCTTATTTGCAAGTCTCTAGCTATTACTTTTATACTTAAATGGGGGTTAAATTGCACATGTGAAAACTTTTATTGTGTTTACCTCTGAGCGACGTCTGCCGCGTCTTCTACAAACAGGAAGATTTACATTTCTCGTCGTTCTTAAACGTTGTATGAGTCGACGAAAAACTACTATCGGGATGACGTCTTTGAGGTTATTATTGCATACACTCTATCCGCAACAGTTGCATTTCTCATGCATTCAAAATACGTGCCTATCATGTCAAATACTTCTGGTTTGTAAGAATCATCTTAGACTTAAATTTTAAAGTAAATTTTATATCGAATTTAATACGAATAAATCGCAATGAAACCTAAATGAACGAATTACTACGTTTAATAATTTGATTTGATTTTGTTTTTTTCCATGGTCACTACTTGTTTTATTATTTCCACTTTAACTTCCTTAACGTCGTTTCCCGTGACAGTAACATTTGAAATTATAATTGATATAATTATTTATCGAAATTATTACGCTTAATTAGTGGAAAAATATTTTCAACAAGACTAAGTTTGCAAAAGATCGATTAACAGAACCGGTGTTACAGGCGTTTTTCATAAAGGTTACCCTCTCTTATTTGAAAAGATGGACTAAAACTTTGAAATCAAATATACGCAGAATTTTAAGAAGAATATAATGATCGTATTTTCAATGACTTTTAATTAGGCGAAATTTGTAAAATATTTATTTGTTTTCAGTTACTCCTCTAGTGGTGTTTTAATTCTATAAATAATTTCAGGTTTTTCTCGAGGCCACTTTTGTTATAAAACTTTTTTTCCGAAGTTACTATAAACGGTTTCTGATATATGGCCGAGAGCCATTCTTATTGGGACACCCGATACATAAAAGTCAAGATTTATTTTTTAATATCCCCCGCTAGAATACCGACTGCGGCAGTCAAGTGTGTTGAAAAATTAAAATATGTGTTTTGTTCCTAGATTTAAATTTGCGTCATTTATTAATTACATTCTATAAGAGGAGCGTTATGATAGATCCTAAATGAGTTTGAATTTTGCGGCACGCCGCTTAATTTAGAAAATAAACACACTTGTCCTATGACAAGATACATTGAACTTAAAATTCTTTGCAAACAATTTATCTTTGTTTTGCATGTTAATGCATTGGTTCAAGGGCATACTTGTTGACCACAAAAGTTTGTAACCGTTATTATGTTTGTATTATACGCGTTTCTTGCAGCAAAAAAAAATAATGGCGGTAGTAAACTTTTTCTTGTAAATTATAAGTATTGGGAATGTCAATGTTGTTTCCGAATGTAATTATGTTTTTATCGTTTGGTGTTTCCGTCTCATACAGTATAAAAAGTTTATTAAAATTCTGAAAGTTTGGATAAAAAAATATTTCAATGAAAAGAAACATTTGCACTTCATTTTTGTCAACCCTGGGTTAGAGGACCACATTTTTCTTATAGATTTCATAAAGAAAAACCTTCTCTATATACTCAATTACTAATAAGCCGCTATTGCAACATAGGATTTTTCATTTTGATATTTTATCTCGCTCATTCATTACTTAGGCCATTCCAGACCAGCAAATTTTCACAACTGCAATATAAATTACACGTTCATGTTGTTTTACACGCGTCACCTAATTAATGACGTAAATACCGAACATTACTAGGATTGTCGTTCTCCTTGTGATACTTATAGGTATAACATGCAGTAGTAGAGGGCTTGTAATAAGTGATTTCCAAATTTACTTTTCTTACTTTTTCCCACTCATTGTACTTTCCACGTGTACGCGTGTTGGAAGAATCGTGGTTGTGAAAAATTAATAAATTTCGTTCCAGTTAATTAATTAACTATTAATAAAATTTTAAGCAAAATTTGGAATATCGAAAATCTCGCGTGTTAACCCTGCGTGATAAGTACCGAATCAGATCCTTCATTAATTTTTTTGTAATGTTATCTCAAACCATTTAGTTTTCCTTACCTTGTATGGCCAATCTACACATTTGTATATGTCATATGGGTTTTATTTCGATTTACAATTTACTGTAAATGTTTAATACCTAAAACTGTATTAAGGTTGCCGCAATTAGTTCACTCTAATTAATGTGAAAGTAATAGAAGGCTGCAAGTAGTTTTGTTAACCTCCAGTCCTTCAAGGTTAATAGTCAAACTTATTTGATTTGTTTAAATCACATAGATAGGTTTATAATGCAGTCTGTGGAGCATGATGATTGCTATTCAGTCCAAACAAATGGCCGTTTAATTAAATGCATTTTAAATTTAACTCTGATTGTGGAATTTTATGGAAAGGTTTGTTTAAATTTACTTATCCTTTGCACCATATGTTTTAAATGCCTAAGTAAGGATGATACTTATGATTCGTTTGCAAGTGTCTCTGCATGTGACGTTTGGTTAGGTTGCCATAAGCAAACCATGGCTATTATTAAGAAATTGATAGATATTGTTCGAAAAAGTTGACATTGTGCCAACCTATTGTGTTACAGTATAGCAGTTACAAATTATATACTTATTTCTGAAACTTACATTTTCAACATCAAACTGTACCAGCGGAAGCGAGATGTTTACTGTGTCCAAGTGTCCATCGAATTTTTGTCTGTCATCTGTAAATTACAACATTACTGAGATAAATATTAACTTTAATTAATTGTTACATACATTGTCCATGTTAGGCTCGATTCATTGGAAAGGCCATCAATTGTTTTTTCGTTAACCATTGATCTCAACAATGCATCATCATTTGGCTTTGCTATTGGAATCCACCTTCAATAAATATATAAATTTATAGAGACCTAGTTGCACAAATGATAGAAAGTGGGCTGTATTTGATGTACTTAATAGACATCAATAATAATGTTTTTTTTTTACAATAGGAAGGAATATTGATATTGATAGCTTGAACACATTGATAGCTTTGTTAGTATGCTCATTGCTCATGCTTATGGTTAGTAATCACTTATTTATAGCTTATATATATATATATATATATATTATTAGATTTCATGGTTTTCTTTTGTGTGTGAAGCTATATAAAGGATTACACCGTTTTAAAGCTTTAACGTTTTTGCTAAATGATTAATCTGCAAAGTGTTTGTTTTGAATCAGATCATTTATAAAATTTGCATTCATTAAGTCATTGAATAGACAATACTGATCACGATTTATTTATGAAGTAGAAATTTCAAATTTGAATCGCAACGATTCATACTTCGAGCGAATGTTTAAATGTAGTTTACAGATAAAGATTGCAAATCGTATTTGAAAAGTATGTGATTCATATCAGACGCAATGATCGTTACGTTTTTCAGTATTTAAGATACAAATTAATGTTTTTATGGTTAAAAATTAAGATACTGAGTTTTTGTTTCAAATTGTGTAATGTTTATTTTACAATTTTTATGACAGTTATAAATATTAGTCTGTGCGTATACGTGTAAATTGGAAAGTATCTAAATAACGTCTTATTGCTCTGATTTTATGAATGTACAGGTTGTGATAAATAAGTTTACGACAACACGTATGTTTTAAAATCTTATTAAGTTTTGGATAAATTTATTTTTAATAGTAACTGAACATGAAGATTTTCAAAATTAATGTGTATGTGGTTGTTGATTTATTAAGATTGCTGTGACAAAATTTAACGTAGTCTTTTAAAGTGAAAGGCTGCTGTACGAATTGAATGTTTGAATTTGAATGGTGTATGATTTTATTGAGTAGGCTACAATTACATCTTCCAAAGTCAGGTAGGATTAACTTAACAACCCTCCTAGGACTATTTATTTCAGAGAAATTTTAGATTGTGGTGGCGCCTAGAGACAATTTTTCTCGGATTGAATGTTAATTTTTGTTTTTTGATAAGTGCAAGGACTCATATTTCAACCATTTTACGTTTTATATCGAACCCGCCCTTTTCCATTCTAGTTAGCTGTGCAACATGGGTAATCCTTGACGTCGCCTAATATGGTTTGATTGTGTAACAAGATTAAATAACTTCAATACCACGAAATCTTTGAAACGCAATTTCTTCCAAGACCTCACCCAAAAATTAAAATTAAGGTATTGTTATTAAAAGAGTTTAAAGATAGGGCGAGGTTGCTTATATTGCACCAATTTTCGTATTTTCGCCAATTTCGTATAGGGAGTATCATTTTGTGTCATTATTAGTCTCTAGCCGTTATGATGCACACTAAGCTATGTACCATGTCTTTTAAATTAGTTTCATTGCAAATAAAATGCCCAATTCGTCTTCATCGAATATAATGTCTACCTTTTCTATTGCTGGTGAAATTTTTCGTTTTCTTCTTTTTTGCACCTGTTTCACTGGACTCTGCGTTTCCTAATTTCTCACTTATTTTACGTTTTATATTTGACAACATATTCCTTGTTGTAGTTGTAATTTTTTCTCATTTCCTTCTGTCTGTTTCTTTTTTAATTCTTCAATATCATTTTTATACGGACCATTGCTTTTTGAGATCTCCTACTCTTTCGTTATTCATTATCTTCTTGTTCCTTTTGACACTGGACTTAAATGAACAATCTGAAACAACTGCTGTTCAAATCAGCATCAAACCTTTTTGCATTCAAAGATGTAGCACTTCCAGAATCTTCCAAGTCCGTTTCTGACATTTCTTTACCTGCAAGAGCCACATCTTACAATTTTTTTTGTTTACGTTTTTCAATTTCAGAGGGAGATTCGAAGTGTTCAAGTTTTGACTAGCTATAAAATTAGTTTCGAAAAAATACCAAATGATTAACTGGCGAAATTCCTGTAACTCGAAAATCACTCGCTGCGTGGCTTAAAGTTGCATCTTTTTCATAAGCTTTGCATTAGTCCAGCGACCTCAAACTGCGTCATGTGATGACTGGGGTTACAGGGCCCCCCTTTCTAATGGCCTGGTCATAAAAGGTCTCTAGTAGCTTAAAAATGGCAATATCTAGTGGTTGCAACATGTGGATGTATGACGTGGTAGCGCCAGGATTAGCACACCATTTTCACGTGCCAAATGAATTAGTTTCAAGTGAGTTGAATGTGTTGTATGGCCAATACTAATATCACTTCGGCATCTTTACTTAGTTTTGCGTATGATATGAATTGTATTAACCACTTGACGAAGAACTCGGGTTTGAAGTATCCAGAATCAAATACTTCGATGAAACTTCCAGGAGGACCACCGTTGGCAAGTGCGGGTGCATCCTCTTTCTTTTGAAAATAATCATTGGTGGAACGAAATTGCGCAGGAACTAGTGCAAGCAACCTCCTTCTCGCTAAACAGTGCGCCTGTTTATCGGCTAATGACCTTTGAGAATTCTTTTCTGCACAGTGGAGAAATCCGATTCATCTACGTTGTAAATGGATAAAGCATCCATTTTATTTTCGCCAACGATTTTTTGAAGCAAGTCAAACAAAATTATAAACATTGTTTCTGTTAAAACTCTTACAACGAGCAATTGAAACGCTTTCTGGTTGGTGCAGACTAAGATTGGGAACCAGTTTCACCAAGGAATAATACCGATTTTTCCCTGCTTTTTTCTCTTCTTTGTTGAATGAATTTTTGAAGTTTGGGTTGCTTTCTACAAGCAAGCTTCCGAATATGGCTTATCGTCATTTCAGACAACTCCTACATTTTCAGAAAGTGGGAAACTTCAATTTTAGGAGGTAAAGCTGGTAACCTTCCATTTAATGACCTTGGTCCTCTAAGTAAAATTCCTCTTTTCACCTCACCTTTCTTATGCCTTGTGAACGTTTTTTTTTTTTTGGAATATTGTACTTTTTGCAATATTTATTCAAACCAATATTTCCTTTTTGTACTTTTGTTAAGCGTTTTTCATGCCCTGGGGGATCCATTTACCATATTGTCTTTTTTCCATTGTTTAAATCTAGAAATAAAAAATAATTCACGATCATAACGATACCTATAAAATGACATTGCCTAAATGGACCGGTGCGATTTAAGAAACTTGTCATTTTATAACAACAATGAGTTTATAACCTCGGAATGTCAATCAAAGGTTGTTATGACAACTTATGGCAGCTTCAGAGTACTGTGTAGTTCTCAAAAAAGCCAATAGATGAAAATAGTTTTCTGCAAATTAACGGTGAAGCGATTTAGGAGCTGGAGCGATATTGGCAACATTACCCTATATCGCACTATTCCACTTCCTTATTATAATTTTAAGGGTTGACCTTGCCTCCGCTAGGGCGTGAGACTGTTAGTAGCATAACATAGTGCCACCGCGATTATAAAGTTGAGGGGTTTCTACGAATTTTATATTCATTATAATATCTTGAAATTAAGGCTAGGGACTAAAAAAATCACCCTGTTTTAAATAAGTTCTTCACGCGTCCGCGATTTATGATCTGAGTGCGTAAAGCGCGCGGGGTTACAACGGGGCGACTATTCTTAATATTGTGTTTAAAGAATTCTTTATGGATTAATTGAATTAAGTATTTTAGAAGTTATTTGATATAGTTGTATAGTTTTAAATTGTTATTTTACATTATATTAGCAATTAATGTACCGGGTTAAAGTGGAAATATATCAAAACAAGTAGTGAGCCATGGAAAAACATTTACCAAATGGGTTATATTAGTGCAAATTTGGGATTGTTTATATAAAAAAACAATATGGCTGACTTCCGGCTTCACCGGAAATGACACAAAAACTGAAAATTTAAATAGAACACCCAGTATATTTTTACATATTTGGATTCTAGGGCTTCAAATACATACAGTTCATCTGTCAAATGTGAACTCAAGCGCCATTTTTATTTTATTTTTTTAAATATTTTTTAATTGTAGATCATTATGACATCATCTAAATTATACATAATTGACGTACAATTACCCCCACAATATTATTTTTCCTAATAATTAATTTTTGTGTTTGTTAACGATCAAATTTAAAAATTACGGTCTTTTAGCTAAAACTCACTGTTCCCAATAGAAACATACATGGGCCATCCTGTATATTAAATACCTCTTTCAAGTACTAGTAAAACGATATGCATAGTAATTTCCTTAATTCGTAAATAAAGCAGTAAATTTTAATTTTCTAATTTTTATTAATACAACATGCTCCTGAAGCCGACTATGTCAAAGTAAAATGGCGCTTGAGTTGACATTTGGCAGATGAACTTTATGTATTTGAAGCCGTAGAATCCAAACATGTAAAAATATATAGGTCGTCCTATTTAAATTTTCCGTTTTTGTGTCATTTCCGGTGAAACCGGAAGTCGGTCATACTGTTTTTTATGTAACAAAATCCCAAACTGGCTCTAATATAACCCATCAATATTTGAACAAAATTTAACAACCGTTCAAAAGTTACATGGATGGCTATTTGATTTACACTGATATATATATATATATATATATATATATATATATATATATATATATATATGTATACAGTTTGGGATTGCTCTCTTACTAACAATCGAAAATGTTATGTAAAGTTGCAACAGTCATAAACTACCGTTTTAAAACTATTTTCAGAATGGCGGACTTCCATACCGGAAACTCACGCCAACTTCGTATTTTAAATAGAACAACCTATATTTTATTACATTTTGAATTTCGTCGCATTTAAAGGTCACTTAATAACACTATGGGTCTACGTCGCATTGCTTCGAGTTATTTGACATTTTGTAGAAAATGATGTTTGCAGTGCCTCCAACTTTCAATATCTCGAAGACGGATACCGTAGAGATGTGGCTTCGTTTTACTTCCGAAAAGGGTACCATCATTCTCATTCATTGCCAAAATCTTACTTTTAGATTCAATCATTTCTATCGCTGAAAATAATTTTTCAAACATACTTGATTTTTAATGAACCATATTTTTACATCAGCGGATAGGAAATTAAATTTCTTTCCATTGATGTAACATTATCGATATTTAGTGATAGTTCGAGATATTCACATTTTTATCTAATTTCAGTTTTAATGCGCATTGCCGCGGTGCTTTGGAAAACGTTGTCAATTGTTTTAAACAACTGATAAGAAATAAGTTTCGGAGCTTCTGTTGTGCTTGCTGTCTTGTGTATCAGTTTAAGTTTTCTACAAGACATTTCCATTAAAATGTTGTCCGACCAGAGTTGATCGACATGACTTTCATTCTTGGAGAATGCCAGGAATGGTTCGGTGTCAAGGATTTTGCGGTACGGTATCCTGAACGAAGACTTCCGAGCAGCCTTTCAACGTCTTGAACGTCTTTCTTTAGAATTCAATCATTTCTATCAAAATAACTTTTTCAAACATGGATAACTTGATTTTGAATGCACGAAATAAAATAAATGTAAGTTAGAACACAAACTCAAAGAAATACACAAGAAATACATAAGGAATGAACAATAAATACATAAGGATAATAATATATAGGTTGTTCATTTAAATACGAATGGCATGAGTTCAGGTATAACCAAGTCCGTTATTTCTGAAATTTTAAACGTGTAGTTTATGTGGACAACTTTTATATAAAACATTTTTCGTATTTGTAATAGTAAGTATGGAGCATCCTATGTTGTGTATATATATATATATATATATATATATATATATATATATATATATATATATATATATATACCGAGACGACCTAAATGTCAAATTGTCCCCATCATTTTCGACGCAAGCATTTACTCTTTGAAGAGTACATTGAATAGCAATCTCAATTTCCGGTCTCGAAATACTCTGAATGGCATTTCGTATTATATCGCTCATGTTGTCTCGAGTAGTGCGCCTAGTTCAAAAAACAAGGTTTTTAATTCGTCCCTGGAGATAGAAGTCTAAGACAGTCAAATCTGGTGACCTGGCTGGCAAAAAAATAGGCTTACACGTCCTATCTATCTATCAGGGTATGCATCATCTAAAAATTCTCTAACTTCTCTGGAGAAATCCGCCCGGCCGCCCATCATGCTAGAACAGCATGTACGTACGGATTTCTAGAGGTGTATCTTCTAGAAGAAGAAGCAGTTTATCCCTTAAAAAATTTAGGTAGCGTTCCCCATTAATTGAGTTATCGAAAATAAAGGGTCCAATTATCTGACCTTCTAAGATACCACACCATACATTTACCGACCAGCGACCTCTTCCATTCCGTGACCAAGCGTGCATATTGTGACGGTTTACCATACCATAACTTCTACTTGTAACTTCATCTAACCACAAAATATGTGACTGCAATTGAGGACCGTCACATATAATACCTAGCAACCAGTTGCAATAATACAACCTTCTATCGTAATCGCGGTCAGTCAATCTGTGATGTAGTTACTACTTGATATGGATGTAATCTAAAAGAAATATAAGGTCCTAATAAATATCTTTCCAGAATTATAAAATAACTAAATTAATATGTTACAATATAATCATTCCAACAAATATTATGGTGTAGGTATATTTTGTTTAAGAAACATATATTGTTCAGATGAAAAGGTATCCACTTTTAATTTTACGTCTAATGAATTTACCTGTGTTCTGTCAAAATACGGTGAACGGTGGTTCTGCTTATTTGCAAGTCTCTAGCTATTACTCTTATACTTAAATGGGGGTTAAATTGCACATGTGCCAAAACTTTTATTGTGTTTACCTCTGAGCGACCTCTGCCGCGTCTTCTATAAACAGGAAGATTTACATTTCCCGTCGTTCTTAAACGGTGTATGAGTCGACGAAAAATACTATCATGACGGCTTTGGGGATATTATTTATTGCATACATTAGCCGCAACAGTTGCATTTCATGCATTCAAAATACGTTCATGTCAAATACTTCTGGTTTGTAAGAATCATCTTAGACTTAAATTTTTAAATTTTATATCGAATTTAATACGAATAAATCGCAATGAAACCTAAATGAACGAATTACTACGTTTAATAAGTTGACACGTCTTTTTGTTTTTTTTCCATGGTCCACTACTTGTTTTGATATATTTCCACTTTAACTTCCTTAACGCCGTTTCCGCGTGACAGTAACATTTGAAATTATAATTGATATAATTATTTATCGAAATTATTACGCTTACATTAGTGGAAAAGAGCTATTTTCAACAAGACTAAGTTTGCAAAGATCGATTAAGCAGAACCGGAGTTACAGGCGTTTTTTCATAATAAGGTTCCCACTCTCCCCCTCCTCTTATTTGAAAAGATGGACTAAAACTTGTGAAATCAAATATACGCAGAATTTTAAGAAGAATATAATGATCGTATTTTCAATGACTTTTAATTAGGCGAAATTTGTAAAATATTTATTTGTTTTTCAGTTACTCCCTCTAGTGGTGGTCCTACAATTCTATAAATAATTTCCAGGTTTTTCTCGAGGCCACTTTTGTTATAAAACTTTTTTTCCGAAGCTGGGCTATAAACGGTTTCTGATATATGGCCGAGACCCGATACGTAAAATTCAAGATTTATTTTTTAAACATTTTTCAATATCCCCCGCTAGAATACCGACTGCGGCAGTCAAGTGTGTTGAAAAATTAAAATATGTGTTTTGTTCCTAGATTTAAATTTGCGTCATTTATTAATTACATTCTATAAGAGGAGCGTTTATGATAGATCCTAAATGAGTTTGAATTTTGCGGCACGCCGCTTAATTTAGAAAATAAACACACTTGTCCTATGACAAGATACATTGAACTTAAAATTCTTTGCAAACAATTTATGTAGTTTTTGTTGTAATAAATTAATTTTAATTACAACTGGTCCTTCGTATTTATTATATTGAAAGTTCGAAGAAGCAGTTGACGCAAACGGGGAGCCTTAACTATCGAAGGAAGTATTAATTTAAAGGCACCGTTTTCGCGCATGGTCTTCATCGAGCCGGATCTCCACTCAAAATCTCCAACACAATTAAAAAATCTCAACGTTTTCCCTATCCCCTGGCACATGGTTGATTCGAAGTTCAAGTTACGTGTTAACTCCTATTAGCTGACGCTCTCCGCATATGCCCAAGTCAAATCCACACTACGAAAGATTCCAGTAAGTTAAAGTGATCATTTATTTGGATTAAAACTCTGAGAAAAGGTTAGTGAACTAAATTGTTTACATAAAACTATTGCAAAACTCTCAAATAGTAAATACGCATTCACATTTATTTAACTCTGATATTTATTGTTTGTTTTGAATGGTCATGGATTTCAAACAATTAAAAACTACTCGCACAAGTGCTAAAAGCAAAATCACTCGTATTCAGAATTGGGTGCAGAGCTATCAAAATTTGACATTAGATGTTCAAGAATTTTCATGTAGACAAAAAAGATTGGAAGCCGCGTTTTCTGAATACGAATGTGCTCAAGACGAGATAGATTCATATTTATTAGAATTTGAAGATAATTCAGATGTAGAAGATCGTGAAAAAATGGAAAATCAGTATTTTACAACGTTAGCCCTTATTGAAAAATGTATACAAAAATTATCTCCTCAAAATGTCACTGTAAGTCACAACAATGATTCAATTAGAAATAGCTCGCATATACACAATTCGAATATAAAATTGCCACAAATTAATATTCCCAACTTTACAGGAAATTTGCACGATTGGAAGCCCTTTTAGATCTCTTTGATGCGTTAATAATAAACAACCCACAATTCTCAAATGTGGAACGTTTTATTATCTAAAAACACTGGTAAAAGGTGAAGCTTTTAGTTTAATTGAATCATTGTCATTGACTAATGAAAATTTCTCTACAGCTCTTTTATTACTTAAGCAAAGATATGAAAACAAAATAAGATTGTTAATTCCCATTTCGAAAATTTGTTAAATGCTCCTTGTATAACAAAATGTAATTCACAAAATTTGAGAGAATTGGTTACAACCTATAAGAAAAACCTAGAATCACTAAAAACATGAAGCTCTCTGATAAATGTAATTTTGAATCATTACTTATTTTCTTTTAAAAAAACTAGATTTCGGCTCTAAGAAATTGTTTGAGGAAGGTCGTGATTTAAAGACATTGCCAAATTTATCAGAATTTTTGAATTTCTCGAAAATCGTTGTGTTGTGTTAGAAAACATTTCAGGAATGAAACACTAGTGAACTCAAAATGTAGTAAAGTAACACTATACTCGAAAAGTGACAGTTACGCTCTCTCGTGCATTTTTGCGATAAATCTCATAAAATTTACGGGTGTCCACAATTTTGGAAATATCTCCTCAAGAAAGATTAAAGTTTGTTCAAAGTAAAAATGTGCTTAAACTGTTTAGGCACAAAGCATACAGTGGAAAATTGTTCTTCAAGTGCAACTTGTTTTCATTGCTCTAAGAAGCATCACACTGCGCTACACATACAAAATGTCCCTTCAATAGTTCAGGAAAATTAGGTTTTCTCAAACTCATCATAAACCCACAATTTCTTACTCAAATGCACAAAATAACGGTTTCGGCCGTAATGTACCAAAAATGAACATTCTGTGCATTCAAATAAACCTCAGCCATCAAACAATCACCCAATTTCAACTCCACTTCATTATCAAGACATAAACAGAGCGTCAACTTCGCAAGCAAATCAGCAACCGGCTGAAAATTTATCCAGTTTTTCCGCTCTTTCCCCAAAATTGCCACGTATTACTAGCCACAGCTCAAGTAACTTTGTTTACTGCGCAAGGACGACCTATCCAAGCAAGAATACTACTAGATAACGGAAGTCAGAACTCGTTTTATACTCAAAACTGGTTAATCAGCTCCGATATAAAACCTTTAATACAGCTTTGAATATTTCTGGAATTTCTCAAAACAAAACTTTCTCAAATAAAGCGGTGAATATGTATATACACTCAAACGTAGACCGCTCTAAAAGATTCAAAGTTTCTTGTGCTATATTAGAACAGATAACTCATAAACTTCCACAAATAAAAATTCACTCGGATAAGTTACAAATCCCAGATCATATTAAGATGACTCTAGCTGACCCTCATTTTCACACTCCATCCGATATAGATTTGCTTATTGGAGCAGATAGTTACTACACACTTCTCACGTACGGCATAGTGAAATTAGGCAGAGGTTATCCTACTTTGTTAAATACGCATCTGGGCTGGATTATATCAGGAACAGTTCCTAAAAAGTATACATTTGAACCATCTACTTCAACATTCTATTCTCATCATTCCACTAACCACTCAAATGATACAGAGGAATTAGAAACTCTCTTAACAAAATTCTGGAAAATTGAAGAACTCTCCGAACCTCCCTTGCTCTCTCCAGAAGATAAAAAGTCTGAACAAATTTTTAATACTACTTCTCGCATCCTTAAAATGGACATTATCAAGTAGATATTCCTCTGAAATCTATAAATGAACATCATAAACTCGGCGATTCTCTTTCTTTATCGCAAAAAGATTCTTTTCTCTTGAAAACGATTTGAAAAAGATCCTCCCTCTTTCACGAATATAAAAATTCATCGATGAATATGTGTCATTAGGTCATGCAAAATATGTTCCGCTATTTCCGACTAACAGTAGGTTAGAAAGGAAATACTTTATTCCTCATTTGTGCGTAATCAGAAATGAAAGCGTCAGCACCAAGTTGCGTGTGGTTTTGATGCGTCTTGTAAAACATCTTCAGGACTCTCATTAAACGATGTTACCTTAAAAGGATTTCAAGTTCAACCAGATTTATATGACATTTTGTGTAGGTTTCGCTCGTTTAGGTTTGTACTCACCGCTGACATTGAAAAAATGTATCGGCAGATTTTCACGAATCCACGCCTAAATTTTCTGCAAAACATTATTTGGCGTGACTCACCTCGTCAATCTTTAAAATGTTTGGAACTTCAAACCATCACATACGGAACAAACTTTGCTCCCTATGCTGCCACTCGGGTTTTAAATGATATCGCTCTCAATAATTCCGATTATCCCTTAGCATCAGATGCTCTGCTTACTCAAACTTATGTGGACGACATTCTGTCGGGATGTGAAACGGAAAAGATTTACCTAAACTTTATTCTCAATTAACCTCTCTTCTCTCTAAGCACGGGTTTCACTTGCACAAATGGTGTTCAAACTCAAATGATTTCTTAAAAAATATATCTCACCCTCAAACCACAGAAGTTGACTTCAATCTGGAAAAATCCCCATGTAAAATTCTCGGCTTGAAGTGGAATCCTCATCAGACAATTTTCAAATCTTTATTCCTTCACAATCTCTACAAGATTGCCCCATTTCGAAAAGAAAATTTTATCTTATCTCGCTCAATGCTTTGACCCTATTGGATTGGTGAATCCTCTTATAGTTAAAGGAAAAATTCTTATGCAAAAATTGTGGTTACATAAGGTAGAATGGGATGAAGAAATACGTGACATTTCGATTTTAACAGAATGAAAAGCTCTCTGCGAACTCTTTTCTCGATTAAAAAATCTCACAATCTCTCGGTGTTTATTTTCTAGTAAAAATATTGCAAATGTAGAATTTCATGGGTTCTCTGATGCAAGTAATCTTGCTTATGGAGCTTGTGTGTATATTAGAACCATTTACTCAGACAACTCGGTGTCTTGTAATTTATTGTCATCTAAATCGCGCGTAACTCCAATCAAGACAATTACAATCCCCAAACTCGAACTTTGTGCCATGTTGTTATTATCAAAATTGATTAATAAAATAGTGTCGATTTATAAAATAAACTAATTCCTACCTCTGTCACACTTTGGACAGACTCGCAAATTGCATTATACTGGTGTAAAAGCCACTCAAGTCGATGGACAGCATTTGTGTCGCATCGAGTGGCTGAAATTCAAGAACTTACTCATGACTATAAGTGGAATTATGTAAAATCAGCGGATAATCCCGCAGACATGCTGTCCCGTGGTCATTTGAACTCTGATGATTTAGTTTTTGGTTTAACGGGCCCAAATATTTGCTCAATCCTAAATTTGAAGTGCGAAATGTAGAGAATTTTCCTTTCTCGGTTGACAATCCTCCTGAGGAAAGAAAAATATCTTTAATCGTCAATCAATTTTTAGAAAATTTTGAATTCAATATTTACACGTTTCTCGTCATTTTCTCGATTGCATAGAACAATTGCATATGTGCTACGCTTTGTTCACAACGTCACTCATTCTCAAGCAAAACAACAGGCCCTTTGACTATTTCGGAGTTGGATTCCGCGCTCACTGTAATTATAAAAAGGTTCAACAAGAACATTTTTCTCAACAAATCTTGGAACTTGACTCAAACAAAGTTCTATCTCACAAGCAACTTCGCCCATTAAAACCCTTTTGGACAATCTTGGATTGCTGCGTGTGGGTGGTAGGTTGGAAAATGCAGAAATTTTGTTTGAACAAAACATCCTCTTCTCCTGCCCTCTAAGGATCACGTTGTTTCTCTCTTATTGAAGTTTGAACATCTTCGATTATGCCACGCTGGTCCTCAGAATGTACTTTCCAATGTTCGATTACGGTACTGGCCACTAGACGGACTGCGTCACATAAAACGAATTATTCGGAATTGCACTATTTGTTTTCGATTTAATGCACAATCAGTGCAACAGATCATGGCTAATTTGCCAAAAGACAGAGTGACTGCCACGACCATTCCAAAAGTCGGAGTCGATTTTGGTGGACCGTTCTTCATAAAGTCCTCCCATGTACGCAAGGCACCGGTAATGAAATGCTACATAGCTATATTCGTATGCATGGCGATTAAAGCAGTTCACATCGAGCTAGTGTCAAATCTGTCAACTGAGGCTTTTCTAGCCACTCTTAAAAGGTTTATATCTCGAAGAGGAAATCCGTCGGTCATTTATAGTGATAATGCCACTAATTTTCTGGGTTCGAAAAATCAGTTAAAGGAACTATACGATTATTTTCGAAATACGGATGTGAACACTTCTATTCAAATTTACCTTTCTCAAAATGAAACCAAATGGACGTTCATCCCCAGATCCCTCATTGGGGAGGACTCTGGGAAGCCGCAATAAAAGTGCCAAATACCCCATCTCGCGTGTTGTGGGCACTACTCCACTCACTTTTGAAGAATTTGCCACCATATTAGCTCAAATTGAAGCTATTCTCAATTCTAGACCCTCATTGCTCTCTCAAACGACCCTTCAGATTTTCAAACACTCACTCCTGGGCATTTTCTAATAGGAACTAGCCTCTCATCATACCCTGAAAAGACATTTCCAACTCAGCAGAAGCCAAGTTGTCCTTTTGGCAGCGATTCAAAACTTCAGCAAAATTTTTAGAAAAAGTGGTCAGTTGATTATCTAAACCGGTTACAAAATCGACCAAAATGGATGACTGAGACCGAAATTTGCAGCAAAATGATTTAGTCTTGCTGAAAGAAGAAAACTCTCCTCTGCATTGGCCAATGGCCAGGGTCTTGGAAACATTTGAAGGCGCCGATGGAAAAGTCAGAGTTGTCCGCCTAAAAACACAAGAGGGTGAATTTACTCGTTCCATAACAAAAGTGTGCCGTCTTCCACAGGCAGATTGTTAATTTCTCTTGCGAAAGAAAATGTAAAATATTCCTTTATATATATTTGTTGTTTGTTTTGTTTATTTTATTAACGTCCTCGCATTCCCGTTCTCTCAGTAACAAATTTATCTCGGACTTAATCCTAACTTGTTCAATAATCTCCGGTCTCTTACGCCGAATTATTTAGTTAACTTCCTGATTTTAATCACTTGTAAATTCATGTAGATGTTCAGACTTACAATAATAATTTTTTTTGCCAACACACTGTTGCGGTGGGGGCAGTATGTTGCGAAACATCGCAACAACGCAATTATATATTTTGTTTGTAATAGATCAACTCTCTCAAAGTCAGTGAAAAAAAAAAAAGAAAAAAGAAATGTAACAAAGTTTTTTTATGTAGTTTTTGTTGTAATAAATTAATTTTAATTACAACTGGTCCTTCGTATTTATTATATTGAAAGTTCGAAGAAGTAGTTGACGCAAACGGGGAGCCTTAACTATCGAAGGAAGTATTAATTTAAAGGCACCGTTTTCGCGCACTTATTGAAGTCGCTAGGACCAACGGTTTACGAGAAAAATGCATCCGATGCATGCAAATTACCCAAAAGCGCCAAAGTAACTTATTTGCAAAAACAATGACATAACACTTCAACAATTAAATTTTAATAGCAACAATGAAGGGCAGTGATTAAAAAAAAACATTAAATTTTTAGATGTTCAAATTGTCCTTGTACTTGAATACATTTTTCAATTCTTCTTCCTAAGATTTGACGGAATCTTAGAATATTCCTGGGTTATTACGGAAGCTATCTGCGGCATGGTCGTGTGCAACTAACTTCGTAAAGACACAAACAAATCGTACGTATCGACAAACGTTCGAATCGCGATCGTATACGGTGCGCACCTTTTTTTTTTTAACACAGTACATACCAGTTAATAAAGTCTCTCTTTGTTCCTCTGCTGCATCCTTTCTTAATTTTTTTTTAAATTGTACAATTTTTTTAATTGCTCCGAGTTATATTCTAAAGATATTCAGCACCATCTTTGGTTTTTTCCTCATTAAACTAAGAAATGCTTAACGAAATACGATGCAAACGGGCATTAAGTTCCCACCATATTTTATAATCGATTACTTACCACATTTCACTTCACACTGTTTTTGCTTCGGTGTCGGTGGTAGGGTCCACGCATACAACGTAGTGCTGCGACACAAAATGTTACCTTTGCAGGAGAGGTAGCTTTTTTTTTCTTTCTAAGTCGTGTTAGTATTTTACCGTTATTAATGAATTTAAGTCGAACTCTTTCTTATTTGGTTCAGCAATATAGAACTATGAATACGAAACACTCCGAAGCACGTCATATAATTAGGAATATTCTACAGAATCAAAAAAACGTGCGGATTGTTTGAGTTTTTCTTTTTGAAAAGGCAACTGAGCTAGCAGATATGGGTAAGTCTGTAACTTTTATAAAAAGTATTCGCAAGGAAGCAGAAGCAGCAGGAACTTGAATTCTCTATGTTGTCTTCCCCGAAGGAGAAAATGTGTGCTGCTTTATCAAAGCAACAAAATGAAATTGAACTGTGTATTTTGGGAATTTACTATAAAGTACTAACTTTTAATCTGCTAGAGAAAATCGACTATTCAGGCTGAGGTGAAACCTTATCTAAGCATTATTAAAACTTGGGGTTCTAAAACTTTTATGAAGGTCTCGTTATCCAAGAAGATTAGAAGAAAACGACAAGGTAGGTGATACATTAAGACCAGTTATATATTTGGATGAAACTAACATTCACCCAACACATAGTGTGAATAAATGTTGGCAAGCGCAAGATAAGTCCGGTGTTTGCAAAACAAACAGAGGAGAAGCTAGCCATATAGTTCAGGTTGATGGTACTTTTGGGTTTGTGTCAAATTCACTATTGCTCTTTAAACCATAGCGCAAATCATACTATTACGATAGAATCGTATACATTTTGTGCAATGGTTGCAAAAGCAGTTAATACAGCGTTCAAATATATATAGTAACAGTAAAGCACACATTAGATCTTGGTTAGATACAAATAACATTTCTGTAACCGATGATATGAGAAAAACAGAACTATTGTTGATGGTAAGGCAGCTCTCTCACACTAAATCTTATTTAGTTGATGAATTATTGAAAGATAATGGGCATACTGTTTTACGTTTACCACCTCTTCATTGTGATTTAAACCCAATCGAAATAATATTGTTATTACGGAGTACGATGAAACGAAAAGTGGCAGTGAAAATGTGCAACAAAAAAGTATAATTCGCTTTCTAATGAAAAAATCATTTTGAAAAATAATACTACAAAAAAGGAAATAGCACTTTATTCATGTGAAGAAGTGAACGGAAGAAAAGTGAAAAAGAGGCAGGCGACATTACCGAAAGTTTTCTGTTGTAACTACTAATAGTTCAGAAGAAGATGAAGGGTGCAGTACAGACTCATGTGATTAGTTATTAACTTCATAATTTGTTAAAATTGTGTTACTTTCTATGCACGAATTTCAGTCTTGGGTATAATCTAACTTAAGGAACCTTTGAATTGAGCACTTTTTTAAAAGCTCTTTAAGGATTATTTTTAAAATCTTTTATACAAATAATTTATTACTGAGTGTACAAGAGGCAACCGTTGCTTCCAAAACCACAAAAAACCTAACACCAATTATCTACCGTATAAAATCACAGAACTAATTAAAAGAAAAAGTCAAACCAGACGAGAATGGCAAAGAAGGCGAAATCCGAAACAAAACGTTTACTAAACAAGTTAACACACAGCTTAAAACGCGAACTGGGTGAGTTGAGAATCAACACATATCAGAAAGAGCTTCAAACAGGTGATATCGGAATGTGGAGAGCCACCAAGTGTACATTAAAGCAACGGGAGGAAATACCAACAATAAGCGTAGATAATGCAGCCCTTGTTACCGACGAAGAAAAAGCAGCCGCCACTACGAAAAAAATATATCTGTGGTCGTCATAATGCAACATACATAATCAACCACATTGAAACCAACCAGCCAGTGATATCTGAAACGATAACCCCTACAATCCCCAAGAAATTAAAGTCATAATTAACAAACTCCCAAAGAAAAAGTCCCCCGGACATGACCTCATAACTAACTTAGTATTAACTCACCTCACCAATAAAGCCCTAGCATACTTCGCCACCGTATATAACGCATGTCTCCGACAAGGATACTTACCAACAACATGAAAGCACGCTCACGTCCTGGTATTTCCCAAGCCCGGTAAAGATAAAAAACTGATAAACAGTTACAGGCCAATAAGCTTGTTGACTCCATTATCAAAAGTCCTGGAGAAGATCATCCACTGTCAGTTAATGAATGAACTAACGCCACTCAATGTACTGCCACCATTCCAGTTTGATTTCAGAAAATCATATTCAACACATCAACTACAACGAATTTCCGAAAAAATAGAAGAGGGATTTGAAAACAAAAGTTACACCGTCGCTATCTTCCTCGATGTCGCCCAGGACTTTGACAAGGACTGGGTCGAAGGCTTAAAAAGCAAAATAATCAGAGTCGCCAACTACCTCAAAGCGATAATCTTCTTCGACAACCGAACTTGCGCAGTACGTATCCCCCACCACATAGACAACCTTAGCGCTCTTCGCAGACGATACTCCAATCCTGGTTCAACATACCGATCACATCCACGCCATAGAGAAACTGCAGATAGCAATACATTGAATACACTCATGGTACATCCATTTTAACTTTACCAAATGCCAAGAAAAATATTCTTAAGAATAATCACAAATTTTCCCAACATAGTAATAAACAACAACATCGTTCCTTGGAATCCCGCTGACGCTGCCATAAAATACCTGGGGGGAGGGGGGTGCTACTCGATACGAGGCTCACGTGGAAACTCCATATAAACCATAAATTAAACCAAGGATGTGTGAGGTTGGCACAACTGTATCCCCTCATTAATAGAAAATCATCGCTTAAGCCAATCGCTAATCGGTAATTCGACCACTAGTGCTCTATGCATCACCAATATGGAGTAAAACAGCGAAGACTAATTTGGAAAAAATACAAAGACTCCAAAATAAAATCTTACGCATTGCAGTGAACGTCCCATCGTTCATTCGCAACGAACAGCTACACTACGAATTAGACACACCTACAGTTCTAAGCTACACCAGTGCGACTGTCAAAAAGTTCTTTACAACTATTCATAAATGCGACGGTGCTGTTCACTATAACATAGGCAGACAAAATACTCATCAAAGACTAGTACGTAAACTACCGCAAGACTATATCTAACTGAACGGGAAAGTGATTATTACTGCTACTTCTTATCTTACTATTCCCAACAATGCCATGAATAAAATTGCAAATTATTGTTGAACTGGAAAATAATATAAAAAATAAGATAAAAGGGCTCGACTTATGGCTCACATTAACATCAGGTCTTTTTAATTCATAGTAGTACCGGGGCACCTTGCGCCGCCATCTTGGATTTTGACGTCACAAAAGCCCCGGGGGTGTTTTTATGCCCACGTGGGCGACCGCGTTTTTCACCCTTTTTTTTATCCCTAATTTTTTTATACGCTTACGTGAGAGACCGTATTTTTTACCCTTATTTTGAGATGGTGATCTTTTAATTATTTTTATTAATATAAGATGATGATCTTTAATTATTTTTATTAATTAATTATCCTAGGGAAATTCTCAATCTGATAGTTTATAAGATGATGATGATCTTTAGTTATTTGTATTAATTAATTATTTTTTATCCTAGGGAAATTCTTAATCTGATAGCTTTTAAGATGATGATGATATTTTTATTTTTATTAATTAATTATTTTTACTCGCTTACGTATAGGACGTGTATTTTCACCTCTATTTTTTACACATCCACGTGTAGGACGTATTTTTTCACCCCTATTTTTACACACCCACATGTGAGGCTGTGTTTTCAACCCTTCCTTTTTATCCCTAATTATTTTTACTCGCTTACGTATAGGACACGTATTTTCAGTCCTTATTTTTTTTAATAAACTTATGCCACCTACAACATATGGCTTTCAATTCTTCTTCAACCTTTTGCCTGTATTAAGGCCTTTTTACAGCTAAATATTTTGCTAATGTGAGGGGCAGGTCTTGGTGCTGGGGGCTGGATCTGGACCTAGGTCTTGGACTTTGAGTTGTTCTTAGGGTTATTTTTGATGGTATTAAGGTCCTTCTGACTATATTAATAGCAGTACCCCTGGAGGTTAGGCAAATGCACACGCATACAATGCTGGAAATTGCATAATTAATAAGATATTATTATTAAAATTATCGGTCCTATTGATTTAAAATGGCCAAATGCTATTGGATGATCTTTTACTTAAACGTTGTATTTCTAATAAGGAGGTTCTTGTGCGACACGTGTAGGGCTTCGCCCCCTGACTGTAGCTGGTATGGGAACCCTAACCTTATAAGACAAGTGTAGAGCTTAGCTCCTATCGTGGCCCCCTTGGTGCAATTGTACGTAGGTTCTAACTTAGTCTTACAGCTGTAGGCCTTCTCCCTGTCATACAAAAATTGTATTCTAATAAGGGGTTCTTGTAACGCAGGACTTGTATCAGGGTCTGCGCCCGGCTCCTTTGAGTAAAATTGATTTTAGCGCCATCTAGGGGGCGTATAGACTAATGAACATTTTCCATAATAGAAGCTGATAATGCACACCTCTCTCCTGCTCTATGCTGTTTCTTCCTCCCCCTCTCTCTTTCTCACACACGCACAAACAAATCAATTAATTAATCAATCTCAAACAAATCACGTTCGACCATCAGATAAAACTCAATCAATCAACCGAAATTATGTCTTACAGTTTGCGGAAACCTGATTACAGTTCAAACTGAATGCATTAAAGTGTAATTAAATATGCAAATAAATATATGACGTTCCTAATGCAATGATGCTTTATGTATAGGCAGGTCCTCTAAACAGCCACCACCTATACATTAGGAACATCATATCTGCTTTATTTGCATGTTTAATTACATACACACAAAACTACTTCATTGTAACGTGTTCATTAACAGTTGTAAAACCCATTAAAAAGTAATAATTACTTATATATAACATAGAGTTAAATTAAAATTAACATGTTTTAAGAATATCAAGTAGATATAACGGAAATAAAAGGCAAAAGGTTTTAATGGTTTATATATATATATATATATATATATATATATATATATATATATATATATATATATATATATATACGTGAATTAACATTAACTATAAGTTTAAAATCCGTGCGTACCTACTATTTTGTAGAGCTGATCTTATGACGTTAACCTGTGTAATAATACATTTAAAAATCTTTATCGGCATTTTTGTTAGCAATATCAGGTAAAAACATATATTAAAAATAATACGCTTACCTTTAGAAGTTTTTCCTTCAACGCTACCATATGTTAAACTGAAATTTTTTATACAACGTGTCTCACTAAAACACGCTTTGTGAATGGCTGAATATAAACACTCGATTACATACCTGTCATTAACTATTTAGAAAGTAATACAGAAAAACCTGAATTCGTATTTAACAAACATGTACTTACAAAAAAATTTACATTCAAAACACAAATATTTTAAAAATTTTGCTAACGCGGAAATTACTTTTTAAATAATTGAATCTTCAGGTTACGTAAAAACTCATTAAACAGTGATTACACATTAAATACATTTAAAATATGTAACTTTTATACTACGTCTATTATTACATAGAAATGGGGTTATTCTTAAATTTAATTGATTTCGATAGAGCTCTGGAAATACTATAACCGTTCGAAATCTTGCTTCTTCTCTCGATATCAAAAAAGCTATACTAGTGATACATTAAGTAAGCATAATAGCGGATACAGCTACATTGCTAACGATTATTGATGTTTTTTGCATGAGATTTTTTGAATGAGACAGCCTCGCAGGTATTTTTTAAAAAAAGCTATACACATCTCATGAGATCAAACGAGATTTTTTGAGATACAATCTCCTCATCGTCTGCACCTTGAACGATTATATTTGTAACAACCTATAAAAAGTAGCTGTTAACCCTAATAGTTTATCAGACATTATTACATGGACACGAGGTTAGCCCTAAATTAACTGGTTTCAACACGGCTCTGGAAATGCTGCACACACTTCAAATCTTTCAGCTCGTTCGCAGAAGTTGTACCGTATTCACTTCCTTCAATTTTTATCTGCATTCTGTTTCGAGACTGTAGTACGTTTTCTAACACATAAACAGAATCTTCAATACTGTGATACGTGTAGCAGCAAAACACATTAGCTAGTTAGTTAGTTTCAGCTCTATATTACTTTACATGCAAGCCTGATCTTATCATAAATAAAATACATCTGTCAAAAAAGCTAATTAAACATAACTCCATGGACTGGGTATAGCAAGCAACGCCTCCAATTATAGCTTTTAGCCAACACAATAGTGCCTACAGCTACATACATACATACATACAATCGACTAGCACTGCTTAGCACGAGGATCAAACGAAAAACACGCATGCACGCACACACGTAAGTAAACACGCACGCACACACGTAAGTAAACACGCTCGCACGCACGTAAGCATACACGCTCGCACGCAAGCTCGCATGCACGCTCGCACGTAAGCACACACGCTCGCACGCACGTATGCTCACACACACACACACACACACACACACACACACACACACACACACACACACACACACACACACACACACACAAAAATAATTAATTAATAAAAATAAATAAAGATCATCATCATCTTAAAGCTATCAGATTAAGAATTTCCCTCAGGTTAAAAATAATTAATTAATAAAAATAATAAGATCATCATCATCTTAAAAGCTATCAGATTAAGAATTTCCCTAGGATAAAAAATAATTAATTAATACAAATAACTAAAGATCATCATCATCTTATAAACTATCAGATTGAGAATTTCCCTAGGATAATTAATTAATAAAAATAATTAAAGATCATCATCTTATATTAATAAAAATAATTAAAAGATCACCATCTCAAAATAAGGGTAAAAAATACGGTCTCTCACGTAAGCGTATAAAAAAAATTAGGGATAAAAATAAGGGTGAAAAACGCGGTCGCCCACGTGGGCATAAAAAAATGGCGACCAAAGGTGCCCCACACCCCCGGGGCTTTTGTGACGTCAAAATCCAAGATGGCGGCGCAAGGTGCCCCGGTACTACTATTCATTAATTAATTGTAGTTCTAGTGGAGTTTGCTCAGTTCGGCCATTTTATATGAATATATATTTTATCATTTATCAACTTGTAAAAAAAACTTATGTACTTTCATAAAAATTAAAAGGATACCTTTATTTTTTTAAATGATAGCAATTATTATTAATACTTTCCTTAAAAAAATATTTGATCAATTGAAACGTAAAAGCTGAATACCTAAAAGTACTCCAACCCACTATACTCCAAATCATTGCAGATCACTTGAATTTTATATCTGTGAGAACCTTCTAAATAATCAGCCCCCCGTTCACGTTTTCGCAGGGCGTTTGTTGACTTCGAACTACTTTAATTGTTAGTTGTTTAGAAGCAATCTGACTTGAGAAAAAAGGAAATTCTTTACCATCACATCATATTTGTTCTCCAACATAATACAACATTTAAGTAATGCTGGTGTTCACTTAATGAACGTTTTGCAACGAAGGGCTTAACTCATCGTAATGTTTGTGTTAGTTACTCACACACACTGAAACGAAAATTTTTGTATCATTCTTTTTCCGCGGTAGAAAGAAAACATAGTATCTTACTGTGCTCTTAAAAAAGAACCCTAATCCGATTACTCCTAGGGTTATTCAAATTGTATATTAGAACTACTATGGTGAGTATTTATGTTCAATTAAATTTGCCGTACAAAGAGTGATCTATTAAAAAGTATGGAACACTGGATCTGTGGCAGGTCATGTAATAAACAAAATACATTCACGTACCACAAAAATTTAAAAAAACACCAAACGCTTTTTAATAGCTATCATCAGCAGCGGTCAATTAGGACGAACTAATGGAATAATGAAAATCGCGTTTTAAGTCATTAGCATTTAATCCTGTTACCAGTATTAAATGTAACTCATAAGCCTCTCATTTTGAGTTTGGTTAGTTTAGAATAATGACATTTAATTTGTAAATCTAGCCCTTTACGTTTGGCAAATTCAAGCGACTTTTACATCTAACCTACTGCAATCTTTTAGAAATTTGATCTCTGTACTAATTCAAAATATCTTACTCTTAATTTCGAAAAATCTGGAACACTGAATCTGTGACAGGATTTGTAACAAACAAAATATACCCACGTACCACAAAAAAGTTGTGTAGTTCGTCCTAGTCAACCGCTTATGATAATAACTATCGAACCGCGTTTTTTTTTTAATTTTTTGTGGTACGTGGGTGTTTTATGTTTGTTAGTGGTCCATTAAAAACATAAAATTTCAATTTCGTATACTTGAATTTAAGAGTAACAAAATCGGCGATACATGACATTCTTAATGAACAGTAAATTTATTCTAGGTAAACTGATTTTGGTTACGTACTATGTTATTGAATTAGAATCATTAGTAAATCTTATAAACCATCAAAATACCGCAGAGAAATATAATGTGTTGCCAAGGGAATTCCAGAGGCGTATCATTTTCAACATATTTCTATGATTATTACCAAGTTTTTTTTTATTTATATACATATGTAACATTTACTGCTATATAATTTGGAGTATGTATAATTGATTATATTATTTTTGGTGTTTTAAAGGTGGTTGTCGCATATGCGTGAATCAATTATGTATGCTAACCTTTGTAAGCGGTTTATCTTTTATTAAACCTTCATTAGAAAGGGGCAGAATTGCTATTAATACCAGTTTTTAGACTACGTACCTGGAAAACTAAGATAAAATATGGATGTCTACATTTAAAGATAGACTTTCTCATATTCAGGGTAGCAGTTTAGTTTAAGCTTTATATGTGTAATTAGCCAACGATGGCTCACGGGGTGGGGAGGCGATCAATTCTTTTTATGAAATAAAAAATTGTATCTAGTATAGAATTGTTTGTAAGACAATAATATACTGGTATGTACCTCAACTGCAAAACTGTCGATGTTGCAGCGTTTAAATGTTTGTCCGTTAACTGCAAATGCACGCGCCATCTGTACGCTGTGGTCCAGAAGCGTTGACTTATTTATGGTAGTATGTATACAATGGTTTTAGGCAACACAAGGGGTGTCGCTAGTATAGTTTTACTACCTGAATCGCCAATAGCAGGATATAATGAAAGTGTCTTTTCAATTTGCTGAAGTTTAAAATGTATTGTAGATGAAAGGAAAACCGGATTAAACAGAATATTATTAGTAAGACCCTAAAGCAGTGTTTGTATACCACATCAGGTTAAAGACATGAAATGGGTGGTCAATAAATAATTACATATATGAAGTAAAACACAAAACCAAAGAAAAAGTTGTAATTAGTTGTATATTATTTGTTGTCTATAGATTTTTTATTGATAATAAGCGCACGAAAATTATGATACCTTTTTTTTAAATGTTAAAATACCAATCATTTCAAGGTGGAACGATGGATTACTGACATAAAAGGGAGAAAATATTTACTTTGCTTTAGATAAATTTGTAAGTTAAGCAACTTTTTTTATGTAAAAGACTTCCTGTTAATTATAATCTGTCCAGAAACGACGCCATGGAATAAATCAACATGTTTGGCAGATTCCAGTAGCGTTAGGTTGTTTATGATAAAAAATATAAAACTGAAGTAATATTGATTAGATATGTCACAATTAAATTAATTAATACTAATTAAAAATTGGGAAGGAACGTGGATATTATTTATTTGTAATATATTTTTTATCACTTTTTATAGTTGTTTTCAATAAAACATTGCAATCGTCATTTGTTTGTCTGCAAAACCCTTGTACACGCCCATGATCTTTACTTTAAAACTCAACAACAGGACGTCCCATTCTTAAAGGATTAGCAGCTATTGATAAATAACTTACGTTGTAACGCTAAGTATGGAAGAGGTATATCCTAAAACTAGTTTAAGGGGCGTCGGGACCAAAACAATTAAATATATTGATTTTTTTTCATAAAAATAATTCTCATTTAATGGCGGTTAATTTAAGACTAGTTACATAAAAATCCATTGAGTAGTTTTTTTTTATAAATATTTTTGTTAAGCAATGCAATCCGATTTTGCAAAACGTTTATAAGAGTGCGGCGAGGTGATCAGTATAAAACACCAAGCGCTTTATATAGTACTGATTACATATTATATAGTATTATATATTGCATATTATATACTTTATATAGTACTGGTAAAGTATGAATAATTTATTCTTCTAACCCTGAATAATATGATTTGGTCACGCATCCCTAAACGTACCTTTTTAATGCTAAAACAAGGGAAATGTAGCCAGATGTGAAGTTCTGGACAAATTGGGAGTAGTACCTGGGGTAAACTGCATAAAAGTACTAGAAGACATGGCCATTCTACGAATAAAAAAAGTAAACAAAGCGCTAGAAGAAATAGAAAAGAAATGTCATCAGAAGTTCAGTCTGGCAAATAGAGGATTAGAAGACGATTATGAAGCAGCAGAAGATCCAGACAACCCTTCCTATGGTGCAGGAATGCATTGACGTAGTTATAGTTTCCATGGTTACTGCTTGTTTCAATAAAAATGGTTTTTTATAAACATTGTGTTTTTGTGAATAAGGTACATTTTCTCAGTAACCATTAATGATAAAATAATATTTTTTTTTTATTTTGTAGAGGGTATTAAACTGTACAACTTAACACAGGCTTTTGAAAAAATGTTTATCCGAAGTTTCTTAAAGATAAATAATATTTGAAAATTTTGTATAATTTTTAATATATTTTTAAAAATTTTTGCTAAAAAAAATCCTTGTGTTAAAATGTGTACAAGGAGTACAGAATCATATAAAAAAATAAAATCAATTCTATCTCTTATAGTTTTTTTTAAATATGCCTTAAAATTAGCCAAATTAACATTGTTAAGATAGGATCTCCCGACTCCTCTTAAAAAATCTATTAAGTACTTAATTCAAAATCATGTACCACTTATATGTAAAATAAATGAACTATTTTAATTTATTCCTTCGCTTCGTTTCTGGACAGACTTTAATAGTACTGATTCAGAACGTCAGCATCTATAGTTATTGAGCATTGCAAGTTTTATGTAGTTTTTTTTTAACTACCGGTATAATTAATTTTTTTAATTGTAATAATTGTCTACCATTGGTTTACTAATAGAATTTTTAGATAAGCACCTTTCAAAAAATATGCATTTGCATAATATATTAATTTGAAGGAAAATATCCGTCGTCAATAGCAACGAATAATCTCGGGATATTTTCTTACTGAATCCCCCACGTGCTTGAATTAATTACCGGACATTTCTTCTCGTTCACAAATGTTTTGAGAAAATTATCCCTCGTCTTCAACCTGGGATA
>JARFJB010001326.1:932500-1087500 GCA_036346205.1 Vesta saturnalis
ACACTTCACAAATTAAAGCTTCTATCGATTCAGTGGTATGTCGAGTTTAGTAGTCCTAACTTCTCCAATCTCCACCATACTTGATCCGAGGCACTTTCATACATAGATCGCTGTTAAAAATAAATTTTGTTTTGTTAGCACACTTTGAATTAAAAATGATAAACCAATAACGTGACATCTTATTAAATACATAAATAAAAAGTTTACCTCAACTAGGATTTGAACCTACGACATGTACTTTGCGAGAGTACCGCTCCAATCAACTGACCTATCGCGATACAAGCCCCAATCGATGTAAATTTTGTCTTTATTTAACATTATTCAAGCTGCTTTGGTATGTGCGTATCCTTGCGATATTGCAGGCTTACATTCCATTAATATAAGTAGTTTAACTGTAATCTCATTATATTTAGAATTTACATCAATTCTACATACAGAATGACAAAATTTACATCGATTGAGGTTTGCATCTCAATAGCGCAGTTGGTTGGAGCGGTACTCTAGCAAAGTATATGTCGTAGATTTAAATCCTACTTGATGTAAAGTTTTTATTTATGTATTTAATAAAATTAATAATAATTTTTAATTACATATTGACTTTTAAACTGATTCGTTTATAACAAAACTTATAATAATTTAACAATAACTTTATGAATACATTCTTTTGCCTATGTGTTCATAAAATTTATGTCATTTTGAAAGGACATGACTAACAACATTCTGTTAAGAAAGCAATAGGCGCAAATAACTTCAATTAATCATTATTTGTCGGTGGACTAGCAGTGTGGGGTCAATTTTTCTATATTTGTATTATATTATGTTCCAACTCATCAGCACTATTTTCACAAACGTTTTATTCATGTAAAAAACATGTTTTTATTCCATTAAATCTTATGTAGACAAAAAAATAACTTGCAATAAGTGCAATATACGTCCCCACGCACGCACCCACACACGCATGCACACGCTCACGCGCGCGCACACACGCAGCAACACGCCACACGCACGCGTCGCGCACACGCAAACGCCGCGCACACGCTCACACACACACACACGACACAGCACGCCCACGACGCATGCACCCACATACACGCACACGCACACTCACATACGCACACACACGCACCCAAACACACGCACACACGACACGCGCAGATGCGCACACGAACACACGCACACTCGCGGACACGCACATACGACACACGCTGAAACGCTGAAACGCTGACACTGACACGCAGACACGCTGACACGCAGACACGCAGACACTCAAGACACACAGGCACACAGGCACAAAGACACACAGATACACAGAACACACAAGACACACAAGACACACAGACACACAGACACACAGACACACACACACACCCACACACCACACACACCCACATACACACGTAGCACGACACGCGCACACGCTCACACGCCCACACACACAACAAACACACACACCAGACACGCAGACACACAGACACACAGATACACAGAACACAGACACACAGACACACAGACTTACGGACACACGGACACGCACGCGCACGCGTGTAAACATTGTAAAAACAAAAACAATTATTTACGTCAGATGGATGTTTAAAACTTCTTGTTAGATAAACGTTAATGGACTAACTTAAAAAAAATTGCAATTCCGCCCGCTTTAAACTTCCAAACACATACAGACATCATAGGACCTTGACGAAACTTTTCTAACGTAAGATTTGCTAATAAGTCGATTTAGCGTTAGTGAAAAAGCGATTTTATAACTTACTACATTGTATGTATGTGTGTGTGTATGTGTATAATATATATATATATATATATAATATACATATAATATATATATATATATATATATATATATATGTGTGTATAGGTGTGTAGAAAAATATTATCGCTGGTCTGACTTATATTAAGTAAAACAAAGACAGTACAATCAGTTCGCGTGCTAAGTGAGATAGATTACACAACAAACTAAAAGCGCTGATGCCATACATGCGTCTTTTGAGTAGGCTAGTATCAATGACGCATTTAATTGCTACTGTCAACGAGAATTGAAAATCAGTGTTTTCAAGTCGACACAATACTCATGTATTCCACTGAAGAAAAAATACAGATTATTAAGTGGTATTATTCAGGAAGCACTGCACAAGAAATAATGGGCAGGTTTGATTTTTCCTTTGAAAACACGACATTTACATCAGAAAGTACGATTATGCGTACTGTTTGTACATTTGAAAAATGTGGATGTTTAAATAATTGTAGAAAATGCAGTGTGTAGTTTAGCAGAAACTAATTTCCCGTGCAATTGTGCAAAAACTCCTGAAGAAATTAATATTGAGCCAAGAACACTTACCAATACCTTGAAAAGGAATAAATACCGTTGCTATAAGTTGCAAACTACACAAGAAATTTTTACAGAAGATCATAAAAACGTATGGTATTTTGTGAAGATATGATGAATCGGGCTAATTAAAACAAAAGATTTATTGAAAATATTTTGTTTACCGAAGAGTGTTCTTTTAACTTACATAGCCATCACAATCCGTCTGTCGCTGTTGGTTACTCTCGGGAAAACAAACACATTATTATTCCTTACCGGACACAGTACCCCCAAAAAGTTAATGCGTGGGCAGGAATTTTAGGCAATTCCATAATTGGTCCATTTTTTATCAACGGAAACTTGAGTGCGGATAAATATTTAGAACTGTTGAAAAACCAGATAGTTCCAGCTGTTCAACGCCTCAATATAACTTTTGATGACATTTGTTATCAAGAAGATGACTGTCCTGTTCAACAGTTTTTGGAAACTACATTCCCTAACCGTATTATTAGTCGAAAAGGTACTATTAAATATCCTCCTCGCTCACCTGATATCGCGCCGAACGACTTTTGTTTGGGGATACGTATACCAGCAAATTTATGGGCACAGGCGTGAACTTCGTGTCATAATTACAGACTCTTTAAACAGCATCACCCAAGAAATAGAATACACTCGAATTGAATTTTATCACAGATTGGGTTACTGCCATGAGCAAGGTGGAGGTCTTTTCGAAAATCTCATGTAGTAGAACTTTGATACAAGTGTATTCTGTTCATTTTTAAAAATAGTTGGTTTTTCAATAAGAATTATAATGCTGAAGTTAAACCCTAAACTTAAGTTATACTATCCATGTAAATATTAATGTTCTTGTTTGCAGTTTCTTCTTGGTTCTTCTTACGAGTAGTAATCGAACCATGTCATAAATTCGCAATTACAATAAACTTCGATGTTTGGGGTATTATCATTTAATGTTTAAGTGTAAAGTATTTACTTAATAGTTTCAAAGAACACGCGACTTTTCAACATCATCTTAATTACTTTGGTTTTGTTAGAAATGTTGAAGCTAGATTGTAGGAGATTTAAGTAGTTTAATTTTGTGCCTATATGCAAATATGTGCAATTGGCAACATCGGTAAAGTTATGTCTCTCTCACACTCATGTAATGCTTATTGGGTTTCTTTCTAGCTTATTATAAATCAGACCGCAATAATGTTTTTCCACCTATACATATATATATATATATATATATATATATATATATATATATATATATATATATATATATATATATATATATATACATACATGTCGTGAGGAACTGTACAAACTGAAATGGTATGTTCCTTAGGTCAATTCAAGTAAAAAAGTCCATAAATGTAGGTCTGATTCGCAAGTGCATACAACGTTTAAAGTTTATAATTGAAAATTATTATTGAAAATTAATTTTATTGAAAACAGAAAATGGAGCTACTAAACACATTTTAAACAAAGAAACATAAAAAATCACTTCAAATGTTCAAAATGACGTCCTTCGGCATTAATACAAAGACAGCTGCGATGTAAAATGGACAGAGTAGCCGCTCGAATACCTGGTGGTTGTTCCGTATTTGTTGACAGGCATCGAATACGCTGTATTAGTGCATCTCTGGTATTAACTTTCACCTCGTATACTAAACTTTTCAAATGACCCCACAAATAATAATCCAGAGGTGTGAGATCGGGCGATCTCGGTAAACAGCGGACCTCCACGCCCAATCCACCTATTAGGGTAAGCAACATTTAGATATTCTGTCACCTGTCGACTAAAATGGGAAGAGCCCCATCTTGTTGAAGAAACATTTGTTGTCTTGTTAGTAAAGTACTTCTTCCAAAAGCGGTAGCAATTCATTCCGCAAAAGTTAGCATATGCTTCTCCTGTAAGACGTTACTCAAACGAAAAAGGTCCAATAAGTTGATCGTCAATCATACCACACCATACATTAACAGAAAATCTGCGCTGAAAGTTAGCTTCTGTTGTACCATGTGGATTTTCATCTGACCACAAATGAGAATTGCGTGTATTGTTCACTCCATCTCTAGTAAATTGCGCCTCGTCACTAAATAAAATGAATGGAACTAGTTGTGGATTTTCTTGTAGCCACTGGCAGAAATTCAACCGAAAGCAAAATCTCAGGTTCAAGGTGCTGAACGTTTTGTGTATGATAGGGATACAAAAGCCCATCATGTAATGTTTGCCATACTGACATACGGGGACTCCGTTCGAGAAGAAATTCTTCTAACACTCAACCCTGGACTCGATCAACCATCTGTAGAATGTTTTCTTGCTCATTCACATTTAACTCCACAGGACGATCAGATCTTATTGAAACTGATGGAAATGAACCATGAGTTCGAACGTGTTGAAACACAGAAGAAAAGGTTTGGTGATTTGGAATCCTCCTTTTGGGAAATCTTCGTTCATATTCCCTAACAGCAGCTCTCGCATTTCCATCACAAAATCCATAAATGTAAATGATGTCAGCATACTCTTCGTTAGAAAATTGAAAAGGCATTTTAAATTTAAATTACACTTAATTTACTACAATCCACTTTGTCATTATTAGAACACAAACGAATAAATGACAGATTGTTTCGGTTTTGTTTTTCCAGTTGACTAATAATAATTACTTTTGAAAAATATGTGATCATTTATAAACTTTAAACGCTTGTATCTGGGTAACTATTGCGAATCAGACCTATGTTTATGGGACTTTTTACTTAAATTGACCCAAGGAAAATACCATTTCAGTTTGTACAGTTCCTCACCGACACCCTGTATGTATGTATGTGTGTGTGTGTATATATATATATATATATATATATATATATATATATATATATATATATGTTAAAATAGATGTACAAGTTGCCATTAAAATTACGCGCTGTATATATGAATATATTAAATACGTATATTTATGCATACTTATTTGTTAATTGTTTACGTAATGCACACATATTTTAATCCCTGAAAAATCGTTAAAGTTTGAAAGTTAATTTGAACCACATTTTGCATTTAGCCTACTTTATTACTTTTATATTTTTAATATACTTTTACACCGTCTCGGATATCCTGCATTTATAAAATTTCAAACATAACCTTTGAAACTTGTTTACATGATCAAAATCCTGTTAAATATTGTAATCTGATTAAATTGGCATAGTCGGTGAAATTGTTATTAACCAATGTTTATAAGACTCAAATATTTACATTTTAGAATAAAATTATTCTTAATTTTTCCTTATGTATCGTAGATACCGCATTGGGTACGTGCTGTTGTTTGTACAACATGATAAGATATTTTTTCTAGGTATAAAAGTACCTATAATATATTGATAAGATTATAATTTTATTAACTAATCATAGAATTTTAATTATGCACCTTTTTTCAGATCATAATGTCTACACAAGTTAATATGGTAAATTGGTCCAAGAGTCTGTCATTGGATCGACGCATCCCAACACCAGTATATAGTGGACTACTGGATGTAGAACAACCTTCAAAACAATGTTACAACTTTACCCCTCCATACATCCGATCTGAAAAGATAACAACTTATCAAAATACTAACTACAGTGAAGCAGTAACTTCAAAGTCGTTCCTACATTCAATTCACTTACGACGTAATTTAGAAGCATCTCATAAAGCATTTCTAAATTTCTGTGAAACAAACACAAAGCATGAAGAAAGTGAATCATCAGACATTAATAAAGAAATTGCTGAACAGAAAAAAACACCCACAAGAAAAGTTAGCTTTAAGTGTAAAAAACCATCGGGATTTCGTCGATCTAATAATACGAATAAATTCACAACTTTAAATTCGAGTACAGTAGCAGAACTTACATTAAAATTTAACGAAATGTTATCGGAAAGGGTACCAATACTCGAACAACCTAAATTCTCGCGATTGGTTAGAAGAGTGAATAGTCTGAAAACAACATCAACTCAAGCGGAGGGAAGCAATAAAAAAGTTGTTAGAAAGCCTAGTGTTAAAATTAAACCGATACAAAAACCAGGCGATCTAAATAAAATGAATCAAAAAAATGTGAAAAAAGTACATAGTGAAACTCTAAACATCGACGTTAAGAAGTCTGACATTAAGATTAATAATTCTAACCAATCACCTAGTCCTTTATGTAGCCTTAAAACAGAACAAACGGGAACAGTGCGTGCAGCAATAGAAATTTTTGAAAGGCGTAGCTCACAAACTTGTACTCCAGAAAGCGAAATTAAAAGTGTTATAAAGGAATTCGAAAAAGTGCCAAAACCCAAAGTGCCTGAAAAAAGTCCAAATATTAAAACTAAAGACTTAGTTATTAAAAATGGTGTAAAAAAATTAAAAACAATGGAAATCCGTGAATTAGATAATATTAGTGCTAAAGAAACTACTACAAAAAATGTAAGTGCGTCTAAGGATCACACACAAGATTGTGAACAGACAGAGGCAAAGACTGAGATAGATGAGGAAGTACAAATACTCAACATTCCATTTGTGATGCCAAGACGTTGCGATTCAATGTACGAAACATTGAACCTTAGAAAAATTTCCACTTCACCTCACTCGCTAAAAGAATCTAAATCTGAAGGAACGGTAAACATTAATTCCAACTCATTGGTAAAACCAAATACTTCTTTTCTGTGGAGACAAAAATCTCAAGAAACTCAAACTCCTAATACAAATGATTGGAAAACCATGTACGACGAAGTACGAGCAGTAACAGATGACATAAAGTTAGAACCTCCTGCAATCCCACCTCGCCCAACTACATTGAATCTCAGTAAAAAAACATTCTTATCTAAACCAATTCACAAGAAAAAAATGCCTCTTCCAACAGAGTTTGAAGAGAAAATATATGAAGAATTAGATACTTCCTCTGGTGATACTGTTACTGGCCATAACTATGAATACTGCCGGTCTGTTTCAAAGTATGAAGACATTGAACAGAGTGATGACGGTTATGAATGTTTTGAACCTGTAGATATTTCTCCCAAACAGATTGATTTTGAAGAGATTTATGAAACGTTACCTTGTAATACACCGGCAGTACCTCCTCGAAAACAAGGAGAACCGTTACCTCCAAGACCACCTTCTAGAGATTCGTATTACACAATTCGGAACGAGGAAATTATCTCTAATTGTTATGAATCTATTTATCATATGAACAATAAAAATTTGAATAGTGAAACTACTAGTAATAATTACGAAAGTATCTATGGATGTAATATTCACGCAGAAAATTGGGAATCTGCTTCAAATCGTGATTCTATGTTATCTTCAGATCAACAAAGTAATAGCCTATACAGCCGTTCTCTATCTGGCTGGCCTAACGACGATTCAATTTATAATGGAAAGGCATCTAGCGATTTAAGTGGTAGCGACAAGAGTGATGAGTGGATTGATATGTCAGACAATGAAGAACTTTGTAAATCTCCATCCGGATTTGTTATGTAAGTAGTGTAGTTTTAGAAATAGAATAGTGTATTAAAACAGAAGATCGTGTATTCTAACACGAATTCAAGATTCTAACTTGAGCCGCATAGCGGCGAAGGTACTAATAATCGAGCGTTAGAAGGCCTTCTGCAACGAATGCATATACTATTTTCTATGTTGTCTTTTAAATATTATAATTCAAACAAATGTTTTCATAGTTTTCCCTTAGAAAATTTAACATTGCTAAATTAAGTCGGCGACACTACCGTTCCATTGAAATTTTATTTATAATAATAATTGTTCCTTTAATAATGAAGGTTAGGTTTCGTACGTTACCGGTACTTTATATTCTTCCTTTAAAAATGAAGGGTCGGTTTCTTTGAATAAAATTATTATCGCGAAAAATTTTCAATTTAGAATTTATTAACAGTCGCTTGTTGACTTTCAGACACGACCGTCTCGCGTTGATATAAATTGCACTGACTAGGTCTCATTCCTTAGTCCTATTTATAACTTTTCGCCCCTTTAACCGGAGGGATTTTAAAATGGCCAATGGTTAAAGCACATAGGCAAGTATTCACAAGGTCTAATTTAAATTTTGCTACATATGGTCTACTTTGTTACGTAGAATGCAAGACATTTTTTAAATAATTTGTTAGGTCTACTGTGAAATTCCATTCTAATAATTTTTTATGGTTTAAATATCCTAACATAACTGAATTACATTCCTTACCCGATGAAAATCAGTTACATGATCCAACCTAAAAAGTGACGCCACCAAGGTTATTTTTGCTAAATTCAAGTTGACGAAAAAAATGTTCTTTCAAACTCTGTTTGCATTCCTTGAGTTTATCACAAATTTTGCAGAAATTCGTATTAGGTATTTTCAAGTGACGTCACAACCTGTGACCTTGCCTGATGTTGGACAACTTTAACACACGTTCTTATGGGATGTGATTGTTTTCTGACAATTTTATCGAAAATCAGGTGGTCAAAATGTTTCTGTGCTAATATTTGTAGATGAAGATTGTATTGATACGATTCACCAGAAATACGTGAATGAAGTTGAATATTGAAAAGTTCGTGCGATTTTTAGGTTAGTTATCACCAAACTCGTCAAATTAAAGAATTACATTCAAGATAAGGCCCCTTTGGCTATGATATGTTAAAATGTGTTGTTATAGATTCGTTACTACACTGGAATATCAAGCTATAAGGCTTTCAATATAATATTTACAAAATTAGTTGAACCATATATCAAAATAGCACCACAAGCAGTTATTACAATCATTTTTTGCAAGTTAAATTTAGATTTTACTTTGTTTTCTTATACATTTCATGTTAGTATCCTATTTCTAGAATTTTCTATTCGACTCTAAATGTAATGTTCTTTCGACTATGTAAATTTATTCTATGGCCTAAGAGACAAATTAATAACAGCAATGTCACCTTGTTTTAAACAGATATTTGGCATAGAATCACCATAATTATAGATTGCTTTGAAATTAAATTGCAAAAGACAAAAAAATGGAAATAAAGTGCACAACTTGGACTACCTATAAACATCATAATACGTATCAAAGTTCTCATAGGGATAACACCAGCAGGCTCGATGTCTTATATTTCACAAGCAGATGTGGAATCACTTGAAGCCATTTGTTCTGGAATTTACCAAACTTCACATGGGCTTTATTAAAACAAGTAACAAAATATTACAAATTTCTATTGCAATGTCGAAGGCACGAATACATGTTCATAAAATCTAACCCAACTATAATATACACTAATAATGTTCATTAATTATCTGAAATATCTATACTAACACTACAATAAGTCAATTATCACGATTTTTTTTTGGAGAAAACACTTAAAAATCACAGCAAAACACGTAGGTTCAAACGCTAACACTAGTTGTCCAAGATCAGCTGTTAGAGGCGGAGCTTGTGACGTCGGTGTGACGTACTTGAAAATACCTAATTCTCGCTGTTGACGGGTGGCGCCTCTATATTTTTATCTTCAAACTAAATTATACCATAGTTTAATCAGTGCCGGTTCCTTACCCTTGTAAATTCTGAATTGAATGTTAGTTTATTTTTAATATAAACATTAATTTATATTTTCTTTTAAAATTCATTTAAGAGTCTTGAATATTAACTTGCAAACTTATTTTGAACGTGAATATACGATTTATGTTATATTTATACAAAGCGCTTTAATGTATTTGCAATTTATTTTCAGCCCCTACCAATGCCGTAGGTTCCTTCTCAAATATCTGAATTTCTGTTACGAGATACATGTTATACATGAATATTGTTTACTAATTTAATGAATATTATACTTTTTATCTACAGCAATAGTACTGAATTCAGAGTAACAAAAACAAAAAAAATTTGACCAATCAAAATTTTTCATCTCATTAGGGATACCAATTCCTTAATAAAAAGTCCGTGTAAGAATGAAAAAGTTACCAAAAATCGTGCTCGAATGAAGATTATTTTAGCACCAGAATTCGTACCGGAAGGCCGGCCTTCTATTTTATATTTGGTGGACAACACTGTTTTCAATTACATTTTTTCATTATGGTATTGTAAAATTTGTTTATTACTTTGCTATAATTGAATGTAATATTGTTTTCCATTCTTATCAATTTTATCGTCGGTATCTATCAGAAACCTAAAAACAAACATTTCATCACAAAATATTAATTTGAACAATAAAATACAGACTGTTTTGAAATTGTAAAGTAAACAAAGAAATGTTTAGGGTATGGAAATGAATTACCGGCATACTGGTTTGATCCCTAAGCAAGAAAGGCGTATCTACATTTTTTGTCGAAATTGAGATGTCGTTACTGTCGTCTGCACATTTAACACGTTAAAAACGCTTGTGAAACTACACTTTTGTGGGGTAATACTAACCAAAAGAGTCCTACCTGATATTCCTAAGCAAGAAAGTCGTATCTGTGGAATTTATCGGAAGATGCGACTTTTTCACTTAGTAAGTATACCTTATTCAAGTCACCAGCCGTTGCATGTCATTAATCGTATCCCAATACTATAATTATAATTTACTATAAAACTTTAATAAAATTTGCATTTAAGCTAAAATGTCATCGTAAGTACCATATTTGGTCCTTGTCGCATACTTTGCAGTACGTATTTACAACTTAAAATGCAGTGCGGATATAAACTCTTAAAATATCTCGATGTTGTCACGTCAAATTTTGTTTACCTTGTTAAATTCACCGGTACGCACTTAACCTATTTGTTTTAAATTGCCTTACACGTACACTTGGCAACGCTGGTTACACGTCATTAATTTAGTAAGTTTTAAACTATGACGTACAACGGCCGTTGGCTTGAATAGCGTATAGTTATTGTTTTGATTGCTCGAAAGATACGTGACCAAACAGGCGAATTGTTGTTTTTATATGATAAAAAGTTGAAAGTTTGATTAAGATCTTGTAAAACTTGTGCAAGGCCATTGTCGTTGGTACTTTAGTCAGGTAATTTACGCTTATTTCCCTTTTCTAGTTAAGCGTAAATACGCCTAACCTATAAATAATTATAGTGTTCAAGACCGTTTGACATTTATGTACATTTAGTAACAAATTTGCACATGGATTTTGTCAAAAAATTTACAAACGTGGAAAGCACTTTAAATGGATAAGAAATTTTATATGAAATGTTAAATGAAGTGCCAGTACATGTTTGCAATGTACATAAATTATTTACAGTTGGCGATTGCGCACATCCCACTTGCGAAAAGCTGATTATAGTTTATAGGTTAAGATTATTGTGTCCTAATATTTTAGTTGGATGAACATGGATGAAGATCATATAGAATATGCATCAGCTATCATTGTCTTCATGATGAACAAGCATGAAGTTCTGCGCAAATTTGCGAGTTAATTTACACAAAAAGTTCTATAATTTTTACAATTTAACGTTTTCACAAAAATTTAACGTTTGCAATTATATAAAGTTGACATGCAAATTTGATATGAAATTTACGTAAATGTCAAACGGCCTTTAGTGTTAGTAGGCAGGTACTAAATTTTTGTTATTTGTATTTTGAAGGAAATCATGTCAAGTAGAGGAAAATTATTGGTCATCTTAGCACAGAATTTTTTTTTGAAAATGAAGAGAAATCAAACTTAGATAAAAATAGTGAGCTGCTCCAGAGTTCACATGGATGAAATGGATCAGCAAATTGTAGAGGAAAATATGGAAGTTATACACCTATGGGAAATTCCTCATTCCAGAGAGGCACTTTTTGTTGACAATGAGAAAGAAAATTTGTTTGGTGGTAGCGATGATTCTGGTGGTGATCAAGCTTACGTTCCTTCTTTAAGTGTTGTAGATTCAGATAGCACTAATTCTGAACTACGGTTGCGGCCACGTCAATATTACATTTACAGTGGCGTATCATAATGCAGGTATTTGAAAATGCTTCATAATTTAAAGTGGTGACGGCACTTTCATTTTAAAGTTCGTACGTCAATGATTTTCTGTTGAATTACAATAGAAAAATCATAGTGCTAACCTTTCCCTGGCCGTAGTTGTACATATTCAAGCACCAAAACTGACTAAATCACATTTTTGTAAAACTATAATAGTGTATGTTACTTTAACTACTATACAAATAGCAGAAAACAATGATATCACAACATCGCAAGGAACATGCCCCAAATAGACGATATCTGCACCTGCGATATTACAATGTCAGCTGTGGATACAGATTTTAAAACTGAACATGCAGACGTGAACATATCTTATGAATTGTATCGTAAATCTGTGGCAAATAAAAACATTTCCTTTGTAAAATTTGGGGACGAACAGTGCTGGGCCTGTTAATCCTTCCACTTGCATACAACAAATAGTTCTCATAACAAAGATAATTTGAGTAACGACTGTAATGATTGTCGAACATGGCAGATACATAACGAAAACTATACACGCGCACGAGTAGAATATGCCATTGATGTTAAGGAAGAACAAAAACTCTGGGTATCGGCAGACCTGCAAAAGGTACCTTAGATTAATCGATCATATTCCTACTTATTTTCACAAATTGATTTCTTTCTCTAGGTTATCATGCTACCAAGGCGTGGGGCCTTCAAGGACATTCTTTGTCCAACGAGCTTCCAATGAGGCGTTTGTTTCTCTGGGGAGAAAGTCTACAGTAAAACCGCATGCTTTTATTTGGCGTGAAGGTGTATCTGGGCGATCCAAAGCAGATATTATATCAACGTGTTACTGCTTCTTCTTGGAAATCCGCGATGCTGTACATGTAACTATCTGGCTAGATAACTGTGCAGCCCAAAATAAGAATTGGTCACTTTACTCATTTTTCTCATCAACCACTGTGAATATGTCAATTTACAAACATTAGATATTAAATATTTCGTGCCGGGACACACCTTCATGTCCGCAGATTCCTTCCACCGCCAAGTGGAGCTTTCTTTGAAACACAAAGCCAAAATGTACGATTTTGCTGATTGCGTACAAAACGCCAATTCAAAGAGAGTTAAGGTGGTGGACATGAAGCTTATGAATGGAAAGACTTTACATTGCAATACCAATTAAAGAAAATAACTCCAAGGTCGTATCTTCAAAACATGCTGCACATTCGTTTTGAAAAAGGCCACAAATTTATGAAATATAAAATTCGATGAGCCTTTCACCGTTAATTAAATTTCTTGCTGGCAAGAAGTGTAAAAATGGCAGATACGACTTTCTTGCTTAGGAGGACTGTAGTGTACTCGTTGAAGGTTTTCAAAATAAAACAAAATCAGGGTAGAAACTAGATCGAGATATTTTTGGAAGGCTCGTATCGTTTTTAATTTATCTACGATCAGAGGTGTATTGATAATTGTTGAGCCAGCTAGTTTACATAATTAATGCTTCAACTTTAAGTGATCATTGCTGACACTACTACCAGTTTCAAGGTAAGAAGGTTCTTTCTGCTCAACATTACGCCACCCTATTAAATGTTAATAAAATTGAATAAAAGAAAATGTAAAAAGTGCAAAACTTAAATAAATAATAGAGAATTGAAAAAACTATCTTTTCTGCTCTTTTCGACCAGAACAATGTTTCAAAAGGAAAACCGAATAACGTTGTATTAAAAAAAAAAAAAACGCTTACAGGAAAGTGGAAGGCCAAATTACTCGTTGCTGACATGATAACCTTAAACATTTTTTTATCTTATGTTATTTTTAAGCCCCGTCGAAAAAAGATGAGTGTTATAAGCTAACGTGTGTATCTGTCTGTGGCATCGTAGCTCCCAAGCGGATAAATCGATGTTTTTCTTTGTTCGAAATGTGACTTAATCGAGAGTGTCCTTAGCTATGATTCAAGAAAATATTTTTAAACCCGACGAAAAAATTGGAGTGTTACATATCAACATGTGTGTCTGTGTATCTGATTCTGGCGTCGTAGCTCCTAAACGGAGGAACCGATTTTGATTTACGTATTTCGCGTAACTCCTGAAACATCACAAAATTATACTCTCGCAGAAGACACTTACAGGCAGGTGCAAGACCAAACTACTCGTTGGTTAAATCTTATGTTACTTTTAACCCCCGACGAAAAAAGAGGTGTGTTATAAATTTAACGTGTGTATCAGTGTGTCTCTCTGTTGGATCGTAGCTCCATACGGATGAACCGAGTTGGTTTAGTTTCTTTTGTTTGAAAGGTGCCTTAATCGAGAATGTTCGTAGCTATGACTCAAGAAAATTTTGTAACCCCCGACGAAAAAAGAGTGGTATTATAAGTTTAACGCGTGTATCTGTGTATTTGTCTGTGGCATCGTAGCTCTCAAACGGATAAACCGATTTAGTTTTAGTTTTTTCTTTATTTGAAGAGTAACTTAATCGAAAGTGTTCTTAGCCATGATTCAAGAAAATATTTTAACCCTCGACGACAAAAGTGGAGTATTATAAATTAACGTGTATCTGTTTCTGGCATCGTTGCTTTTGAACGGAGGAACCGATTTTGATTTAGGTATTTGGCGTAACTCCTGAAAAAAATTACAGAATTATACTCTCGTAGAGGACACTTACGGGCAGGTGCATGACCAAATTACTAGTTGCTGACCTGATTGCCTTAAATGTTTTTTTATCTTAAGTTATTTTTAACCCCCGACGAAAAAGAGGGGTGTTATAAATTCAACGTGTGTATCTCTGTGTCTCTCTGTTGGATCATAGCTCCACACGGATGAACCGATTTTGATTTAGTTTCTTTTTCTTAACTTAACCGAGAGTGTTCCTAGCTATGGCATGAAAATTTTTTAACCCCCGACGAAAAAAGAGGGGTATTATAAGTTTAACGTGTGTATCTATGTATTTGTCTGCGGCATCGTAGCTTCCAAACGGATAAACCGATTTTGATTTAGTTATGTTTTCTTTAAAAAAGGTGATTTAATCGAGAGTGTTGCTTTTGATTCAAGACTTTCTTTACTTTTTAGAGATTTTTTTGTGCGTCGGGGTTTTTTTTACATTTTGGAATATTTGCTTGTTGTAGCTTTTGTATTGAATATTCAGATCTAAATGTTTGAAATTTAGGTATTTCGCGTAACTCCAGAAAAAAATCATAAATCAGAAAACGCTTACGGCCAGGTGCATGACCAAATTACTCGTGCTCACCTGGTGGTCTTAATTTTTTATATGTGTTATTAGATTAACGTGTGTATCTGTGTGTCTGTCTGTGGGATGATAATCGATAGTGTTGCTATGATTCAAGAATTTTTTTTTGAGGTTTTTTAATTTTGTAAAATTTGCTTGTTATAGCTTGTGTATTGATTGATGAGATATAAATGTTTGAGATTTGTGTATTTCGCGTAACCCCACAATAAAACTATAAAGTTATACTCTCGCAGAAGACGCTTACGGGCAGATGCAAGACAAAGCTACTCGTGGCTGACATGTTGGCTTTAAATTTTTAAGTTTGAGGTGTAGGCATTTCGTGTAACTTCAGAAAAAAATCATAAAGTTGTGTAAAATTTTGTTCTTGGCCATTTATCAAATAGCTTGGATGGTTTTCGCAATAAAATTGGTTAATAAAAAAGATTTTATGCGCTGCAGACTAAAAACGATGATTAACACAGTTAAACTATACAAATTGTTTCTTGTTCGCCAATTAAATACGAGTAGTTTTGACTGTTTTGCACAATAAAATAGTGGTATAGGTAGAGATTAGGTTTTGTATACTGCAGGCTCTAAACCATGACGAACACTGTGAAATTCCAAAATTTTGTTCTCGTTTACTGAGCAAGTAGTTGGTACCGTTTGCATATGAAATGGGGATATAAATAGAGATGCAGTACAATTCTGACCAGATACGATAGCTAAAATTGCGAAACTATAAGGTTGTTTTTGCACGCTGTACAAATGGTTTTGACCACTTTCTCAATGAAATCGAGGTGTAAATATAGATTTTGAACAATACTGGTTTTAAAAGGTGATCCATAAAATTTTGTTCTTTCTCACCGAACAAATAGCTTTAACCGTTTTCCCAGTGAAATTAGTGCATAAATAAAGATTTTTGACATTAGGGACCTAACACGATAACTAGCACTGTTAAACTATAAAATAAATGGCCAAGATAATACATACTTAGGCAATGCTTTTAGTTGTTTTCCCAAAGAATTTGACATAAATACAAATTTGGTATTATATCCATGTGCACTGCTTTCTGTACAAAAATACTTTTTCACTTTATATCAATTACCTAAGGAGTGGTTCGCTTTGCTACAAATGAACACAAGTTAAGAAACATCAATTTTGTTGACCTTGAGCGTTGACATAGTAGGAGCTTACCCCATCGAGTTGAATAATAGCTATACTATCTATTGACGAACCGGATTTAAAAAGATCAGACTAACAAGACGAAATTATGCTTTGCGTAACTTAATAAACAGGTTAAAAATAGGTAATTTGGTTTGGTAAATATAATTTATAACGGATATATTTTAATAAGACCATGTTTTCACACTTGATACGTCATATGGTTCTTTTTAAATTGTAAATTGTTTAATGAAATTATAACATCATAAATATCCCTTTGTTGTAAAAATATTACTGGATACATTTACTTACCATACTGAAGTGTTTATACTTATCTTTTAAATAAAGTAGATTCGTGTATAAATCAGATTATAATTACCTCGGCTAGCAAATTCTGAATTAATAGTTTTTGCTTTAGATAACAATGTATATCAAAGGTTGCTTTTCATATTGATATTTAAAAGTACACTTTCGTAGAAATTATTTACTAAATCTTCTCAGTTTCAGAGTTATTATATTTACGTTTAGATCATTTAAAGAAAGAATTAACTGTTTTAACTTAATAGCTTTAATAGTGAATATGTTTGTCCATATGAACACGAATAGAAGCAAAACTTTTAGATCGCATAAAAGAAGCAAGTAAATCTTTCTCAGATAAATAAATTATTGTATGTTAAACTATACTCTTATTCTAAATATGAGAATACGTACTCGATGGGAAATAAGATTTAAAACGGAATATTTCCAAAGTTTGTTGATGGGATGTGGTGTAGTATCCTTAAGGCTACAAACCTACAATATTTTCACTTGAATCGCAAAGTGTATACAGAGCGATTTATATCAAAGTTGAATTTTTTGAAGTGGAACCCTCTGTATATTATTGCATATTTAGATTCCTCAATTCTAGTGCGACTTTATGTATCACACATGGTACCTAAAACGAACGTTTAGCCGCAATTCGTCATTTTTACAAAAAGTAGATGTCTGAGAAAAATAAAAAATATCGTTATAATCACAAAACTCAGAAGGCCATGACTCTGTAATATTACTAGACATGGAATGTACTTGCGTAGACCGAATGGTCAAATTCGAATTCTTCTTGTGTTAGAGAAATTACTTTATCAATTTAGAAAACTTCAATCCATGGTAACCTGGTTTTTCAAATGGAACTGCGTTTTTTATTTTTGCATCAAATGCGGAATTTTTTTACCTTTCTAACGATATAAATTAGTCGGTATCTATCTTCGGTAGACTTCTTTTAATTTCACAACTTCTGATTAATTTGCTGTATTTTTCAATTCAGACAAATTTGTATAGCTGGAAAGGTAAATAAAATTCCGCATTTGATGCAAAAATGAAAAATTACCGTTCCATTTGAAAAAATCAAGTTATCATTGATTGAGATTTTCTAAATTGGCAAAGTAATTTATCTAAACACGCTTGTACATTTCATGTCTATAACATCGCAGAGTCATGACCTTCTAAGCTTTGTGATCACAACGATATTTAATTTTTTCCAGACACCTACTGACGAATTGTGGCTAAACGATTCGTTTTAGGTACTGTGTGTAAGACATACAGTCGCATTAGAATTGACAAAGGAGTCCAATAATATACAGGGGGTTCCATTATAAAAATACAACTTTGATATAAATCGCCCTGTATAAACTTTGTGATTCAAGTGAAATATTTTGGTTACCAAATCACTTATCCTATCAACAAACTTGAGAAATATTCCTTAATAAACCCACAGTCTTCGACCTACGCACTATTGGCCCACCCTGTATATTATCATCACATGCTGTTGAAGTACACGTGTGACGCAAATTCTAATTACTTTCTATTCGTTCTTTTTCATTGCTTTTCGGTAATGTTTTCATCTTGTTATGGAGTGACCATGCTATTCGTCTGGATAAGCATTTCTCAATTTAGTGCAACTATGCCCTGTTATTTGCTGATCTTGTGATTATATAAAGTACATTGTTTATGTTGATATCGTCGCTAGTAAAGGATGAAACGCTTGATACTTTTACAATTTATTTATATTGAAATACACGATTTGAAAACCTCAAAGATACTCCTAAGTATTTGTAATACGATAGATTTGCTTGTTGTCATCATATATGGAAAATCTTGTAACATTAGATCCACAAATATTTCTTACATAACAATCTTATCTCAATTCTGTGTTATTTTATCATTTTTTATAAAAAAAAGTCTAATGTTGTCAGTGGGTTTTAATGACCACCACACTTCTCTTTTTCTGCAACGTTATGTATACAAGCAACTAAATTTAGTTTCTATTAATAAATCAAACACGAATGTTTTGAAGACTGAACAGAGGTTTTCATTAAAATTGTGCAAGCTTGTAATATACTTCTGAAGTAGTAGAAAAATATTTATTTTATGTTTCTTCTCCTGTGCATTAGGCATCCTTTCTTTTGGTAGTAACATATTTATGAATTGAGGATAGATTATATATTATGTACATGTAAAAAATATTGTTGCATTTTCCCTGTTTGTTTTGTTTACACCGTCATTTGGAATCCGAACATAGAGCGTGTCCTAAAAATTACATAAACATAAAAACCGGTTAAGCCTACTTGAAAATGGCTAATGAGGCGGTAAATATTTTAAATACAACTAAAATCAAAATGCTTAACTTTGAAATTAAAAATTCACACTCACACATCAGTTTTTGAGACAAAACAGAGATAGAATTAGAGAAAGCTTATATAACTGTTTTGTCGTTTTATTAATGTATATTTACAATTTTATAGTTTATATTTACAACGTAGAAATTATTTATTCTTTAATTTTAATGTAAGTGTGTGTGTTAACGTTTATAAGAGCTAATTATCTATTAAACCTGTCTCTGCGAGTAGATAGAATTATTAATATCTATCAAGCTATCTATTTCTGTACTGATATTTTAGACCGTTCTGAAGAAGATCCAAAAACAGGAACGAAACGTTAACGTCTGGAATAATTAAATATTTAAAATATCACGTGTTTTGATAACAGATTCTTAAACTGTCCCCCATTTCAATCATAAAACAATTCCAAGTCTTGCCAGAAAATACCAATCAACACCTCTATGCTTACGCTATTTCTAAACGCATATATTATGCGTTGTCTCATATCTTCTGCAGTAGTCGGGGCAGTTTGATATACAACTAAAACAAAATAAATAAAAAAAACTAACGTTTTTTATGTGACCCCATAGAAAAAAAATTAATTTTGTTAAGTCTGGAGATCTAGGCGGCCATGAAACTAGCAGGAATGTTTTGCAAAAGTTAGCAAATCATTTTGCAAAAAATACAAATATTCAGTACAATTCAAATGTCCGTTAACGAAATGTGCCCCAACTATAAAATCACCCATAATACCACCCCAAACATTTACAGGCTACTGTCGCTGCGAATTAACTAATCTTACTATTTGGGTTTGCATAATAATGAAGATTATGACGGTTTGGGCTACCGCTCTGAGTGCACGTTGACTCGTCGGAGAATAATACATGGAAAAAGTTAGGTGTTATTCTTTCCATTTCCAACCCCCATTGGAAAAATGTTCTCCTAATCTTCAAATCAGGGCCCAACAGTTCTTGATGGAAGGATATACTGTAGTCATGATACTTGTTCCTCTTTAAAATCGGGGTATATCGGTTTCCTTGGATATTGCTGCTGAACTGGTGGAAGGCTCCGAAATTGCAGACAACAAAACATTCAATTCGTCTTCGTCGCTTATCCTCTTAGCCCTTTCACATTTTTCATAATTCACATTGCCCTATTCTAATAAACCTTTCTTTAAGTTTGTGTAAACTTCTAATCGAGGGTTGTCTTGTATCGGAAAATTTAATTTAATATGAGATAAGAATGAAATGTGCAAAACGAGTGAATAATAATGAAGAACTTTAAAAATTGTGTAAGAGATATTTAAAAAATATATCTTTGGATTGAAAAATAATGAACCTAAAATGTAATATTACTATGACGTTTATGATATTTTCGGAAAAAAAACGCAGACATCAATAGGAATAAAACAACTTTTTTTAACTGACCTTAAAATTTGTCGATAAATCTGAAAACGGTATAAAAATTAGGGTATTCCATTTAAATTAACCAAGATATTAAGGTTTGAAATCACGCAACTCCGGGTGAATGTTTCGGGGGTTGTAGAGGACTTTTTTTAATTAAAATACGCTAAAACGTGGCTTATTTGGTTTTCTAGAGCCCCAGTATATCGATTCCGAAATTCGTAGAGGGTACAGCACCGATTTTTGTAGAACCCTGCAGCTGTCAAAATTTTCATATTTTTCCAAATAATTTGAAAACGGTAAATTTTGAAGATAAAACATCTTACATAAATTAACATTAAAATTTGACACTAAATCCCAATATGGCAAAAAATTAGGAGTTATATTTAAAAAAAAACAATTTGTTACTACTACACTTTTATGACGCACCCCGTATATTGAAAAATAATTTTAAAATACGCACCTCTTAAACAACAAAAACTTTGATAGGAAACATTTCCTTCTAAAACTCATATTTACTAAGATATCACACTTTGACTCACTAATAAGCAACCCTGGTGGAATTTATTTTAAATAATTATTATCTTGAAGTTGTTTCTCATACAAACTCCAACTTGATGCAAAAGAGTTGTTACAACTGTGCAACTTACTAACCATGTATGAATAAAATCACAAATAGGATTACCATAGAAGGATCTTTAACTGGAAGTTTACATAGAAATGTCATTAAAAAGATAGAAAAGTACATTACCAGGTGTTACAAAACCGATAACTGACGGAGCTAATTTGGACCAGAATAGAGAAGAAGGTTGCTGTCCTTTTTCAAAGTAATTGCATAAATGTTTATTATTTGGACATTAAGAAAAATTGCGTTTTATTTAACGTATAAGAACAATAATAGCACAAAAATGACCAATAACCGCCTACTTAAAATGGAAGAACTATATTTCTACATTTTCGGTATAAACTACAGTTTGCCTGCTTAACTTTTCTACTGCCGCTTTTATCATACCAGGTGTAATTTCATGAACTCATCAGAATTAATAAACCATTGTGCTCTCAAAGTTAGCAAGCGCAGACAAAATAAATATGAGAGTGTTATGTTGATTTGTGGCTATGAACAAAGTGAGTGATTATGAACAATGTGAGCGTTATAAACGGAGTATTGAAGGAAAAGGAAAAGGCCACGTATTTCATTCCCTCCCCAAGGGGTAGGGTGGGCTGATTCAGCTTTCCGAGCTCTTTCAGCCACAATCATGGATTCCCACAATACATACATACATTACGTATATATGCACGGTGGGATTAAGGATGGGTGTGGTCAGGATAGGATGGGAAGGAACGGAGTTAGGGTTCTGAGGGGGAAAATACTACCCCAGCATTCGCCTAAGTAGCCGCACATGGTGAGCATATACGCAGTGACCATACCGCTACATGTTTATGAGGAAAAAACCTCGTACAAGGTAGACTGTAACGGGAATCGAACCAATTACCTCCCGAATGCTAAACAGGTTGTGTCACCACTACGCTACTAGCTCGGTTTGGAGGATAAATTTTCCTCCTTAAGTCTATTTATTATAGTGGCATTGGAAACATTAACTCCTCTTGATTGAAGTCAATTTCAATATAGTGGAGATTGTGAACTAAGTGGGAGAAATGATCCCAAAATAAACTGATCGTTATGAACAAGGGTTATGAAGATAGTGGGCATTATAAACAAAGTTTAAAAGTTCATATAATGAATAAAGTGGCAGTTGTAAATAATGTTTGAAAGTGGTCGTTATGAAAGTTCTGGGCGTTATTAACACAGTTAATGTGAAGCGGACGTCCTTCTCGGTGTATATGGACCTAGTTTCCCAGTCTAGTCTATAACTATTCTTCACTCCTCACTTACTCATTTTCAATATCGTACTCACACAATCCAAGTTTTCTTGAGTACATTGTCCCAAAATTTTTTTGAACGTGTCTACTCTTGTTTCAACCGATCCAGAAATTGATGGTTTGTTGATGCGGAATTTAAAGGTTTGTCGGATGATAACGCGAACAGTGGAAATGCTACAATTACAAATACAATTTAACATCAGTTCAATGTTGTGAAAGACATTATATGCAACATGTAAAGAATTCGTAGAAATGTCATTTTCTGGGAGGTTTAAGAATATTCCATATAGTAAAGATCTAGTTATTGCTTGTTACTAAATGTCATAATTTGAAACCTCTTAAAACACTTGTTCAACCTATAGTATTTTTTTAAATTTATTAATTAAAGCAAGTTTACAAGAGGTTGAAGTACATGCTGCACTTTGTACGTATAATTAAAATTAAAAACGAAACCCTTGTTTATTTTTGGCTTATAAGATAGATCGTAGTGGCGGGCTTGTCATAATGACAATAATGTCATAATACCAAGCAAACTATACCAAACGGTTCCGAGCTCGATTCCCGCTGGACGCTCTCTCTCCAGACTTGGGTGTTTAAAGCTAATAACAGCTCCAGTTAATACCCTCGATCTCCTGTTTGTGCTGGAGTTAAAAAGAACCATAACAAAGCAATGTGGTGATAATGTGACAAAACCAGTAAAAGAAAGAATAAAGACAAGTAAAGAGAGTTTTTCTTTGCAATTTCCCGAAGAGCCCAAAGAAATATATAAGTATAGATTTTAAACAACATTCGTCATAAATGCTGATTTGCACTCATGCGCCACGAACTTAAATCTTGGTCATCAAGAGAATCCATTTTGCCACGCTCACAACGAAATTGGTGTATCAACATAGATTTTGGGCAAAATTCAGACCAAACCCTAACCAGCACTTATAACCGACAGAATTTAGCTCTTGGTAATGAAAAAATCTATTTTGCGGCAGCCCTACAAAATTGATGTATCAACATAGATGTTACTCAAAAGTTAGCACAAATGTTAACCAGCCCTTATGGTACAGCTCTTGGTTTTCGAGGCAATCAATTTTGTCTTGAGCTTAACGAAATTTGTGCATGTCGAGTTTCGACCTAAATGCTGAGTAATAGATATGGACCACAGAACTTAGCTCTTGGTAATTGAGAAAATCCATTTTCCCCGTCCTCCGTAATTGGTGAATCAAAATAAATTTTGGGCACATTTCAGACCAAATGCTGACCACCACTATTAATCACTTGGCACTTAGTCATCGAGGTAGGTAATCAATTTTGTCGAAACCCTCAACCAAATTGGGGACAAATATAGATTTTGGGCAATATTTAAGCCAAATGCTAACCAACACTCATGGACCACAAAATTTAGTTCTTGGTCATCGAGAGAACCCGTTTTCTGACGTCCCCACCAAAATTCATGTATCAAAATAATATTATTAATACTATTTTTTTTTCGGTCTTTGTTATCCAGGGGTTCTATTTTGCCAGGTCCCTAGAAAATGTGGTGTGTAACTATATGCTTTTACAAGATTCTTATCTTTCACTACTCTCCTATCCTAATTTTATAAAAGCTAAAGGCACAAGATATCATATAGCGAAAACCTGAAGTCGATATATGATTTAGAGACCGAGCTACAATACGCGCGGGCAGGCACACGACTCTTTAATATTGTGCACGCACGACACGGACTTAGGTTCAAATTGTTTTTTCTTTATAAAATAGTTCGTATAATCAGGGTGAAAATTAGCAAAGGAATACTGTTTTCGAAGCGACATAGTAGGGAACTAAAATATTTGCTTTTTGTGCACAAACGTATGCAGCTTATGGCCTTGTGTTTAATTTTTTACTCGTGTTTTTTTACACAATTCATTAGCATATGAAAATGTGTACTATGGAAGGAATTATCTTTTATTTTTGTAAGCGGTCTTTCATATATTACGCAATTTTTAAAAATGAAATAAATAAGTCAAAAATGCATCAATATAAAAAATTCTTATTTTATTTTAATCTACATACATTTCTTTAAGTAAAGAAAATTATATCAGGCATATGTCCACCTTCATTGTCTACAGGCAGTTACTCGGTCTATGAAGGCACTGATGATCCTATCACAGATATCTCTGTTGATGCCTTGATTACACGTTGAATTTCTTCCTTAAGTTGGGGAACTGTTTGTGGTATATTTACGTAGGCCTTGGACTTCGCATAACCCCATAAAAAGAATTCACATGGAGTAAGGCCAGAAGATCTCGCAGACCATTCCAAGTCGCCACGAAGTGAGATCACAGGCTGAGGAAATTTTGCTTTCAGTAGGGTTACTGTCTCGCGGGGTGTGTGACAGGTATCCCGTCCTGCTAAAACCACATGTTGGTTGTATCCTCTTCACCCAGAGCAGGTCATAACTTGTTTCTGAGCATGTCACGATAACGCTCACCGTAAACTATTATTGCATTACCGTCGCAATCTTCAATAAGGAAGTGGCTGATCTCACCACCTGCCCATAAACCACACCAAATTGTGGTTCGTAGTGGATGCATTTTGCACTCTTGGATCACTCTAGGGTTTTCTTGACCCCAAATGCGGCAATTTTGTTGGTTAACGAACTCAGATAGATGAAAATGTGCCTCGTCACTGAAGATTATTCTTTTTGCAAAATTGTTGTCCTTTTCTTGTTTTGTCAGAAGATATTGCGTCAAATGAATTTGTATTGGTGCATATAAAGATCCTTTTTCAAGATTCTTTGCAAAAGGCTGTCAAAATTCCCAATTGTTGAGAACGACGTTGAAGCGATTTCTGAGCCCTCACAGCCACACTATCCTGCACCAATGCAATGTTTTGTTCCATACGAATCGTGCGGTTTCGTCCGGGTGATTTTATAGCTGCAACAAACCCGGTTTCCTCGAGTTTCTTTATCGACCGCAGAACTGTTGATACTCTAAGAGCATTATTACGTCCGAACATCCCGCGAAGTCTACGAACAGCCTGCATAGCACTCGCCGGTTTTGTGAAGGGTTTTATAATGATAACACGTTCATCCTTTGTGAACCGCTCATGACAACTAGGATCCTAAAATACACAAATAACAATTGATCACGAATAACGGAATGAAAGTAATAAATACAGTGCTCTAAACTTGAAAGCAAAACGATGCTCACAATTAAAACATTGCGTAATACATGCAAGATGCTGTAGAAGCGACGTAATAGAAAACAAAGTTGGACATGCGCAGATTTTCTGACCAAGTACTGGAAGATATTGTAAAATGTTATAAAAAGCCGTTTAGGAGTAATTACAGGGACTGGACGGACAGACAGACGGACAAAGCTAAAAATAAAAATTTGACGCAAATCCTTCCTGTTAGACATAATAGATAAAGCATGAACATGAACTAGAGGTATTAGAATTAATTTTTTTTGGGACAAAGAACACTTGGAATATTATACTCCTTACAGAACGCTCCGATTTTTCGAACACCTTGTATATATTTATGAAGCACATAAAGAATTACTTGGTTTACTAATTTCCTGTTCTATTTTGCCATTTTATATAAATTTTAGTTTTTCCCACTTTTATGTAATAACTGAACCTTTCTTTATATACACGGTGGGCCAATAGTGCGTGGGTGGAAGACTGCGGGTTTATTAAGGATTATTTCTAAAGTTTGTTGATGGGAATTATTTTCATTTGAATCACAAAATTTATACAGGGCGATATATATCAAAGTTGCATTTTTTTAATGGAACCCCCTGTATATTATTGCATATTTGGTTCCTTGGTCAATTCTAATGCGACTTTATGTATCACACATGGTATCTAAAACGAATCGTTTAGCCGCAATTGGTCATCTGTACAGAAAGTATATATCTGAAAAAAGTTAAATATCGCTGTGATTATAAAACTTAGAAGGCCATGACTCGACGATATTACTAGACATGAAATGTACTAGCGTAGACCGGACGGTCAAATGCGAATTATTCTTGAGTTTAAAGAAATTACTTTGTCAATTGAGAAAATTTCAATCAATGGTAACGATTTTTTCAAAGAGAATGGCCATTTTTTCATTTTTGCATCAAATGCGGAGTTTTTTTACCTTTCTAACGATATAAATTTGCCGGTATCTATCTTCGGTAGATTTTTTTTAATTTCACAATTTCTGATTAATTTGCTGTATTTTTCGATTGTTAATTTGTACTATCTAGTAACCCGTGGAAAATAAACAAAAAACGATTCACATTATAAAACATTATTTATTAAGTAGAAAAACACATAAACACAAAAAAACAGATTACTAGTTAAAATAAAAATAAAAATAATTGGTAACTTGAAATTTATTTAAATGGAACGGCCTTTTTTTCATTTTTGCATCAAATGCGGAATTTCTTTACCTTTCTAACGATATAAATTTGTCGGTACCTATCTTCGGTAGATTTCGTTTAATTTCAGAATTTCTTATTAATTTGCTATATTTTTCAATCTTCAGTTTCTGCTATGAAATATAAACCAATTCTGTCATTTTAACTTTACTTTGACATTAGTTATTTATAATCGTTGAGTAAAGGCTTGCGCTGTTATTTCTCATCGTCATTTTTGTTTAGTAATTAACATTCAATTGAATAATTGAGTGCAATGAGTAATGTTTCTAAAATTGAAATGGCTGATATGGTTTTTATTCTTGGCGAATGCTCTAAAAATCCGTTCTTTGTGAGTCGTATGTACACAGCAAGATATCCTGACCTGGATCGTCATCCAAGGGAAGAACCTTTTAAAAATCTTTTGGAAAGATTTATTGAGACAGGGAGTGTTTGTTATCCACAGAAGTAGGAAAGACTCAAAACTGTGTTGAACGAAGAAAATGAATGCAGTATTTTAACTGAAATAATAGAAAATCCGCATGTAAGTACACAACTCGGAAAAGATTTTGAAATATGTAGAATATCTATTAGAAGAATAATTAGAAATAACAACTTTCATCCTGGTCACATTCAACAACTCCAAGAGCTCCAAGAACAGGACTTCCAAAATAGAATTAATTTTTGCAATTGGGTATCTCGAAAAATGAATGAAAATGGAAATTTTTTGGATAGTATCGTGTTTACGGATTACTGTACATTTCACCGCATTGGATTTGTTAACCGGCACAATTTTCATTACTTCTCTGATGTAAACCTTCATCATTTCAGAGTTCATAGTCAACATAAATGGTCAGTTAATGTCTAGGCAGGCATATTGGGTACGTCTATCGTTGGTCCATTTTTTCAACGGTGTTCTAAATTCGAACAGGTACTTAAATTTCCTCAACAATAATTTATTTGACCCTCTTGAAGATGCCCCACTTGCTCAAATTAAGAACATGTTTTTTCAACAAGATGTAGCACCTCCTCACCGTGCCCGTGTTGTGAGTGATTGGCTTAATAATACATTTAACGAAAAGTGGAAGGACGGACCAACGCGTTGGCCAGCGAGGTCTCCAGACATAGCCCTAATTGATTTCTTTTTATGGGGGTACGTAAAGGAAAAAGTATACACTGAACAACCAACACGGTGGATGAATATTAGAATTAGAAACGTTTTTGAAAATATCTCCGCAGAAATGTTAATAGGGTTAAGCATTCATTTCTTCAAAGGATTCAATTGTGCATAGAACAAGGCGGTCGTCATTTTGAACATTTACTATAACTTGATCATTATAATGTCGTTTTTTTTTGTTTCCTAATCTGTACATATTTGGTAAATGTAGATCACTTCATAATAAATGTTTTTAATTTGCATTGTTTATTTTCCAATGCCTACTAGCAGCCCCACCACATTATTTAGAAAATGTGAAATTAAGAGAAAACTACTACTTACTACAAATAACAAAATACTGACAACCTTAAATTACCAGAGAAAATCTTGAGAAAGCTAATAAAATTTCGTATTTGATGGCATAAAGAATAGTAGTTAGTCCGATTTGAAAAAATCAAGTTACCTTTGATTGCATTTGCCTAAGTTGACATAGCGATTTCTCCAAACACAAAAAATATTTGAAATTGCACGTCCGGTCTACATTGGTACATTTCATGGTTGGTAATACTATAAAGTCACAACCCTCTTAAGTTTTATGGTCACTTCGATATTCAATTTTTTTTTCAACTTTTTCAAAAAATTACGACTTGCGGCTAAACGGTTCGTTCTAGATATCATGGGTGATACAGAAAGTCACACTCAATTTGACCGAAGAATCCAAATATGCAATAATATACAGGTATTTCATTTAAAAATCAACGTTATCTTTCGATAACATCCCTGTATAACCAGTGCGATTTCTCCAAAGAAAAATATTTGAATTTACACGTCCTTGTGCATTGGTACCATACCCCATGCGATAAAATTCAAAGAACTGCTTAAGTTTTAAGCTCACTCGATATTCAACCTGTTATTCAGCCCATGTATACGTCTTAGATAAAGTTACGATTTATATAAAACGTTATCCATACATATTCATGTCCTGATTCGATACATAGTCACACTAATGAACAATTTCAATATGCAAGTATATAAGGTGATTTCCATTTAAAATGATTTGTCAATACTACTGTAAATCGAATAAGTATTTTGACAGGTATTACCATATAGCGATAAAATAAAGTATATCCGTTAATAAACCATATTTGAGTGACGCACTATTAGTATAGCTTTAAATAGAGTATTTACATTTAAAATTATCCAGCTACATTTCATTAATGTTCGATACATAGTTATAGTATTTATTTTCGTGACTTTTCCTAAATCTAGAAGCCAACGCTTGACCATATTGTTGTACAGGATTTGGCGCGAATGCAGTTTCATGATCCTAAAAGTAGTGAGCAGTGATACAGTTATGTTAACGTATCTGAAATTACGCACAAGAGTTTTCAGATGACGCTTGAGTTCAAATATAATAGAATTGTCCTGAATCCAGTTCTGGCACTTTCCAGGTTTTTTTTATACATAGTATAGAATTTCAAAGGAAGTAAAAGGTGATTCATTTAATTTTGTGATACTACTAAATCGAAAGGTTTTGAAAACTATATAAAGGCTATATCGGAATTCTACATGAAATTCTGAGATGAACAAATTTGACTTACAATGTATAGCACAAAATATAAGCTGATTTTAATTTGTATATTTGATTTTTTGTAATTTTCATAAATCCTAGAAGCCAACGCTTGAATAACCATATCTCCATTAATAACGAAGGCTAGTGACGCGAAGAGTTTTGATTAACCAAGTAGTGGCGGATACAAGCGCTTGCCCGTTAAAATTCATGATACATCTACGAAGCTGTAGGTATTTGGATGACAGCTGAGTTCAAATATAATACTTAGTCCTGCCATCATGGCACAATCCGGTTAAACCGGAAGTAGACGTCAACTTTGCTTACTTTTAAATAGAATACCCTAATATTTTTATTTTATTTTCCGCTGTATATTCTAATGCCAATTCTAGATAAAATTTGTGCATCAGTATGTCCTATACCATAAATCCAACCACTTTTCGAGATATTTCGATTTTTTAATTTTGAAAAATCCTAGTCCACATTGAATAACGATATCTCCATTAATAACGAAGCTAGTGACGTGAAATTGTAACCAATAAACAACAAGCGCCCGTTAAATTCATATTCCATCTCCTTGATATTTCATACAGGGTGTTTTAAACTTAGCCGCCCATCACAATTTAAATTATTTATAAGTTGCTTACTTTAAATAGAATACCCTGTATTTTATTACATTTTCCGCTGTATTTTTTTAAGCCAATTCGTTTGGTATCAGTATTCCCTATACCTAAATCCAACCACTTTTGAGATATTTCATTATCTTAGTTAAAACATAACAACACGTCATTATTTCAACATTAGTAAAGGGTAGGCCATGATTTCCATTATTTAAGGTGATATTTTGTTATTTTTTCATACGTTATTAATTCTGAAAAGTAACCAATAGCCTGAAAGGATTATTAATTGTGGATATCATTAAAAACGTTGACTAGGTATTTTGTATTAATTTAATTAGATAACTTACAAATAAAAATAACTAAATGTAATATTAAACAAAAAAAGTTTTATAATAAGTGTTCAAAATTAGCACCATCTACTTCTAAACATTTATGAATCCTTTTCATTAAGTTATGTCTTGTAATTCTGGAAATATGGTCGGGTGTTAGAGAATTAAAAGCAAGTAAGACTCTCTGCATCATATCTTCCTTTGTCGTAACAGGTTTGGAAAATACCTGATTTTCAATGTAACCCCAAATACCAAAATCTAGAGGAGCCAAATCAGGAGAGCGAGCTGGCCAACGAAACGGACCCTGATTGGCAATCCATCTATCATCAAACATGTCGTAAAGATGCTGAGCAACAGGCCCAAAGTTATGAGGAGGTGCTCCATCTTGCTGATACCAACCTGAAGCCGCTTCTCCATTTCTTAAACTATGTAATGCCGGTCGTATGGCTTCTTCTAAAATGTGGCAATATCTTGTACCTTTTAAATTTTCATTATAAAATTTTAATGCTAAAATTTTATCGTCTTTTATTGGACAAAAAAAATTAAAACTCCAACTATCTTGGAAATAACGTTCTCTACTGATATGTGGATTTTCATTAGACCAAAAATGGGAATTATGTCGATTAAATAATCCATTTCTGCTAAACTTTGCTTCATTACACCATATAACTTTTTTTATGAAGTTTTCATCCTCTTTGGTCTTCATTAAAAACCATTCACAGAATTCTACCCTTCGAGGAAGATCACCTAATTGTAAGTGTTGCACCAAATGGTATGAAAATGGTTTCCATTTGTGTTTTTTTTTAATTCGACGAGTTGTTCTCGTCGACAAAGTAAGATCTCTCTCACAATCTCTAATGGAGGCATTTGGAGAGGCCGTAAAATAACCGAAAACATTAATTTCGTTTATGTCACTGTCCACTAGTGGTTTATTTTTATTAATTTTTGTCTTAAATTTTCAAACTGACGGCAGTTTTTAAGCAATCTTCTTAGAATATCACCAGTTCCATTTGGTCGATGTGGATATCTTTCTGCAAAAACACAGCAACACTCGCCGTAAATAATAATAAGATTTAAAAAATCATCATTAGTAAATCCTACATTTGTCATTATTTACTATGAAATACAAACTGGTAAAGAAAACTATCAAAACAACATAAACAATTAACGTTCTAACTATCAAATCTTTGACAGCCATGGCCTACCCTTTACTAATGTTGAAATAATTAAGTGTTGTTATGTTTTAACTAAGATAATGAAATATCTCAAAAGTGGTTGGATTTAGGTATAGGGAATACCGATACCAAACGAATTGGCTTAAAAAATACAGCGGAAAATGTTACGACAAAGGAAGATATGATGCAGAGAGTCTTACTTGCTTTTAATTCTCTAACATCCGACCATATTTCCAGAATTACAAGACATAACAATAAAAAGGATTCATAAATGTTTAGAAGTAGATGGTGCTAATTTTGAACACTTATTATAAAACTTTATTTGTTTAATATTACATTTAGTTATTTTTGTTTGTAAGTTATCTAATTAAATTAATACAAAATACCTAGTCAACGTTTTTAATGATATCCACAATTAATAATCCTTTCAGGCTATTGGTTACTTTTCAGAATTAATAACTTATGAAAAAATAACAAAATATCACCTTAAACAATGGAAATCATGGCCTCCCCTTTACTAATGTGGAAATAATTAAGTGTTGTTATGTTTTAACTAAGTAATGAAATATCTCAAAAGTGGTTGGATTTAGGTATAGTGAATACTAATACCAAACGAATTGGCTTAAAAAAATACAGCGGAAAATGTAATAAAATACAGGGTGTTCTATTAAAGTAAGCAACTTATAAATGATTTAAATCGTGCATCTTGGCGGCTAAGATTAAAACACCCTGTATGAAATATCAATGAGATAGATATATGGAGTTAACGGGCAAGCACTTGTTGTTTATTGGTTACAATTTCACGTCACTAGCTTCGTCATTAATGGAGATATCGTTATTCAATGCGGACTAGGATTTTTTCAAAATTTAAAAAAAATCGAAATATCTCGAAAATACTTCATTTTTGGTATAGGACATTGTGCACAAATTTTATCTAGAATTTCACGTAGAATTCGAAAATAAAAATAAAAAATATTAGGTTCGATTTAAAATAACAAGTTAACGTCTACTTCCGGTATAACCGGAGGTGCCACATTCAGGACAATATTATATTTGAACTCAGCGTCATCCAAAACCTACAGCTTCGTAATTTCAGATTTTTAACATAACTGTATCCGCCATTACTTTTAATCAAAACTCTTCGCGCCACACCCTGTATATCATTCACATGTTTTTTTATTTACGGAATTTTTCATTCTTAGCTTACGTAGATATCATTTCAGAACAGATAAATAATATTTGATCTAGTTGTTACTTGTTAGTAAATGTTACAATTGTTTTAAGCCTTAAAGAATGAAGTGTCGGAACCGATTGAGCATTATAAGTATAATGGAACAGAATTTCTTGTAATTTATTCATTATTTATTAATTGCTTTTCCTCTGCTGATAACCACATTCCCTGTGTCAGCTAACCTTGCAAACATTTTTTAAAATGCGATTGACCGCGGCTTTGTTTCCGCTTCCACTCGGTAAACATTTTTTTTTCACTCGCCCAATATAAATATAGAATCAAAAATTAATAAACCTATATTATTTTTATTTGGAATAAACCAAAAACTATACACAAAGTTCATTAGAAAGGTCGCAAAAAAATTAAAAATTCCGGATCTTCTACTTTAATTAGAAAAAAAATTCGCGAGCAACCTGTATGTCATGAGCATTGCTATTGGTTGTTTCCAATTTTCAGTTTTTGTCATATTTTTTGCTTTTTCGCCTCTTCCACGCACAAGGTGAGATTCTGCACCCAAAGCTTGTTTTTGACGCAAACCGTTGCCGGACTCTGTATAAATACCAATTTTCGAATGTACGTATTTTAGTTTGTGATTGTTGAGAAATTACATAATAATTAATTCCAACAAATAAATTGCTTTACGAATGTATCACTGATAAATATTAAATGCCAGTAGTATGTGATAGACACCCAAACATAATTATTTGAATAATCGTTACCATACCTAGATTAATCACTAATACTAGTGGTTGATTAACAATTGTAATTTTTTTAGTGACCTACATTAAAAATATGTAAAGTCATATAGGTATCGTAAAATGAATATACACTTGGATTAAAAATATAAAATAGATTTTTCAAAATTGGGCATACTCACCTCATTCTTGTATTAATTTGTTTTTGTGTATATAATTCTGATCAATTTTGATTGTTTCGACAAATATGCAGGGTATAATGCAATACATTGTTAATAAAAAATAGCAAACCTTGAAATTATGATGTAATTGGTTAAACATTTATTACAATGCAGAAACTTAAAAAAAAATATGCGTGTGGACTGTGCAGGCATACTTAATTTTTTTGAAATCAAGGTTTGTATTTTTTATTGTTCTTAACCATTATATTCAAATATAATAACTTAGTAAGAATTTCAACTGCATTAGTATTTTATTAAATAATTTATAATTGTTCGTGTGTATAGGCAACTTAATATTCACCTTGGCATTTTGTGCGCATACACTTTAACATAGTTTTAATTTGGCATTTTTGCTACCATTCATTAATCGATAGTATTACTCATAACTTTAATTTTTATTGTAGGAAGTAGTTATAGTTACATTTTCTTCTTATTTTAGTGTACGAGAACGTACAAGAAACAAGAAAACTGCTGGATGGTCACAAAAAATTAGAGATCAGTGGAACAAATCACATTCAGTTGATCCTGGTGAGTACGATACAAAACCTTCACAAAACCCATTTTTTCAATTAATTGAAAATCTAACTAAAAATTCCACAATATTTTTCATATTTCAAAATAATTGTGGCTAGTAAACTAACGCAAACACTTAACTAATTTTCAAATTTATTATCCAGGTTCCTAGTATTATTAATTTAAGATTAAGATTAAATGAATTGATTTTTACAACCAAGTAATATAATCACAATATGCCTTGGTAAACATTTTTATAATCCGGTAAATCTTCGAACTCTTATGAGACAGGGTCTTCTGTATCTTTAAGAGTCATTCTACAAAAGGTATACGGAATTTAATTTAATTTAGATTCACAATACTTTTAAACACCACCTGTTTCCTACAGAAAGCTCTGCTATAGCGATTATCGTAAATCCTGGCCTCAATTTAAATGATTTATTTTAGTACTCCTGTACTTTGCTTCATTGAATTTTATTCTAATAAATAATACAATTTTTCTGTTAGTAAAACCATGCTCACGTTGAGATGCTTTAAATTTAGTTGCTATAGTACGCTAAGAGTTTGTTTACTGGTCATGCATTCCATAGATAAGTGCATAAACGAAATACATACTTATCTTTACTTACCGACTGCAGAACGGTAAGTAATAGCTTACCCGCCATGTTTGTTTTTAACAACCATAGCACTCTATTCTGAATGGTACAGTGAACCTACCGATCTAAACATTGGAATGATAAATTGATAAATACGACTGATTGGATGAAATGTTTTTTAAAAGGTAACATGGCGGGTACGTAATTTATTTACCTTACGTTTTATAGACAAAGCTAATTTATATCATAGCTAAAAGTGGTTTGAGATTATTATCGGATTGAAACCGGGTTGTCTATCTCCAACACCTTTCAGTTTGTACACCGAAGAAATGGTTCCTGAAAATTGGAAACTAACCAGATTGATTATGTTGAGTTATGCACTTGCGAAAAGTGGACACACAGTACTTACGATTTTTTTTTGCCGTAAAAAGATACGAGGATAGTTTGATAAGTCAGTGACTTTTTGAATTTCCCGCGCAGTAATTTTAAATTCAACACTGCCCGGTCAGCTGTCATCTAATGATAAGACTACTGTCAACTTTTAGCAAGCAGCGTTATTTAGTTTGTGTTTGACAGCTATTGAAAGCAGACGTGAATTTTATCGAAAATCGAAAACAGTGAATTTCGTGTGCTGATTAAGCATTATTTTTTGCGTACAAAAACTTTTACCGAAACCAAAGAAAGGCTTGATATGGGGACTCAATCGATTTAGATGGTTAAGAAGTGATTTACTCAGTTCCGCTTTTGTCGTACCAGCACAAGTCACGCCCAAAAGAGATCGTCACGTCAGAAATCGGCGATAAAATCCATGGGATGATATTGAACGATCGGACAATGAAAGTGCGTGTAGTGGCTGAGGCTGTAGGCATCTCAACTGAGGGGATACATCACATTTTACATGAATATTTGGACATGAAAAAGCTATCCACGCGATGGGTGCCGCGATTGCTCACACTCGACCATAAGCGCAATCATGTGACCACTTTAAAAGAGTGTTTGGCGTTGTTTAGACGCAATCCAAACTCGTTATTGTGCCGTTTCGTTGCCGTGGACGAAACACGGATCTATCACAACACCCAGAAGACCAAGAAACAATCAAGACAAGTTTATGGCCACAGTGTTCTGGTATGCACGCGGTGTCATTCACATCGATTACCTTGAAAAGAGTAAAACGATCACCGACGAATATTACTCAGAGCTTTTTGACAGATATTGATTTGAAGCAGAAAAGGCCGCATTTGGCGAAGGAAAATGTTGTATCAAGACAATGCACGCGTGCATACGTGTGTAGTCACCATGACAAAAATCGATAAATCGAGCTACGAACTGCTACCCTATCCAGCATATTCTCCAGATTTAGCTTCCTGCGACTATTTCCTGTTTTCAAACCTGAAGAAAAGGCTGGGCGGTAAGCGATTTGGGTCGAATGAACCAAACAAACGCCTATGTTGAGGGCCTCCATAAAACCTATTATTTGGAAGAAAAAAATATCTTTTATTCAAAAGTCACTGCCTTATCAAACCGCCCTCGTAGTGAATGTAAAATCCAACCGATCGGAAAAAATAATTGGGAAATTGCCAAATAAAAACCATTACAGTATTTCAGGATTTGTCGGACTTATCCTTATATATGAAGGTCATTGCTTCCTTTTGGCTAACTCTGAAGCAGGTATAGATGTGCTAAAAGACAAAACGGGTGAAAATTGTAAAGGTTTATGTTGAAAACTCAATAACAAAAAAAGAAAATTGTTCTAAATCTTTATAATCAGTTTCAGACACTTTCACTCAAATTTAATGGTTTTATTTCATTAATTGTTCGAAAATACAGGTAACAATTAATTGAAATACTTATCTTTTAGGTATTAAACGGTGTATTTTTTATCATCTTGATATAAATTTATACGTTTTGATAACGATTACAGCTATCAATAAATGGTAATATCTTTAAGAATCAAATTCAATTTATGCTTTTTCAATCATTGTTAAAGATACCATTTATTGAGAACGATAAGTGTAAACTTTATAAAGAAAATACACGATTTAATACATAAAAGATAAGTATTTTAATTATGTGTAGTAATCTTGAAAGTTTATATTTTCATAAATGTAACGATTAATAATCACCTTTCGTTTGCCAAGTTCTAAAGTTATAAAGGTGATAATGAAACAAAGTTAGTTATGACGTAACTGCTCTGACTCGTGAAAATTGGTATATGTCAGTTTACATAAGTGTGGGCAGCCCATAACATTTTTGAGGTTGACTCGCAAGTTTGGTGTTTAATTGTCAAAATGTATGAGATGTTTGACTAAATCCATCCTATTTTAAATTTTTCCAAGCTTAAAGTTATTTGGCTATAATAAGAGTAATAATATGACTATAATAATAATAAGGCTATAATAATACCGTTGAAGAACAAGGTGCGCAGTTTGAATTGTGGTGTCTGTTTTAATTTTAATACTTGATCTCGGCGGTGCAAAAAAATCGTATATACCGCAAAGACTAAAGTACCTTTTAACCTTTCGAGTGAATCTACCTTCACTCATCGGATTAAAATTTGTATTTTAGTCTCTTGTTGTATTTTAAAGTTATTGAGCAACACTTTTAAATTTGTGAAAAGCTAGGTAACGCTTGAGTAAGCGCAAAAATGGTAACAAATAAGCAATCATCAATTAACAACATATGAGCTAGTTACAATATTTTTCCGCCAATCGTATACCTGTTAAAACCTATTAAAATATTTTTTAAATTGCAATTTAAAATAGGATTATCTAACCAAACATGCAAGCAGTGGGACGGGATTTGTTCACCACTCAAAAAAATTACGTAAACGTAACATAAGCAACACAACTACTACTTTGTTGTACCGTTACCCACTCAATAGATTTTGTTTATGGTTTATTTAGTTTTATTTGACATGTACCTTTGGTTTATCTAACATTTGACATCTGCAATATGGGTTGCCTATACTAAAATAATTGGGTAAGTACAATAACATTCTATAACATTTGACATCTGCAATATGTGTTGCCTATACTAAAATAATTGCGGAAGTATTCTATAACATTTCTATAGCTACCTCGGTGGTGGAATACCTTTCACCCGAGCGGGGTGAAACCTGGCCGAGGTAGTCGTTTTTCTGAAACGGAGAAAAACCAAAACACTCCTTCTCGGATAGGAAGTAAAATTGTAGGTCCCGTGGCAATACGATGATTGACACGCTAAAGATCCCTTACTAAAGATGGAATTTCTTTAGTTGATCAAAATTCTAGTGACGGGTAGTGCCAATAACCATTAGTAGTTGATGCGCATAGAGATGTCTTACACTTCCGTTTGTGTTTAGCTCGCGGCTCACAAATACAAATTCATATACAACATTTCTATAACGTTTGACATCGGCAATATGGCAATTATTTCGTAAGTAACATTTACGTTCAATTATTCAAACAAAATCATAGGTTAATGAGTCTATTTATACAGGATAGTATAAACAGTATATATGTCTGGAGCGAAATGCCAATTTTCCCTTGGTTTGTGGTAGCCTTTGGGTTTCACCCTCGGGGTACAAATTGTACTGGGGAAAGTCATTCGTGTCTCTTCATTTTATAATCTACTATTTAACCTTTCGGGGAGAAAAAATCCTCAAATGGAAAACTGAACACGTTGTTTTAGTTCCCGCATATTGTAATATTATTTACAAATCAATGACTTCATCATTATTTCAGCTATGTTTCGATATCTTTTTGCTTTCAGATTATTATAATTGTGTACAATGACCTTCGAATTTTTCAAATTCGTTTAAGTGTTACCGAGATATCATTTTTTTACATCAAATTTAAAACATTTTAAATGTTATTTCAACGATTTAGTTACTATTTTAAATGTAAAACTAATAAAAACAATAACTCATGAAAAGGAATATTTTACAGATGTTCAAAATTGTGACCGTTCACTGTTTGGGCAGTGTCCAAGACTATAGATAAATTCGTATTATATATGATTAATAACATGTAATAAAATTCGTGCTATTTCGTGCCTATGTGATTTTTTGTAAAAAGTGATTAAGGTCTTCGAAGTCCCTAGACACCAGCGTGTAGATGGCAATGTTTTTTGTGTTGGTTTAGCATTTACCTTTTACGTTAAAATTATTCATCTACAGAGCTCCTGCTCCAGTTCAAAAATGTGATGGTACTTACAGAGAGATTCTTCCGATTTGTCCGCTAGATTTACAGAATGCACAACACTGGGTACATACGTAGCCAGTGTATTAAGTTCTTGTATTGTGGCTTGCAAACCCAACTTCTGTCGTGAGATATTCGAAGAATATCTTTTTTCTTAGGGACTGTTTGTTACTCCATAGGTTAACTATCAATTTTAGTTAAGTTGGTAAAGAAAAATAATATAATTAATAATATAAAATAATTCCAAGAATTGAGTCGATTGGTGTGAAAAAGGAAAAAATAACAAATTGTTTATGACGGGAGAACGTTTCAAATAATAAACATAGTGGTAGTAGTAGGTAGCGTTGGCATTTGCGTGATTGGGTGTGGACCCGATTGTTAGTGCAATCAATGTGTATTTTATGCCCGAACGAGGGTAAAGCATTGTGACTTAAATAATTTATGGCTGTTGCAAAGTAGCAAATAGTAAAATTATATTATTCAAAGTATCTGTCAATCTTGAAATTCAATGAAAAGAAAAAAGAAAATTAACTCGTATCCCAAAAGAAAAAAACGGCGGTTTGCCTAGGAATACATATATAAACAAATGTGGACGTTCGCTTGGCGTCAGTTAACTTTCGCAATCATCATGAATCATGTTTCCTGTTTTGTTTATATGGTATATCATATGACCCGAAATGCATCAATTTAAATATATGCATATGATAGTAATAAGGAAGGATCCTATCCATATTCAACGATTTGAATTAATTACATTTGTAATCTGAAACATTTTTACTTAATTTATTCGTTACATATTTCTGGGACACTATGTGTATGTATGTATGTATGTATATATATATATATATATATATATATATATATATATATATATATATGATATGTTGTGTGTGTGTGTGTGTGTGTGTGTGTGTGTGTGTGTGTGTATATATATATATATATATATATATATATATATACTACCGTGCAAAAGTATAAGGACATCATCGAAAAAATCGATTTTTTGTATTTGTGATTCGTTTTTATTGTGTTCAACAGCATTTTATGATTAAATTTGTATGTAAACTAGAAAATAGACTTTTTTGTTAATTTATGTTCATTACATGCAAATTTTGTATAAAAAAATTTAAAAATACCGAAAATAACACAAGTCAAATCAGGTTTTTGTCATCAATGCGTCCACCTCGTGCTATGATGATTGCAGCGCAAATTTTTGGAAGCCTTTCGACCTATTTTTGAAGTGTTTCAGTTGCGAGATTGTCCCAAGCCACTTTTAGACTGTCGAACAACTGTTTTTCACTGATCACGTGCATGTTCTTCACCTACCGGTCGAGCGCATCCCATAATAATTAGATCGGGTTGACGTCAGGGGATTACGGCGGCCAATCCATGATTTTGAGCACACCTTTCTCTTCCTTGGACCGTAGATAGTTCATACACAGATGGGAGGTGCGCTTGGGATCTTGTTGAAAGATAAATCCGTTGCCGATCAAACTAATGCCAGATGAATATTGTGATAGTGTTCCTTCCGCATTATTCCGTCGATTTGGCCAGTCTTTCAACACCATCGTAGCTGAAACACCCCCAGACCATCACGGAGCCTCCGCCATGTTTAACTGTAGGCGCAATACATCGGTCCATAACATGGATTTCCACTGATCTACTGGTCAATCTTTATATTTTCGAGCAAACAATAATTTTTTCCGCTCGTCTTGTGGTCGTAGAAGTGGTTTTTTTCACAGCAACGCGACCAAAATATTCCTTCTCTCGCAAACGACGTTTGACAGTATCCACTTACATTGAGTTCGTCAGCGTTTCGTTGATTTCGCACAATTGTCTGGTGCTGTTTTGAACCGATTTTGCTTGCTGATCAATAAAATGTGTGGATCATCAGCTTGAGTTGTATAATTATTTCTAAAATTATTATACTTGGGCACAAATTAGAACATAATAGTAGTCAAGCGCTAATCATTTTTTTCGTGACCATTTTAAACAATACAATGATTCTTATAGCGTTTTCCACTGGCTGTTTCTTTATGCATTGGGTTGGCACTGAGTATTAATTGTATTCCACTGGGAATGTTTTTGCTCGTTTTTTAAAAATTGCGCATTTCACTGGCGTGTACCTATGCTCCGGGTTGCACCAAGTGTAGTAAAACTGAAAGTCTGGTAGTTGGTTCAGTTCAAATGCAGATAACCAATTATACTGTTAGCAAAAATATTAGAAATCGTCAATCATCATCCTCGTATGAAGATGAAATAGCAGTTTTGATGCAAGATTAAAAGTAAAATAGGAAACTAGGATTGATAATTATTTTAGTTGTACAAAATTATTCTCAAAAAGGTATAGATAATTACATTAAACAAAAGCATATTTTATTTGCAATTAGGTTTACAAAGCAATTTTGAGATTAAAAGATCTAATATTGATCCTACTATTGACACAACGTTTAAAATCAGTACAATGATATTTCGTTTTCCAAAATGACCACGGTGGAAGCCCAATTGCTTTAACAGACTATTACATGTTTCTCTTCTTGGTAAACACCATAAAGAAGTATATAGAAAGAAACATTGTTTTATGCTTAAGGTTTACAGAAACAAATGTGTTTCTTACAGATGTGTCAACAGATTTAATATTAGTGAATCAATTTTGCACCGCATATCCAAAGAGTGATGGATGTTTGATTGGTAAATGCAAAGACATTATTAAATGTTCCCAAACGAACAAGAAAAGAACAATTGCAACATAATTGCCATTAATTACATTACAGGGCATATGTAATTCAGAAATGAAATTGATTGAGTATTTACTGGTCCACCTGGCAAATTGCATGACAGCTGTGTATTTGTTTTCATTTAAAAAAAAAATTGCCACATATATCTATATGGAAAATATCATCTTTTAGGAGATGGTGCATATGCAATAGGAGAGTATTTGCTAACACCATACAGGAATATTAGACTTACAAAACAACCAAACAAAGTTGAACAAGAAACTGTTTGCTAAAAGAGTAAGAATAGAAAACGCTTTTGGGCTTTTAAAAGGAAATTTAGGCAATTGATGAAATTAGATTTTAATACAGTAAATAAATCAACAAAATTTATTATTAGTTGCTGTGTTATTCATAATATATACATTGATAATAATGAACTTTTAAAGACAGCTAGTAACAATGATGAACACGAAGTTAATTTAGATGTTGAAACGGAGGCAGAGGTACATTTAAGAAGATTAGGCGAAATAGATGGAGACACTTTGTGTACTGTATTAAGTGAGGTATAATGACAGATTTGTATTAGATTTTCATTTTTTGAATACATTCAGCATACTTTATAACAATTTATTGGAGCACTGTACTGTAGATTAATAAAAAAAATGTATCATGAAACAGTTTTATTTAAAACGAAAATTTATGCATACAACTACATACATATAATTTAATGTAAAGTACTTAAGTATTGAAACCCATAAATTATTTGCTAGCATTTGTGTTTTGTAACAGTAAACTACCTACAACAGAAGAAATGTGCAATAAAATTATCATCTTTTAAAATTTGGTTACCTAATTCCTTTAGTGCTTCCAATTTATCTTTGTCTTCTTTCTTTTTTTTTTCCTTGTAAATTTTCGATGTTTGTTATATATTATCTCTTTTCTTGATTGGGTTTTTCATTATTATGATCCAAATTGCAATTAGATTTTACACTACTATTAGTAGCATCATGAAGTATTTCTGGTTCTATACTGTCATCTGATGCATTGATTTTGTTTAGCTCAATTTCATAAGGTACCGTCATTCTAGATGCCCCTGAAGTATTATTATGCTCGACTGCTTTTTTTTTCGTTTAATAATTGTTTTGTAACGATTTATACATAGATATTTGTATCCACATTTGCTTTTTAGTCTTAAATTTTTTCATAGGCTCAACCATAGATAAGTATGCTTCATACTGGTTTACAAGATATTTAGTTTCATTTGTTGTCCATTCTGAAATATAACATTAATGTTATATACTAATTTAGACAAATTTCAGCTGTACAAACCAGTTGTTTTTATTTCAACTTTTTCTTCTGAAGTAAACACTTCTGTGTTTTCAGTTTCAGAATGGTTATCGTAACTACCCAATGGAAAGCTTACAGAATATAATTATAGTGGTATATTAGCACATAATTAGTTACTTACAAATTTATTGTATCTGTAGACATACTAACAAGTTCTATATCAGCTTCAATTTGTATAGAATTACTTTCAATTAGTGATACGATATACTGATAGGCATAACCGTTGGATTCTACATAAGAAAAAGGATAAACATTTTAATGAAGTTGTATATCATACATATATTTACCAGTTATTTCTTTAAATATATGTTCTTCTACAGAGACTGTTACGATATCCTCATTAATTTTAAAGTAAATATTACGGCTCATGATGAATAAAAAGTTCAATTGTCAAGCTGTAGAAATAACATCAATAACACAAACAATTTGAACACATTAAACATAACCTATATTTCCGCTACAGATTAATTGTGTGTATTCCATTCAGAGTTGACCATTTTCAGATCTAGGGATGTTGTCAGCGACACTGGAATAGTGCAATGCCAATGAAATGTAATATAACTGGAAGGGTTACTGTAGTGACCAGACTGAAGCAGAAAGAATAAGCAATAGGTTAGGGATAGCTCTCTTTGTCTTGCACATTAAAGCTTATAAATAGCTGTTACAGATCAATTTATAACAAATTTGCTTTAAGAAGGATTAATGCTTGGGGTTATAATAAAAATAATAAGATTAATATAATTATAGTGTAACAAAGCAGTTTACTAAAAGTATTTATTTCACACAAAGTAACAATTTTTATTAGGCTATACGTTTTTGAATAATATCAAATTATTTAATTTTTGTCGAACACTAGACTCTTTTCCTACTAATTTTTCCGTTTCTTTCTTGCCTATATAGTGTATCCTGCATTTCAAATATAATTGGACAATTTCTTTAATAATTTGAATCTCGTGTAATGTTTCAAAAATAAACTCTTCAGTAACAGGCTGTCTGGATTGAAACAATTCCAGCTGGATTTTGAATAAGACGTTGGCAGTTTCTTGCAAACTGTAAACCTTCTGGTTTCACAACTTTAAACTGCTTTTCAGAAAAAGCTACGATTTTATACACAATCTCGGATGTACGAATTATACCACCACGAGTAATAAAATTTACAAATTTTTCCATATTATCATTGGACGAGTAAACATGATCACTAGTGGGTGTCTCTCGAAACATTAACATATTTACACAATGATGGCAGTTGGCATGTAAACATATTTTACGAACAACATATCGGGCCATATAACACATAACGTTTTGTTGTAAATTGGAGAACTCATCTATATTTTGCAAAATGTTGCTGAAATCGTTTTCAAGTGCACCCTCGTCAGGTTCGTCATTATGTGTGGAATTGCTTTGTAGAAATGCTGGATTAGACTTCGCGAAAATCTGTGCAATTTGAATTTATGCTAGGCTTGATGGAGTTGTAATCTCATTATATTTAGAATTTACATCAGTTCTACGTACATAAAGACAAAATTTACATCGATTGGGGCTTGAACCTTGATGCCGCAATTGGTTAGCGCGGTACTCTAGCAAAGTACAGGTCGTAGGTTCAAATCCTACTCGAGGTAAACTTTTTATTTATGTATTTAATAAAATTAATAATAATTTTTAATTTGGATTGTTATTCCATCCACCCCTTGCTCTAATGCAACTAAAATATAGCTCTAAATGGTCTTGGCTTACTTTTAGGAAAGAAAATACTTCAAAGGTGTTTCTGGATTATTAAATAGGTCATGACCTAACGATAGAATGCTTTTTATGTTTATAAGGAAACCCAAGGCAAAAGTTTTCGGTGGTGATGTAAAATAGTATCGTCTATAGTTTGGGTGACCATATTTATTTTCAGAAAAATAAGTACAGAAATAAAAAGTAACAAAAAGTTGTATTAGGAATAGATAAAACGGACAAATCAAAGAACTAAATGTAGAGTGACATAGCCAAGCATCAAAATGAGAATAAAAATAAAATAATTTTAATGACACATGCATATACATAATATATGTACCTATATTCCTATATTAGAAAAATACAAACACATAAAATACTCTGGCAGAAATGTGCAATGTTATTAATTATTTTGACGTGCCTGCAACGCCATCAGTGGGGTCACCTTTGTGCCAATCGTATTTTTGAGAGCTTAGGATAGATTCCAAAATTTGCTTTCTGGTCTTCAAAACTGGAACATTTCACTGCAAGTCTCATCGAAGTTTGTGTACACTTGCATCACAGCTTCTAGTGTCGATATTTTCATTTGCGATTTTTCTGCACTCCAGTAGTTATTAATATTAGAGAATAGTCGCTCAATTGACGCACTTGTTCCAGGAAGACAAAAATAAACTGACATAAAATCTCACAATTTTGAAATCTTCATTTGATCCAGACCCTTGATTCCATTTAAATACTTCAACCCATCGATCTTCGGTAGCTATATTTTTCGAGTTCCACTCGGCAATTTTATCTTCTGACAGTTTAGCTTGTAATAGACTAACTTCATCGAAGAGTTCGTCCTCATTCAGTGTCGAACCCAAGTAGTCTTTAAAAGCAGCACATGAACACAAAATTTGATTCCATGAAACTTGGTTTCTCAAATTTATCCATTCAAAGAGCCTTAATTCATTTAAATTTGTACTCCAATTCTTCAAGTAACTCACACAATTTTAAAATAATCTAACCTGTGAGATGAAGTCATCTCGATAGTTTAAACTACCTTCCCAATTGTCAAGTTGTAAAGGGATTCTCTTACTTTAAGCGGCAAAAATAATTCATTCAAACGATTTTCAAGCTTATTTTGAAGATCGAAATACTCTAGAGCAGCCTCTGTTGCGCATATTTTGTCACCCTCTACCTTTAATATGACTTTGTGAAACATAGAAGCGATGTTGTGTACAAACCCCATCCAAATTTCGCTGGTGCGACACTCACAAAATTGCTTCAAAATCATTGGACAATTTTCAATAGACAAAAAGTATGCTTTCAACGGTTCGTACATTTGTAGAATTCGTTCAATTGCGGGCATCAGACTTAAAAATCTTGTTTTAAAAATGATAACATCTTTTTGTATTCAACATTAACAAAGTCGCATAATTGTTTAAGTTGATTTACTCTCACTGTATAAATATAGAAATGCTTAAATAACTTAACAACAATAACCTCAACGTCAATTGGTAAGACGTCCGTAACATTTTGTACGCAATTGTTCAAAATGTGTGCAACACAACCAATGCCAACCAGAGGTTTGCCACGAGAAGCATTCAATTTTGCAAATAGGTTGTTCACTCCCTTTCTTTTCATTCCGCCAAAATTTGTATTGGTATTATCAGCAGCTAATCCAATACACTTGTCCACTAAATTGTGGGTTTTCAAAGTATTAAACACAATAACTATTTAACTGTTCTGATGTTTCACCAGGTAAGTCTTGCAACTGAAGTAATTTCACTTGAATACCTTTTTCACAATTAAAGTATCTCACCAACAAAGGTACTATTTTAATTTCTTTGTGGTTGGACGAATCGATCATGATGCTAACAAAATGTGCTTTGTGTAGATCAAGTTCCAATCGCAACTGGGATTCTTTAGCAAAAACATTTTTTCAATGGCTTCAGTTTTGGTTCGAGCTTGCATAAATTTGGGCTCAAACATGTTCGCTATTAGCTTTGATGTGCAATCCAAAGATCTAAAACTCTGCTGATGCTTGATCGTATGATACACGAAAGTACCTTCCTTGGCTGCAATTAACATATTTTCAGAGCTGAAGTTTTCACGTTTGAAAAAGTGTTTAGTGTAGCGCTTTTAGACTTCGTATTTGCAGCTAATGTATGCTTTTTCTTGGTTAGATGAGCCTTAATATTGCTGCGACCACTGTTGGAAATATCAACATCACTTCTACAAATTTCACGTAGTACAGAATATGCGGACTCAATTTATTTTTTATTTTCATAAACGGATATTCTTTCTGTAACTCCAAATTAAAATGACACTTTCTTCGAGGCGGTGCCATGTTTACGCAAATAATGCACAAGTAGGTAACTGAAATCAAACGACGTTGCTTTTAGTAAGCGAAATCCAGCACAGAAAACGAGACTGCATTCAACAAAACAATTAACAAATAATATGTTTGCTTGCTGTCGAACGGTAGAACTCGTGTAGAATTGAACTTGTTTAGTCTTAGTCCGAGCGCTGTCGCTATTTATATATGGCTCGCTAAACTTCGCTTCGATTCTCGCACGTTCCAGTCGCGGAGCATTCTGGGCTGTGCGTCTAGGATAATCGAGGGCGGACTGGAACGTTCGGGAAACAAACTACGCGAACATTCTCAACAACTTCTTAACGTCGTTATTGCATCATGATCAGTGAATCACCGATAAGCATTCTTTTAAATAAAAATAAATATTTTGGTATACCTATTTGCGATATTTGCATCTTCAAGAAAAAGAAAGTACATTTTAGTGTACTTCATGCTTCTATTAAGGACCTTAGGACACTGGCAGAAAAGAAAGTACTGTCCTACTAAAATAAGTACGTATGGTCACCGTATCTATAGTTAACTTCATTAGATACTGAGATGTTTCTTGAAATACTTCCTTAAAATAATGTAGCGTTTCTGGTTTCAATGGAGCTTTAAAACCGTGACCATAAGGATTACGTGAGTTTAGCATATCAAATAATCTGTCTATATATCTTATGAATTCTACAGTTGCCTCACATCCGTGAAAATCAGAATGGCCCATGCATCTTAAATAATCAAGTGCATAGGCTACGCCACTGCTTAGCGACTGTGCAGCTAAATGTACATTCATTATTTTATTTGTATAAAATATATGTCTAAATGTTATGGAATTAGCCAATTGAAAATCCTCCTTATCCTGTAGTTCGACCAGCTTTGTTAAATAATTTCAGCTTATTTTACCACTATTGGAGCACAGATGTGTTTCTCCAAAACAATTTCTAGCTAATTTTAACATATGACATGGATCGAGTATGAAATATACTTGAATGTTGCAACATGGATGTTTAAAATTATTTAGCATCTCTTTGCTATAAAGTTTACAACCTAAATTATTCAGTGTTTGAATATTCGCTCCAGTTCCATCACAAGTAATAGAGTGAATTATAATTCCACACTGAAAGAGTTTTCGAAGACAACATTCCAAAAGACGACTAAGTACATTCGAGTCTAACGGTTTAAAAAAAAATATGCCACAGGACATTTAAAATTATTTTCATACTAGACAACCTGGAACACTAATGCTTCAGAAGCTGCACTTTCTCTGTCTCTGTCTATAACATTTCCATAATTACAATATCCTGTCCCAATTTTTGGTCCCAAATAATTTGTTTTCGTATAGACATATCTACTATCGAAAATCAATCCGCAATTTTTAACAAAAGGCTTGTTTATACATTCTCAACTTAAAAAATCAAAGATTTCTTCTAAAAATCCAGGTTCGCAATTGAAACTAGAAAGCCAGTTTCGAATGGTATGTGAATGAGGCAAGACGAAATATTTTCTTATGTACATGTATGCTTTTGGTGAATAAAAGTAGACAGTTTGGGCAAATTCCTTCATTGTATCACTATACTTTCTATGCCTAAGGTCTGTTTTTGCATTGTGATGTTGATGCACCAACATTTCCAATGGAATATCTTTAAAATATGTTTCCATAATTGAATTTAGTTTGTCTGTAGTATTCCTGGATTTCCGAAGATCCTGCATAAGTATTTGCAATGATTGTATTTTGTTGTTCTTTCGCCTTACTTTTTTATGCAGGACTATCATTTTCTTTAACAGATGGGCTTCTTTATCAAGTGGCAAACTGCAGCTGGGCTCGGCCTCGACCACAGGTTCATCCTGTTGGCTAAAACAAAGGCGTATAATTTAGCTTGGCAATATGTATTTTTTGTCGTACGTACTTCAGGTACTTCAGAATTAAGCTCATTTTCTACAGGTAAGGACCGTTTCAAAACTCTACGAGTACGTTTTACCAATGCTAGATGGCCAGGAAAATTTAATATGGTGTATACAGGGTGGCTTTTTTTCGTTAATATTATAGGGTATAGGCTAAACGGTAAGAGATACAAAAAAAACTAAGATACGTGTCCCGTTCTCTTTTTTAGTGTTTAGTTTAATGGCGCAATCGGATCTACGCTAACTAAATTGGTTTCGAAGATACAGAGTGATTCTCAAAATCTGCCGGTTTTTATTATCTCTTATGACTCGGTTATTTATGGAGATAAAAAAAAGTTTTATGACTTTTTACGTTGAATCCAGTGGCGTTCTTAAAAAAATATAGACGTTTTATTTTTGAGATATTATCAAAAGTAGCATTTTCTTAAATGGGACACCCTGTATCTGATAATCTCAAAAAATTGCATTTTTTCTTGAGATTGCAACAATATATAACACTTAATATTTTGCATTGTCCTAAATAGCTAAAATACTAAAAAAACATTTTTTTTAGTTGGCCATGGATTTAATCAATTCTTTATTTTATAATAGGCATAATAAAATTGCAGATAATAACAATAATAAAACATTAATAAACTAAAACAACAACTACAAAAAACAAGAAAAGATTTATAACAACTCAACAGTAATTATTTCAAATACTTATATATATATATATATATATATATATATATATATATATATATATATATATATATATATATATATATAACAATTAGCATAGGTGGTTAATCACAAAAGGTGCTCAAATTGTCTTCCATTCTGCTCGATGCATTTTTGGGCTCTGCTTGTAACTGAACGAGTGGCGTTATAGATTTGAATATTTGGCACTCTTCCAATGCAATTGATAAAATTTGCTCTGAGTTCTTCTACAGTATTACTTCGGTTTTATAGACTTCATTTTTGATAGATCCCCAAAATAAAAGTCGAGTGGCGTCAGGTCGGGGAACGCGGAGGCCGGCTGATTGGTCCATATGTACCAAGCCAATTTTCGCCAAAATTGACATTTAGTAAGTCCCTTACCATGTGGCTATTATGTGCTGGAGCACCGTCTTGTTATAAATAAACATTATTTCTTGCAGCTAATGGCATGTTATCCAACTCCATTATTCCACATTCTTCCAAAATTTGGATGTATCCTTGAGCATTCAAATTTTCTTTAAAAATTCTGTTTTGATATAGCGCCACCCATACATGGAACCCAAACCGTCCTTGTTGTATCCTGGCGACCGTCTGATGAGGATTTATGTTTGACCAATATCGATTATTATGTCGATTAAAAATTCCTTCGCTATATATAAAAGCCTCGTCGGTCCATATTATATTTTGAAAAAAATTGGGATTCCGATTAATCTGCTGCGAATACCAATGACAAAATGTTAAACGCCGCTCTTCATCTCCAGGGTGTACGTTATGAACCTTTCTTATTTTATATGGTTTATACTTATGCTTTCTTAACGTTTTTAAAACTTTAGATTTACATGTGCCTTTCTTTCTCAATATTACGGCTAGATATCGTCGGATCAGCAGCAACACAAGCTAATGTATTTATTTAATCTCTTTCTCTATTTGCCTTATTGTAAATCTTACTTCTTGGTTTTCCAAATGATCCATACTCACTTAAATTGTGATATAATCTTTCAAATATTTGTTGTTCTGACTATCGTCGTTCCGGATAATGCTCAAAATATAAGTCTAGAGCTGCGTCTTTATTTTTATTACTCTCATGTAGCACTCAAGCATATTTAATTTTTCATAATTTTGAAAATTATTTATTTTAATCACCTTTTTTAAAAAATATAATCGGAAACGAAATAAGAATACGAATACATAATTGTTACTGAATTTTATGACATGTAAACAAACAAAAACAATTGCTTAAAACATTCAATTAATGGCCAACTAAAAAAAAATGTTTTTTTAGTATTTTAGCTATTTAGGACAATGCAAAATATTAAGTGTTATATATTGTTGCAATCTCAAGAAAAAATGCAATTTTTTGAGATTATCAGATACAGGGTGTCCCATTTAAGAAAATGCTATTTTTGATAATATCTCAAAATATCAAACATATATTTTTTTTAAGAACGCCACTGGATTCAACGTAAAAGTCATAAAACTTTCGTATCAAAAGCTTTTTTTTATCTCCATAAATAACCGAGTCATAAGAGATAATAAAACCGCAGATTTTGAGAATCACTCTATCTTCGAAACCAATTTAATTAGCGTAGATCAGATTGCGCCATTAAACTAAACACTAAAAAAGAGAACGGGACACGTATCTTAGTTTTTTTTTGTATCTCTTACCGTTTAGCCTATACCCTATAATATTAACGGAACAAAAAACACCCTGTACAGCATCCTGATTCAGCAATCTAATCTTACTGATGCTGCTACTTGGGGGTTCATAACTTTCTTCAGTGAAGTGAACACTACATATTTTATTATAACGGGAAGGTGTCCAATTTGCACGTCGCATTACAGTAATCCATTGCTTTAATAGCTCCGGTTGTTTAAACGGAAAGCTAAGAAAGAAAGGGAAATAATATTTATTTATAACCAATTTGTAGGTTAAGTATACCATACCTATGAAACTGGATGTTATTTTCCTTACTGTATTCATTTTTACAGCCATACGCTACACAATAATTAACCATTATTATTGCTGAATTTAATAGTAATCCTTTAAGAACTGGAAAATACGAAATATAACCGCAAATTAAATTTTAGACCAACTTAAAGCAATCTTCACAAATCTGACAATAAAACAGAAAAGGATGGCCACCCGTAAGTAGAAGCTGTCTCTGTCGGCTTCAATAAACGCTGTAGGTATGTTCAGATAGTTATATTAGAGTTATTGTGCAATGCTCGCACCAGCATTGGTTCGTTGTTTGCCAGTGGTTAACATATTTACACAATGATGGCAGTTGGCATGTAAACATATTTTAAACAACATATCGGGCCATATAACAATAACGTTTTGTTGTAAATTGGAGAACTCATCTATTTTGCAAAATGTTGCTGAAATCGCAACCTCGTCAGGTTCGTCATTATGTGGAATTGTTTTAGAAATGCTGGATTAGACTTCGGAAAATCTGTGCAATTTGAATTTATGCTAGGCTTGATGGAGTTGTAACCTCATTATATTTAGAATTTACATCAGTTCTACGTACATAAAGACAAAATTTACATCGATTGGGGCTTGAACCTTGATGCCGCAATTGGTTAGCGCGGTACTCTAGCAAAGTACAGGTCGTAGGTTCAAATCATACTCGAGGTAAACTTTTTATTTATGTATTTAATAAAATTAATAATAATTTTTAATTTGGATTGTTATTCCATCCACCCCTTGCTCTAATGCAACTAAAATATAGCTCTAAATGGTCTTGGTTTACTTTGTACGAAAGAAAATACTTCAAAGGTGTTTCTGGATTATTAAATAGGTCATGACCTAACGATAGAATGCTTTTCATGTTTATAAGGAAACCCAAGGCAAAAGTTTTTCAGTGGTGATGTAAAATAGGGGTATCGTCTATAGTTAACTTCATTAGATACTGAGATGTTTCTTGAAATACTTCCTTAAAATAATGTAGCGTTTCTGGTTTGAATGGAGCTTTAAAACTGTGACCATAAGGATTACGTGAGTTTAGCATATCAAATAATCTGTCTATATATTTTATGACTACTAAAGTTGCCTCACATCCGTGAAAATCAGAATGGCGCATGCATCTTAAATAATCAAGTATAGGTACACCACTGCTTAGCGACTGTGCAGCAAAGTAATTCATTATTTTATTTGTATAAAATATATGTCTAAATGTTATGGAATTAGCCAAATGAAAATGTTCCTTATGCTGTAGTTCGACCAGCTTTGTTAAATAATTCCAGCTTATTTTACCACTATTGGAGCATAGATGTGTTTCTCCAAAACAATTTCTAGTTAATTTTAACATATGACATGGATCGAGTATGAAATATACTTGAGTGTTGCAACATGGATGTTTAAAATTACTTAGCATCTCTTTGCTATAAAGTTTACAACCTAAATTATTCAGTGCTTGAATATTCGCTCCAGTTCCATCACAAGTAATAGAGCGAATTATAAATCCACACTGAAAGAGTTTTCGAAGACAACATTCCAAAAGACGACTAAGTACATTCGAGTCTAACGGTTTCGTAAAAAATATGCTACAGGACATTTAAAATTATTTTCATATGAGACAACTTGGAACACTAATTCTTAAGAAGCTGCACTTTCTCTGTCACTGTCTATAACATTTCCATAATTACAATATCCTGTCCCAATTTTTGGTCCCAAATAATTTCGTATAGACATACTACCGAAAATCAATGCGCAATTTTTAACGAAAGGCTTGTTTATGCATTCTCACCTTAAAAAATCAAAAATTTCTTCAAAAAATCCAGGTTCGCAATTGAAACTAGAAATCCAGTTTCGAATGGTACGTGAATGAGGCAAGGCGAAATGTTTTCTTATGTACCGGGTGGCCAACTAAGAACGGCCGTCGGCCATATCTCAGGAATGGATTATAGCACAGGTTATTTTTTTATTACTAAAGTGGCCGCGAGAAACGCCTGGAAATTATTTTCAGAATTGTACGTCCACCGCTAGAGGGCGTATTTGACAGTTAAAATTTTTCAAAATTTACTTATTTAAGCGGCATATTAAATATTATAATCAGATTCCTCGACAAATTCTGCATATTTTTTATTTGACAAGTTTTAGTCTATCTCTTCAAATAAGGGGAGGGGGAGAGTGGGAGCCTTGTTACGAAAAAACGCCTTTAATTCAGGTTCTGCTTGACCGATTTTAATAAACTTGATGTTGTTTGAAAGAGTTTTTGTTAAACAATAGAAAATTTGTAAATTTGAAGCAATCTGATTAATAACATAAATGATAGAGGGCGCTGTTTAATATTTTTTTAATATTGTTTCTCTTTACAATTTTAAATGGAAGCATAAAAATTTAAGTAGGTCTTTAAAAAGTAGACTAAATTAGTAATAAAACAGTGAAAACTGCAAGTCGATATCATTTGCCTATCCTGAGATATCGTAAGAAACAGGTAAATGGCGGGAATTGCTCTTCCAACGTCTAGTAGGCTAGTTCGCGTTAACGGAAATTATTAAATTTAGCCTGGATGAAAAGATCTTACATTGGTCTGCAGTAATTTAAACTGTTGTCATACTAATGTTATGGTTACCGCTAGATTACCTAAATGTAATGCTGTCATTTTCGGTATGATAAAAATGAAAAAAATTAAAACATTTTTATCATTATAATACCGAATAAAACATGCATAAATAAGTAGTCACCTGTGTTCTCTTAAAATATTTTGGACGGTGGTTCGAGATATACCCAAGTCTCTAGCTATAGCTCTGGTGCTTGAATGAGGGTTAACATTTACATAAGCTAAAACATCAATAACATTTTCCTCTGTTCTACCTCTGCGTTGTCTTCGGTACACAGGAAGATTCACATTTCCAGTAGTACGCACACGGTGTGCGAGTCGGAGAAAAATTCTTCTGCTGTGATGCCGTCTGTTTGGGTACTGCAGTGCATACACTCTAGCAGCAACGGTTGCATTTCTCATACATTCAAAATAAACTGCCAACATCAAATGCTTCTTCATTTGTAAGATCATTTTGGTACGAAAAGATAAAGAAAGTCTATTAAATGTAACACGATGAAATTTGTATTTTGTTGTTCTTTCGCCTTACTTTTTGATGCAGGACTATAATTTGCTTTAACAGATGGGCTTCTTTATCAAGTGGCAAACTGCAGCTGGGCTTGGCCTCGACCACAGCTTCATCCTGTTGGCTTTTGGCAACTTTGTAAAACAAAGCCGTATAATTTAGCTTGGAAATATGTATTTTTTTACGTACGTACTTCAGGTACTTTAGAATTAAGCTCATTTTCTACAGGTGGGAACCGTTTCAAAACTCTACGAGTACGTTTTACCAATGGCCAGATGGCCAGGAAAATTTAATATGGTGTGTACAGCATCCTGCATCAGCAATCTAATCTTACTGATGCTGCTACTTGCGGGTTGATAACGTTCTTCAGTGAAGTGAGCACTACATATTTTACTATAACGGGAAGGTATCCAATTTGCACGTCGCATTACAGTAATCCATTGCTTTAATAGCTCCGGTTGTTTAAACGGAAAGCTAAGAAAGAAACGGAAATAATATTTATTTATAAGCAATTTGTAGGTTAAGTATACCATACCTATGAAACTGGATATTATTTTCCTTACTGTATTCATTTTTACAGCCATACGCTACACAATAATTAACCATTATTATTGCTTAATTTAATAGTAATCCTTTAAGAACTGGAAAATACGAAATATAACCGCAAATTAAATTTTAGACCAACTTAAAGCAATCATCACAAATCTGACAATAAAACAGAAAAGGATGGCCACCCGTAAGTAGAAGCTGTCTCTGTCGGCTTTAGTAAACGCTGTAGGTATGTTCAGATAGTTATATTAGAGTTTATTGTGCAATGCTCGCACCAGCATTGATTCGTTACTTGCCAGTGGAAAACGCTATTACAAAATCCTTATGAAAGCTTTAAAATATTGTTAAAAAAATCTGTAATAATTTTGACGGAAATTCCAGTTGATAAAGAAAATATCGTTTGTTGAATTTAAAAATTTTGTTAAATAAGAGACATTGTAATTTCTTTCATAAGTTTAATATGTTGGTGTGATTTTTAGGTGGCGTGATTTTCACATTAACAACCTGGTATTTTATATTCTAAGTTAACAACAATCCGTTAAACCATCGCATGTTTATAGCTCTAAAATTATGCTTATTCGGTGAATTCTTCAGGAGCCTTTAATTTTTTTTCTAATTTTTCTTTGGCACACTGCTTGAAATTCGTCTTGCTCATTTTTTTACTAAATGTGTAGAGATGTGACTGTTCGTTAAAATTGATAACGCCGAGAACGGCGAAATGAAAATAATAAAAGGGCTTACGTTTCGGTACTCGTACATTTTTACCATTTGTAGAAATATCAAATAATTAAAAAAAAAATGCACCCTTGAATTGGCGCCCAAAGCTTGATTAATCCGCCTCTGAGTTTGTGCTGTAATAAATGTGCAACGGCCGTAGTAGAGTCAACTTCGCTAAGTTGTATCGTTATGTTTAACTGCGAATTATTATTATACTCATTTCAAATATTTAGAAGAAGGAGGGGGGAATAAGTAATTTAAAGAATTGTATCATCTTGCAATTCTGTATAATGAAATTACTTATACGATTTAACATTGTATATTTCATAAAATTTATATAAATGTGCTACAAAACACACATTACACAACCATGACATAAACAAAAAAAAGGATAAGTTTGATAAAAATAACGAGAAAACAACAATTGCTTTAGTTTTACGTCATTATGCGCACCTGCCACGAAACATACAATTCTCAAACAACGCGCAGGTTAGAGTGAGACAACAGTAATAATAACCTTTTTAAGTGAATTTAATTTAGAGCGTGTTTGGATGTACATTAAATAACATTCACCGAAAGCTTTGTGTGTATTTAGTTAACCTTGTTGAAACAATTTTACACTGTTTTGATATTTCCGTTAATAGTTAATCATTTTGCATATCGTATGAACGGCTACTATAAAGTGAAAGTGCAGTCGGGGATTGCCTTCGGAAAGAAATAGTTTTAAAACTTTGTGAATACAAAGAACACTCGAGTGTGTTTAATTATAACGTGTGGAATTATAATATAATGCTTAAAACCATTTACGTTTGTGAGTTACTTTAAAGGAATTAGTGTAGGAGTTAAAACGGCTCAGGGTTTTTGTGTCTTTCAATGTCATCTTCATTGGATACGTAACAAAAGCGGTTTGGCAAGTTACAATTAACGCAAGTGCTCAAGAATAAAAAAACTGTGTAAACGATATTAAAACAAAAAACTTTCTATCAGTCATTACTCCTCATGTGCTCGCTCTAATTGTTTAGTGTTTATCAATAAATCAATCTACCATCTTTAAAAAAATGTAAAAATGAGCGATAACCGTCATCGTCGATCTGTTTCCAGTACGTCAGGGCTTAATAAAAATCCACCTTTGCCACCCCCTAGATCAGCCCCTGCAACGATAAGGAAACGTCGTAAAGATATTGGAGATCGAGTATTCATTTCGTCGCCAACAAAAATATTGTTTAATTACGTGGATGACAATTTAACGCAATTAGTCTGTGATGAAATTTGTGATTATTTTAGTGAAAATAGAAATCGAGGTGATAGTAAAAGTGAAGATTGCAATGATAATAGTGAACGTTTATGTGATATTAGGAAAACGGATGACAGTGCTAAAGACAAACTTAGTAATTCACCTTCATATGCGGTATTTAGATCTCGAGAATTGGGACAAAATTTGGAATGCCAGGAAGTTACCTTGTTTATAGGTATAGTAATAGCCAATAATGATTCGTTTTCTGTCGTATACCTAATTTGCCGTTAAATTGGATTGTGTAATCGCAATTTTGTCTCTCACGGAAGTACCTTTAATTGATTAGCACTAATTGTTTTAATTTATTTAGATTAAATCTGTTGAATGAGCTAAGACCTACGCTTGCAGACTAACTCCCTGTTTAGGAATGCTGTAGGCATACAAATTCTAGCCTAAGAGAATTATATGATAATTTTGCAATCTTGTGTGAATTTTGAATTTTTATACGATTTATTAGATATTAACGAACTAGAAAAGTGAGAACTAAAGATTTCAAAATAAACTCTACAGTAGCATTTTTCTATATGGATATTGTTTCGTAATACAATAAAATAAATTCTAGTTTCAAGAATTTCTAACTGTTATCCGCCTTACAAACGCTTATTTTTAATATTGAGATCAAATCATTTGAGGTATTGCCTATTTAGGAAACTTGATGTGTTATATTGCGTAATAATAATAATAATTAGGTTGACCACATAGTTATAGAATAACGAAATGAAAAAAAATTTTAATTTTTATACTTTCTTCGTATCATTTTTATGACTCAATCATTTGTTAGGAGAATGGTTTTAAAATTTAACTATACAGGCTTTCAACGTTTCAATAATTGTAGTTATCCCCCTCAGTAAAAACAGAAAAGTAAGAAGTATTTTGAATATTAGTACGCCGTTCTTCTGTGGTGGTCAAGTCTATCACAAAAATGACTTAGCAAATGGTTAATAAGACAAACTATGGTACGTTAAGAAATTATTTTAAAATATACATGGTGGTTTTAAAAGCATGGCAACAAATTGTAATCTTTTTAAATGGGACACCCGGTTTATTATTAATTTTTTGAGTCCTCTACTTTACATTGATATTAGGTTTACTGACTTATTATGACAGAGAAAAAACGATATTTTCAACAAAACTTAACCCTTTCAGTCACACTTATATTTGTTGTGGAAAAAAAATTCTAAAAACGTGTGCAATGGGTTAATTGGCACCTTAGTAACATTTCAAAAGTTGAATTAAATTGGTACCCCCTCCCCTTTATTTTTTGCAGCATGTCCCTTGGGAAGGACTAGGTGGAGTAAAATACTTTTATACACCAAAGAACTATTTATTAAGCAATAATGGAACGTTTTATAAAACTAAAATAAAATAAATTAAAAAAAAAAGTAAACGATTAGAATATTCACTGTCTTATTTTTTGGTGTGAAATTCCAGAAAACAATTTCTGTTTTTCATAACGCACAAATGCACCTTACATTTAGAACAGAAAACGTGAGTTTTCAGCTTACAGTTCTCCATCTTGCAGCGGGAATTATCTGGTTTATTATAATATTCTGGAAAATGATTGTAACCATCATACCTAGATACTGTATATGGTCTTATCTCGTGGAACTTCTTTTCGGGCGAAACAGTTGGCAAATTATCGCTTGATGGTCGGCCTCATTTAGGAGGAGCTTTGTATAGAATAAGATGTTCAGCAACTTCTTATCGAAAAGTGAGCAAACCTAATATATTTTTCTTTTGAACCCCAAGTGTTGTAGCCCTGTTTTTATATTCAGTCCAAGAATTTACTAATGCAAGGTAAATCGCATGTGTGGTCATTCTAACTGTCCATTTCCTGGATCTGACATAAGAACGATAGATACTCAACAGGAAATCTAACTTATCTACTCCGCCCATGTTACTGTTGTAATATTTAATTGCTTCTGGTCTTGTGACGTCCACGTAACATTTTTTTGTCTTATCCCACCGTCTACAATTATTAGTTGTACCGATACCTACGAAGTTGGAGGCTGTCGTTACCGCCTTGTTATCGTACCCTTTAGTTACAACTATTCCATCTTTGCTGAGAGAGATCGTTGAAGACCCCCGCCCTGATTGCTTCATTTCCTTATCTGTAGGTAATTTTGGTTGAAAAAAGCGATTCAGTCTGGCTGTCCCAACTGCATATATGAGTTTTGATTGCAGAAATTGAAAAAGATGATAGGTACTAAAATAATTATCAAAAAATAATCCATGATTGCTTTCTCGTATTCTGTCAGAAAGTTGCATGACTACTCCAGCTCCTAAACTAAAATTGCTATATATTGGATTTATTTCCGTAGTGGATCCCTGATATATTATAAAGTCATAAATGAGACCACTTTGTCCCGCTAACACGAAAATCTTTACGCCCCATTTCTTGGGTTTGTTACTGACATATTGCTTTATGTTCAGGCGGCCTTTGAAAGCTACGTTTCTAAAGGTAATTCAAAACATCGTTGTCTTATTGAGTCATACAACCTACGTACCTTCCATAAACGGTCTTTAATTTCGTCTTCACGTGAAGTAACGTCAACTAAATGAATGGTTTGGCGCAATTTGCTGAATCTATTAAAAGTCATGTTATCTTTAACCAAAGAAATTCCAATGGATGAATTCCAGTACATTCTTACACGAGGAAATTGTAAATTTCCCATTATAATGTGGATACCGAAAAATTTTTTTTATTTCTTGGTCCATTGTTGGAGCGAATCTAGCCACTGTCTTTTTAGTGGCATATAAATTTGTCATTTCTGCCATTTCTTTAAAAATTTGACTAGGAAAATTCTATTGGTGGTGGTAAATAACATTTGAAGGGTCTTGGTAGAGCCAAACAATTGGTTTCGTTTCATACTGGATGCCATCCATCCATTTTACTTTATTTTTCACGGTTAATTCGTGGTCTTTTTATTTCTTCTTTCAATTGCTTATCTGATTTATTATTATCATTCGACGTATTTTCTTCTAAATTTTGCATAATATCATTGTTGTCCTCGTCATCTTGTATATGCGGTTCTTCGGCTTCCTCGACATCTTCATCGGTTGAAATATTATTTAAATAAATGGCTTCCTCATCTTCAGCAGCTTGCAGCGATTCTTCGTTCCATCATCGTCTTCATCATCAGATAAGAATGGAACGTCCGAGTCATCATCATTTTCTAAAATTTCAAACTGTTCTTCATCTGTTAGAAATCTTCGCGACATGATCTGTACAGTCAGCCATATATCAACGTTATGCACGTGAAAAAAGGGATGCAATACTTATTCGTGAAACATGGAATTTAGGTCAACGCAGTACGTTTGTCCCTTTCAAGGGACATTAAATTAGGGCCCTTTTTTCTCCTCTATACGATAATAAACCGGAAAGTTTTATATTTAGGTATGCAGTATAATTGCTTTACTTACCACTAATCACTATAGTTCACTTTTGTTTATAAAATTAACAATATTACCACCATTCACTAAATAACGTAAACAAATGCACGTGTGACAGTATAATAAATTCAGGTAGACTGTAATACCGGTAAACATTTTCCTACTTAAAAGTAGATGGCGCCAATATTCTTACTTAATGCATATGGTGTCCCTCCAGCAGGACAAGCTGACTTCAAACGCTAAATGAACTCCACGACCATATCTAGCCCAATATAAACTGATGTCCCTTATGCGGGACGCTGTGACTGAAAGGGTTAAATAGTGGGATTTTTACAAAGTGACAAATTTTTGGAATATGCGCTTTTAGTACAGCCTTTACAATTTTTTTAAATGGAGTGATCCAAAAAAGCTGAAATCTCAAGCGTATCAAGAGATTGTAACAACGAGACAAAACATGATTGAAAGAATAGGTCTATCTTTTCGGAATTTTAGTCCAGAAATGATATTAGGTTTCCGTAATCGCATAAGAAAATGTTTATTACAGAATTGGAGACATTTCAAGCATTTAATTTAATATTTTTTTTCTCTGCAAATATTCGGTCAGCCTACTTAATCAATAAAAATTTGCATTGATTTTCGACCATTTTCAAAATAACCCACAAACTTTTTATCCTGTTGATAGAAAATTTATATCTGAACCGAGTTCGTACAAAAAAATTGGGTCATTCCATTTAAAATAAGTTGAGTTACGCTTGTTTGGAAATATGATAATTCGGCTAAAATTATGGAACATTCTGTATGGTATTGGATAAAGGCTGTACTAAAAGCGCATACTCCAAAAATTTGTCATCTTGTAAAAACTCCACTATATGAGTGCTATTTTTTTGAAAATACCGTTTTTTGTTTTTAACTTCAAAACCCTTATTAATACGTCAACACACCTAATATAAATGTAAAGTACATTTATAGAGGAATCTAACAATCTAATAATATACAGGATGTGATATTTAATAAATCTTAAAATTTTTTTGCTATAATTTTTAGATCACCGTGTACCTGTATTTTAAAATAATTTCTTAAAGTAGGTACCCCAGTTTGCCCCATTTTTGTGACAGATTTGATATACCGCCACAGAAGGACTGAGTACTAAATGGACACCCTGTATATACCGTGTGTCCCGGATAAGAATGAACAGCATGGGAATCTTGTAAACCCTTAGAGTTACAAAGATGTTCAAATTAGGAAAAAGTCCGAATACTTCCGAAAATATTAGGAAAAAACCGGAAAATTCGGGATTTCGTTTTTATTTTTTTCTGACTCTATTTGAAAAGATATCACAAAATAAATTTCACATTCTCAATACTACTTTTTCTGCTCTACAAGTTGACATTTTCGGATCTTCAATCCGACGTTTCGTTCACCAACTTCATTTTTTAAATAGCCCAAAAATTTGTTTTTTTCGTAGTAAACTCTAATTTTAATTCTAAATCCAACAACATATCGCACTTAATATTTTTCCGACGTTTCGGGCTAAAAAACCACCAACCTGATTTTTTTAAATACAACCCTGGTTTTTTTATAACGTATTTTGGAAGACTTTTGCATCCCAAATTCTTTGATGTATTGCAAATAGCGATCCGATCTAAGAAGGTATCTTTAAGCCAACGATTATACCTACATTGAAGGAAGGATAGCTCATTTCGGCCGATCTCTTAGTCGAAGTCGCCGAGCGATCGGAAAGCTGTGACGTCACCATCAGTGCGCTTTTGGACGCGTCTAATTTAAAATGTATGGCGACATATTACTTATTTTTTAAATTATGCCGTTTGGCTTTTTTTGATTTTTGAAATAAACGATATTTTAGGCTGTTCAAATGACCAGTTAACCAGAAAGAAAATGAAGTTCGTACAAGCAATATAAATGGAGTCATAAATTAATAGAGTATTAGTTTTACTGGAAATCTGAACTGGATGGGGGAAGGCGGGGATTTATACTTCTACAAAAGCAAATAAACTTGTAGAACTTTAAATTATATTAACTGCTTCTTCCAAAAGTTTTATATGACTTCAAATATTGTGAAAAATTGACATTAATTTTTAACTTGTTGCTGTATCAAAATAAAAAAAATATGGTCACTTATTCACTTTTTAAAAATAAGTACATAAACACACTTAAAAGTGATTGTAAATATTTTTATTTATAAACAGGTATTCTAATATGTAAGGCATAATTATTCATAGTAAGAAAATAAGGAAGCTGAAGAATAATTAAGTTTTAATATTCTAAGGAAGTTTTTCTTCCCCATGGATAATTCAAACATAAAAAGAAAAAAGCTCCTATTAATTATTTATGTAACATATTAAAGGTAAAAGTTATACCTATATCTACTGATGTTTAAATAAATCTTGAAAGAGATTATTTACCTACTGAGTTATCAATGTGCCATTTTTTTTAATTTGGGAATTTTGCTTCTTTGGCCATCGTCTGTTGTTAAAAGCCGTTAAAAGCTTTCTTTTCAAATCTCTGTTAAATTGATTTTGAAAGTTATTGAAGTTATTCGTATTACAATCCGTAAATAATCAAATAAAGTGCTTAAGAATAAAAACACACTCATCACAATTGAAAAGCAAAGTCTATCTTGCATCAAACAAAATAGTTTTAAATGCGTCTTGTGACTTTAAAAAAACAGTTATTCTACAAAAGTTATTTCACAGCCAGTCAAAAAAGCAGAAAGGCTCTATAAAATGCACGAGCTCTTATGGAAAACCACACGTTTTTTTTTTTTTCTACGGGCACGCCACGTATTACTACCTTGGCAAGACGCTCGCTCCTTGCCTGATAGGTGTGGCACTGCGTACCACACTTATCGAGATACCTCATCAGCCTGTCTCGGTCCTGGAGTGAGGCAGGCTGTATCCGGATTCCCTCGAAGGTCGCCTTGGCCCTGGTGAAGGCGATCTTCTTCCGGTCGAGTTCGCGGGAGAAAGCAACCCAGTTCTCCCTTAAATCATCTAATGCATGACATGCTCCTAGAAAACAATATTATCTCGTTTTTCTTGCTTCCAGCTGTCTTGAAAAAGAGATTAAAATTTATCTCGAAAGCTTGACAAATATCAAAGAGTTTTCTTTTAAACCCTGGCCTAATTAGACATGAATAGATGAATTTCCACACAGTCAAGATTACCTTCCTACTATATATATATATATATATATATATATATGTATTGTATCCATTTACATTATTAATTACATTCTTCTCGGGTTTATCTCCTCGTGTATCGTTAAACTTCTCATAAGAATTTGACTAGCGTCTCTTATTATCCTTTTCGTCAGAAGGTCAACACATACTATTTTTTTTGTTTTGCTCATAATTGATGTGCGCAGATAACATCAGCCGTGGCGTAATATAAAACATAATCTTGTTTATTATTACTTGCAGCTGGGTTGGTAATGTATTGCAAAGAGATTTACTCTCTACTTGTTATAAGTTCTGTTATGAACGAATAAGTTCAAAAGTAAATATGTAATTAAAAATTATAATTAATTTTATTAAATACATAAATAAAAAGTTTACCTCGAGTAGGATTTGAACCTACGACATCTACTTTGCTAGAGTAGCGCTCTAACTGAGCTATAGAGGTACAAGCGCCAATCGATGTAAACTTTGTCTTTATGTATGTAGAACTGATGTAAATTAAAAATATAATGAGATTACAGTCAAATTACTTATATTAATGGAATGTGAGCCTGCAATATCGCAAGGATTCACACATACATAATTGCAAGTGACTAACGCAGTTAATTCACAATCCTACAATTTCTAAAGTGTGCTTGATAAATTATTAATTTAAAACAATTTCATGAACAAGTTCATTATTGTGGCATAAGAAGGGCAATCTAAACCACTGTATTCATATCCGCACACAACATTTTTATTATGGAAATAGTTGAAATTACTTGTGAAGTAACGTATTTCTTCTCAGTTTTGTTGACAGGAAAAATGCAAGGTTAACTAGATATCTACATCTCCTTGTATGAACACATTCGTGATCACTTTAAAATGTATTAAAAAATATATTGGTGAACATTGTGTGGAATCTATTATAGAAGGTTGTTCAGTATAAAAATTCTGTCATTTCTGGAAGTCCTGAATAATTTTGTTCTAGGGTATCGTATATTGCGACAGATTTTTTACAAAACTTAACTGTCTCTTAGAATACTTAAGATTAAATTACAATAAAATAAATAAAGTAATTATAAATACTGCCTAAGAAAAGTGCATAAAATTTAATTATAATTAAAAACACTAACTTATTGTAATTTTACTATCTTTTAGCGGTGTTACTATTTTGTTCGTGGCACAAATGACGTATTATCGTAGCCCTGGATTCGTATAGCGTGCATCCCGATTTGATCTCAAGAATGACTTGAGACAGGAAGTTGGGTTTTTACGTTCCTGCGCTAATTTTTTATGAAACGAAAATGGACTAAACAAAATTTTCGTCGCATGCTTCGTTTCTGATATACAGGGCCATTTTGAAAATTTGTCATTTTGGGACCCCCCTCGTATCTATGTTAGCAAGTAACAGAAATAAAGTGAGAACTGATACTGATAGATAGTTTTACGTAGAATCAAGTGGCGTACGTAACGTTTTTATAATTATTGTCGTTTCTTCAAAATAGCCCAAACTTACCGTGTTTTAAATAGGTAACCCAGTATATTTTTTTTACAATTTGATTCCGTTTGTCCTTCGCTTTCCAAAAATATAAACTCTATAGTTCTTTTTAACATTAAGCTCAAAATCTACGTTATTACAAATTAAAATGTTTTAATGGTTGGCGGGTGCGGAAATAATAAAAAATCTTTTTTTCAAAATTTTATAGGAAAACATTATAAAATTAGCTTATAAAAAATGTTCAAATTGATTGCCATTGTGTCTTAACCAAGTTTCACACATTGTTTTGATCCGCCTTGTTGCATTTAAAATAACAACAGGCCTCAAAAAATCCTGCCAACGGCGTGTCCGCCAGAGTTTGATTTTGGGTGCTATAAATTATATTCTTAAGATATCTCCACAGAAAAAATCTAGAGCTGACAAATCCGGTGATCTCGGTGGCCATCTTACAGGTCCATTTGTACTTATCCAGCGGCCTGGAAATTTCTTATCTAGATAGTTTCTAACAATTTGAGCGTTGTAGGCAGCAGCACCGTTTTGTTGTAAATATTACTGATTTAAATGTGCTACTGGTACAACTCCTTCTACTACCGGTACACTATTTTCCAAAATTTGTAAATATCTATTGGCCTTCGTCAAAAGCTTGATATACAATTTTGCTACTTAATATGAAACATGATACATCAAAGCTAAACCTCCCTTGTCGATCTTGTGGAAACAATTATTATTATTATTATTCTCAGACCAAAATCTATTGTTTTGGCGATCAAAAATACCAGCGCTGCTAAAGTGCACCTCGTCAAACCAAACATCAAATCATTCAAAATAAACATCTTTGTTCACGTTTTGTAAATACCAGTTATAAAATTGTCTACGGGGTTATTCATCACCCGAACGTGGGTTTTTGACCATATGTAATTTATATGGGTGATATTTGTGTTTTCTAAAAATTTTTTAAACACTTAAGCACTCCAATACTGCAGGCTATCGCTCTACAAGAGGTATTTGGATTTGTTGCGGTTGACGATAATACATTTATTTCATCAATTTTGCGATTTTCTTTGTTGACTTTTGAACGAGGTTTATAAAAAGTGCCGTGTTTAATTAGATTTGTTTTTATTCTTAAAAATATTCTTTTCTCTGGCTGTCACTTCTCTGGATCTCTGTAAGATATATTTTTTGTGAATTGCCAGTCAAAAAGTAACAAGCTAGATAAATAGATAGATACCTGTGAAAATACATTTCTAATGCTTCGTCTGCATTTTCGTTACAATTTATGTAATAAACAAGCATTCCGTATTTTTCTGCGTTTCCAAATGTTATATTAAGTTCCATAATTAACAACGAATCAATTTTCAACAATTACGTTTACAATTAGATAAATCAAATCAAATACTCAGATTCCAACCCGGCCAACTATTAAAAAATTTTAATTGCAAAAACATAAATTTTGAGCTTAATGTTGAAAGAAGAAAGAAAAAATATACAGGATGTCGTATTTGAGAATGTTAGTTTGGGTTATGTTGAAGAAACGGCAATAATTATAGAAAAGTTACGTACACTACTTGATCCTACGTAAAATATCTATCAGTACCAGTTCTCACTTTATTTCTATGTTACCTGCCAACTAAGATACGAGGGGGTCCCAAAATGACAAATTATAGAAATCACTCTGTATACCAGAAACGAAGCGTCACGTGTAAATTTTGTTTAGTCCATCTTTCCTTTCATAAAAAAATAGAACAGGAACGCGAAAACAGCAACTTCCTATCTCAAGCCGTTCTTGAGATGTACCATTGGAATCGGGCCACACTGTACTGTTTAAGCACATTTCTTAACAATTATAGTTTTAAATTATTGGGGTCGATTATTATAGGGATTTATGTATTTGTAAAATATTTGAAAAACGAGTTTTGTATAAAATTAATATTTTTGAGATCGTTGAACTTTTTTAGTGTAAATGGTTTTTACAATCAGTAATTAAATTAATGTTTGCGTTTGTATACTTAACGTTAACGTGCCTAATAACTGTTTCTCGTTTGAAGAAATGATTAAAAAACGTTTTTTTTTGCTCTGTAGCGGATTTGAAAATGATGTAATACTTTCTATTTATACTTCCTTCCGTTTTTAATCATTTTAAGCAAATGCCTCTTACAGCATGCAATTTTTTATAAACATAATGAACATTATTACAAAGTAAATAATGCGCTTATTAAAAGTAGAACTAAACTACTAATCAATTATCAGTTCATATTGAGAACAGTGGCCTTTATTGTTGCAAATTATTAGCGATGTGTTGCGATTTCATCGAAGCTGGTTTTGTCACTGCTTCTTACTTGTCGCTGGAGCAAAGCGCTCCGGTTTCGACAAAGTAGCAGCGATTTTTCGGAGCAGGTTTTAACAACTGATTATGTAGCACATAGCAGATCGAAGAGCGGAACAGAGTGGTATTTCGACGGTTTGTTTTCTGCTTAAAACTAGTAGTGTTGCCAGCGCTAAGCACAATAAACATGTTTAAGTATTTTGTGTTAGAACATTTAGAAACAAAACTATATTAAATAAAGGTAGAACAGTACAAAAAAAGTAAAATTTATATAACAAAAATTCTAGGTACAATACATACGTATCTAAGGAAATCAAAAATGTTTTAATTTTTCAACTTTGACAAAATTGTTTACAACATCTTTAACCATTTTAACAGATATTACTACTGACGAAGATAACTGGTGTTATCGAAACGTTTATATTGTATAATTTAAAAGACACCATTAGAAAACTCAAAAAAGATAAGTATTTTATTATGTGTGATAATGGTGAAAGTTTACATTTTGAAGATTGTTTAATCAAAAATAAAATAAAAAAATTAATAAAATACAAAATACCAGTCAACATAAAATAGGAGGATATGGACACCAGAAAACTATTAACTGTTAACATTTAAAAATTCTATCCGAAGTTAATCTGGATTTCCGGTCAGTTAAATCTGACCGGTTTTAGAAAATACCCGTTCACGGGGAACAGAAGTAGCCACTGTACCTAATTTTTCCACAACAACCTTAGCTAAGAAAGTGTGATTTTAGCTGTGTTCTTTCCACCACACCAGTGAATCTTTTTCTCTGCTCAATAGTGGTTCTTCTAAATATCTTTGCACTTCTACAACTGCCCTTGACGAAGAAGTACTTATAGGCTGAACCGTGGCGGCTTTTTTGTCAAAATGACTCCATATAGATAGTGTAGTTGACTGTTTAGATCCATCAGTACTTACACTTGTGTTACTTATAGATGGAATGTCACGATTTTCAACATGACTGAATCCCTCTTTTTCAATTTTTTTAGCTACTAACTTTTTTGTCTCCTCTACAACAGTTTCACTAGAAAACGCTATATTTTTAAACCGAGGATTCAAAAATGTGGATACGGTCAATGTTTTGCTATTTTCCAGATCCCCAAAGGCGTTGATTCAACCCATGTAACATTTTACTAACCATTATTTGAGTTAACGCAAATGAGTCTTGTTTTTTTTAACTAACACAGTTTGTAGTCCTTTTGTTACAACTATTATTGATGGTAGTGTTATGTAATTTTCACCACTAACACTTTTTGGTATTGCTTCTAACAGTTCCGGCAATGGTTTCATTGCAAATCCTTAATTGCTTTGGTAAGATTCGCTGCGTTATCCGTAACAGCCAACAAAATTGTATTTTCTAGTCCCCAAGCAGCTACCGTTTTTTTTAGTTCAGTTTCAATTCAGACTAATATGAGAGTGTGGAAAACTAGAACAACCTGAGAGTATTGACCTTATTTGGAAAGTACTTTCATCAATAAAATGTGCGGTGATTGCCATGAAACTCGCAGTATTCACTGAAGTCCAACAGTCTGTTGTCAGTGTTACTGATCTTGTATTTTTCACTACAGATTGAACTTTAGTAACAGTTTCTTCGTACAAAGCCGGCAATAATGTACTGGCGATAGTTTTCCTGGTTGGAAGTTGATATGTCGGATTTAAAACTTTGACTAAAGATTGAAAACGTTCACTAAATGACTGATAGTCTTTTGTAATTAAATTCACTAAATATCTATCTATTTTATTTTGTGTTTGCCGTCCTATCATTTTCGCCACGTAGTCAAATTTTGTTTGTTTAATTGTTTTGGTTACTGGGGGAGCTAATTTGTCATCATCACTTTTTCCACTTCCGGTTGGCTCGTTGTCGTCCTCAAGGTTATTTTGTTTGGTAGAAATGTTTCTGATTGCTGACTGGTCAATTTTAATTAAAGGGTGCGTCCTTTCTAAATGTCTTTGTGGAAGAGGTTTTATAATTGATCAGCTGATTACATAAATTTCAATTAGCTTTTCCATTTCCTTCTTTATTGGGAGTAAAATAATTCCTATGAACGGATTTATTATTTCTGTTCATGTTTTATTAATACAATAACAGTACTAAACACTTAAACAGTCGACTTTAATAGAGAACCTAAACTTAAACCAGAACACGACAAATGCGAGAATAATATTTAACTAATGAGCTCATTTCATTGTACTTAATTTGAAAGCTGCTCCGAAAAGAAGCAGTGACTTGTCACTGCTTCTTTTTCGGAGCAGAAGCTGTTGTCACTGCTTCTAGAAAATAGCGTGTTCTACACATCACTACAAATTGTATTACTCACCTAAAACAAAGTCAAACCATACTCAAAATGACGTCACACAGTTGGGTTTTAGTTATTTTAATCTGTAAAATTGAATAAATACAGGGCGTCCTATATAAAAATTAAGTTTTCGTACAATCATGGTGAAACTAAACCATTGCCATCTTGGATTCTTTGCACAGTCTAAATACTTAGCATATCGGATTCTCACCGCTTTATAGTACATTATGTAATGAGGGTGGTAAGTAGTCGTACGAGTGCATTATTACGATCACGAGCTTTTTCTATCCTTATAGAGTGTAAGAGGGTCACGTATAAGTAATACGTTGCTAGTATTTAAGTAGTAACTTTTTTATGACCATTGAACGTTTTATACCTAATGTTATAATGAACCATCCTATACGGAATAAATTACTTATAAATGTATTTACAGCATTTTATCATTCATTTCAATTGCAACATTAAAGGTTGAAAAGTTGAACTAAGATTTGAAGTGGTACTCCTCTGTTTTCATTGGTTACCCTGAAATTACACTTTATGTATGGTTAGTGATGGTACGAAACATTATTAACAGAAGTTATTGTTCCGAAGTAATGTTAACCTTAAATCAAATCATTCTTCTAAGAATTGGTTAAAACTAATTAATAAAGTGCAAAATATAAAATGACCACTAGATAATAAACTTGTAAGTTTTGATGTTGCGTTCTGGTCGATTTGCACGCAGTGTGTATCTTGTGTTTGCTGTCTATCTTTCGTATTTTGTCTGAGGTACCATGTATATATGGCATTATCGCTGTATATTTAGGATCTTCTGTTGCATTATCTTGTTCAAAGTACCTTTGCATAAAACCAAACCTCGTCAGAAAAGAAGCATTTTAAATAATTAGCGGCGCGTAATTCATGCATTACAGAAATTTTGTAACAAACTTGTAAAATAATCCTTACTTAAATTGTTTTGTAATCAATGAAATAATTTAAATGTGAACCTGGTTGTTGCAATAATTGCTTCAACGACTTGTGAAGACTGCAGTTAGGTGTAAACTTACTGATAGAACAAATTTTTTTCAATTAATAATACTCTTGAAGGAAAAATAAGACACACAAAGAAATAAAAGCACAAACTCGTAAATTCCATTAAATTCCGAAACGCTTTCTTTTGCTATGAAATTAGTCAAGGAGAAGTTAATGTTTGATAGCCGCGTGAAAAGAAAAAGGAAAAAAAAGATTGTTTTATTTTTTGGAATCATATATGAAGGGTATGTAGTCACCTCAAAAAGTTGTATGAAGGAATCGAGGAACAACATAATTAGGCAGATTGTGGAGAAATCCATACAATATAATACGGTATTATCAATATACTTGTAGAAAATGACCACGAACTCTAACATCATAATAAGAACTCTGCAAGATATGAAGGAAGGTGACCCCGTGGAGGACGGAGTAAAAAAAGGAGACACGTTTACTCCGGTCTGATAACGAATAGGATAATAGACAACTTCGAACTAAACAGAATACTAAGTGTAAGATGATCTCGAAAGAACCAAGACGTTATAAATTAGAAAAAGGAGAATCAGGAGTAGAACAGGTAATGCAATTCAAATACCTTGGGGTTGGGATCACAAGTTATCGTAGTCTACTTGAAAAAGCAAACTCAAACACAAAAAGCAGTCTAGGTAGCAGGAGCCTTTGAAGATACAACCTGGCGAAAAAAGTTCATGAGAATGGAGGAATAAATGAAAATATAATGAGCTATGGTTTGATCCATATTAACATTCGTAATGAAAAAAAAACATAAACTTGAAAAGTTAAAATGGAATGAATGTAGTCATTCTTGTGTCGTAAATAAGTGCGTATATGCTGCTGCCTTCACTGTGGTAATAAAAAAGTAGACGCAAGACTTGCGCTTGCGATCTCAAAATTAACCCGAAAACATACCGATATTATTTCGATTTTCAGAAAAACTGCGGAAGATTCCTATATCAATAATTAAACGACTTTTTATAATTGTGCAAATTCTACTGCTTCCTGAATATAATATGTATCATCAGTAAATAATAATGCGATTCAGATTCCGACGTTAGTAAACTTATTTGTATTTCAGTTTGTATTATTATTTCTATAAATTTAAAATTTAAATACATGGAACTCGAACCTAGAGATGTGGCAACAATGTATAAATATATCAGTATGTTTAAGAAATGCATTTAAATATATCTATAATGAAATAACAACTGATTTTATAATTGCTATTTTCAATTTTAAATATTAATCTTTGAACAATTTTAACGAATCCGATATGTCAGAATACCTTTTTATGTGTATATTTAAAATTTAAATTCATATAATTACAATCAAGAATGCAAATTCGGTAAACTTTTCAAGGATTACTATTTTAATCAAAAATAGTTTTCTCTTGCTTTATTTATTACATAATTACCACCTTTCATTATTTTTAGTTTAGTTTATAGCTGCATGCATTTTTATTGCATAAAAATGTTTAGGTATGCTAGCAAATAATATATACAAAGTATGACTCTTGTAATTAATAATAATTAATTTAATAATTTAAAATTATCGACCCGCATTCAGCATTTGAAAAGGTATCTGGCGTTACACGGTTTTAATTACACGTTGGTTAGAGTTTTACTTGTGTAACGTTACATCATGAGATTGTTTATATTTTGTTCTCATAAAAAAACTAAACTAATCATACGGTCTGACGTCACGACCATTTTAGGCCTCGCAATGAATTTTTAATTGTCTGTAGCGTATACGAAGGGCTAACATTTTTATTTTTTTTAAACTAATGTTTTTGTTATGTTTCCTTGGGTTTTTTAGTATATTTTCATCTAAATTTTTCGTTCAATGTCACTATTGATGTGAAATAAAACAAAAGGCTGGTTTGAGTTGTATGTTTTTTTTTTTACTTTTAATCCATTGTTACTAAAACAACCTTATCCCATGCGATTAAAAGTGGCACTTTGGTTTTTAAAATGAAAGAGTAAAGTATACCTCTTAATCTCTACGGTGCAAAAAATATAATTGTGAATTGTAAAAGTATTTGTGACAAATGCATTTGTTTGTCGAACTTAATTACTGTCAATATATTGAATTGGGGAATTTTTGGAATATTATATTATTGTTGGTATTTCTTTATACAAATCTGCTACAATAAAAGTAATCTACTGTATCGAACAGAATCCTTAATGCATACCAAAAAAATATTCACCGTCAAAAACCCTCAGCCCCCTTTAGGATGCATGAAAACGACAAATGTAAATATTATTTAAGGTATACAAATTTAGAATATGTTAACCATTATTTTTACTGTTTGAATTATCAGTAAATACTAACATGCTTTATACCTATAGTAAGATTTTGTCATGACTTTCCCTTTTTTAACCGCTTGATGGAAAATTGCTAGAAAACGGTAAATCGTGTTTGATTTAGTGGATACCTACTATCTATGCTCTTGTTATTATTTTTCTTCTTTAAGGTATGCATTACGAAAAAATAAAAATTACATATCCAGCTGTTGTGTAGCTCTTATCTTCCTAGAGTCATGTCCATAGGTCAATAGAACCCGCCTACTTGAGACGAGTTTTCTAACATAGAATGGAAATTTGCATGCGAACGGTGTCTTTGGAGACATGTTTTTTTACCTCAGGATGTCCGTCACCCCGTGTTCATCTGTATTGTGGCAGTTTTACGCTCTTATTTACGGGACTCTTGGGAGGTTCCCGCGTCCTTTTGTTATCATATAAGACTCGAAAATCTTTTTTAGAAATTTTTCGATACAATGTGGAAAACTCAATGAAGTTTTTGAATACGTATTGGTCAGCATGTTCACATTTATCACGTACCGCACTTGGACCTTTTTACTTAGTGGGAAACACTGCAACTTATTTTTAGAAAAATGTTTGCAATCAGTCGGAAAATTAATTATGTAATAAGAAACTCACATGCACGCACTTCCAAACTAAATGTTTCTGATGAAGAAACTCGCTAAAATTGGCATGCATGCTCGCATAAACTAATTGTTGTTAACGCTTTTACTTAATTAAGCCACTGCCTTTCACTAGCATTACGTAATACTTCAAACTTTTCTTTGTGGAGATTACTGATGAGATATCTAACCAGTTTCGTTTCACGTTTTCATCGACATTCTAATTCAAACAATAAATTTACTAAAACTTTTTTATTTTAACACAGTAAGTATAATCATACAAAAACAAGAGTTATATAACAGCTTATCTATTTCATCATGTAACATATTAAACAGGTAGGTAGTAAAAAACTTAGGCAGTAATATATCATTTAATGTAAAGTATAAAAATGTTAGAGTAATAACCTCAAACGTGCAAATGAAAATTCTGTAGTTGCTTGCCGTTGTAGATGTAAGACTGCATTCCTTTTCAAGACTGGCAAGTGATCCTTTTTCCGGTGTCGTCCAAAGAAGTCGAAATACTCCCCATGTCCATTGTTATTGTCGCTGTATGGCCAACCTTAAACGATGCTAGCATCTCAATTCTTCGTACTAGGACTTGTTTAGTACTCGCACTTTTACTTTAGTTAATCGTACAACATGCGACTGCATAATTCGTGAAATTTTTCAATCATATTTGAGTAATTGGTCTCGAGATGTCGCTTTAACTTAAGTTGAGAGCATACACTCGGTCGCTAGAACTATTAAATAGAGTACACACTACGTGTGTACACTAAAACTAAACGGGAGCACTTCGGGACCGGGGTCTTAAAACCGTTGACTTTTTTCTGAGATGTTTACTGGTCGATTGTTATTTAGAAACTCAATTGGTTAGGTAATTCAATTCAACACAGTTTTTTAAATATTTAGAAAATTTAACTATCCATGTATATATATATATATATATATATATATATATATATATACGATTATAGTACAAATTACAATGATATAAAATATACAACGTATTGTGTTGTTTGTGGTGCGCTGTTCAGAAATCTTATTCCTCTTCGGGGCGTGGGATGTACGGTGTGATATTGCGGCATCGTGGTGTTACATTGGTGGGTTTCCAAAAAACGTCCTCGAGTGGATGATGTAGTTGGTTGTGGTGTGCTCTGATCTGCTCTGTTGTCGCTCGGCTGATGTAGTTGATGCTGCTGCCTCGGATGGAAATAGAAAGAAAAACGTCATCACAAATTCATGCTCACCGATACCAGTGCCATTATTGTGCGGTAAGACAATGGGATTACTGTATGGTGTGGCGATAGAGAGTATGTAGAAAAATGATTTAGGACAGGAAATGATCAAAAAATAAATCGATACTAAATGCACTTATCCGAAGCATTCCATTTCATTGTCGTTCCGGAGAGCGCTTACTTAAAAGGTGCAAACACCTTGCGTGAGGATTATTTCTCACAGGTCAGCCACAGTTGCGCCTTAGCTAATTCCGCTGCCATATTGCGGAATGGAGTCGCTGCCTTCGGCACTTCTGACCTCTCATTACCGCTCGTTGTCGTATTCGCGTAACTAACGTCATTTTCGGCACCGAAAAATTATATTCTTTAGACCACGAAAACAATGAAAGTAAACGCTAAGGGATTTTTTAAAAATTGAGATGCACCAACAACTTGTTTTGTCTAATAAATTAGTGATGGTAATGATACATGCACCCGTGGATCATATGTACTGAATTTAATTCGGTCCAAGGCATTATTATTTTTGTAGATGGCCAAAAGAAAAAGGAGTGCGCTTTAATTTATGTCATTTTAAAATCCATTCAATTGAGAGGTTATGCGGCAGTGGTTCAGTGAAATCTGATGAATATTTGGAAAAATGTGTGGCGACTAAAACCACTACAGATAAGAACGAGGCAGAAATTCGCATTGTTGGTGACGACCCCTTTATAATAAAATCCGAATCTTCTACGACCACTACTAGGTAAGACCGTCTGAAAGTAATCCGACCATTAGTATTCAATAAACATCACTTACAAACCTTTATGAATTATGGTTGCTCTCCAGCAGGTGATCGAAAAGTGTTTAAGTGTTAAAAGGAAACTGTACTGTGCGTTTGTAGATCTGGAGAAAACATACAACAGAGTGAATAGGGAGAAGCTGTGGGAAATATTAAATGAAAATGGCGTAAATAGGTGTAACAAACGGAATAAGAGCAGTATACAACGGTAGCCGGGAATGTGTTAGGGTGAGGGGAGGTGTGAGTGAATACTTTAAAATTGAGCAAGGAGTGCGACAAGGCCGTGGTTGTTCAATGTATACATGGATAAATGTGTTAGACAAGCATGTACCGATACATACAGTGTAATGGTTGGTGACGTAAATGTACGACTTATGGCGTATGCAGATGAGAGTTTTATTAAGTGACAGTGCGGATGAACTACAAACCGCTCTGAGGAAGTTTGATGTAGTCTGTGCGAGCATAGACCTAAAGGTAAACGTGAACGAAACTAAGTTGTGGTGTTCAATCGGGAAGGTGGAAATGAGAGTATTTACGCTGTGGAGAGTGGAGCAAGTGGAGCAGCGATTGAAAAATGATGCAAGATGATACGCGCAGCAGTTGGTGATTACATTGCGCGTTACACATAAATATTGTTATTAGGTATATTAGAATTATATTTTTCTTTGCCTGGCTACGATCGACTGGACTAATAGCCGTGATCGACCGGTTGGCCACCCCTGTTTTGTACAAGCCCTTAAACGTTTACGTTACAAGCTATGGCTGGGCAACTATTGGAAATAGTGACAAAAGTTGTTGGTTCCTTTTTTTAGAAGAAAATCCTTTAGTTTTTGATCAAATGCTTCTTTTTATAAATACGAAAAACGCAAAACCTGTTACTTTAAGCAAACCCATCGAAGAAAAACCTTATCCTTCACTTTTTTTATTGCTTTATTTTTTGAAAACAAAAGGCAAGGCTTCTTTTTATAAATACGACCTATTACGTAACTGCAAGTATTAAACATTTAATTTGAAATATCGTTTATATGACCACGTTCCCAAGTAACTCTCGTACCACAATAAAAAATGCAAACGTGGACTACCATAATTAGGTCATTTATGACCCAATTGTTTTTAATATATAATTTTTAAATATTTATGTACTTTCGATGGCTCGGATTGTTTTCTTGGAAATTCCTCTATCATCCTGACTTATTCTTTCGCACCTTCGTCAATTTGTTATGTTTCTAAACCTATTCCCAATTCTTGCAAGACTATTTTTCTTCTCCTTCTCTGTGAAACATTTCCCGTCCAGGTTTTATTTTTAGTTGAAATAAATTTTTATTTGAATTAAATAGGCTTGATGAGGTTAAGTGTTGCATCATGTGTGATAGGTAAACACTGAAACTACTCAAATTAAAAACTTGCGGAATGATGGTTCAACCCGTCAATGTGTTATTTTGGGAAAGAACTACCAAGAAAACCCAATTTATGCATAAATAAGTAATTGTACAAGTACATTAGTAAATTTAATAACACAAAAAACAATGAAAGGGTTCAATATATAACAAATCACCATTAAATCAGGTTAAAGTGCGTACAAAATTATAATATTAAAAAAATAAATAAAAACCAGTTTAGTCACACATGGACACAATAAAAAAAACCAATGTAATCACACCCACAATTGTGTCATAAATAAATCAGAATAAAAATAGTAATACCAAACATGTGGCCCTCTAAAGGGCAAATTTCGATACATATAAAATATAACAACAGTAAAATTACACAGGCAAAATAAGTTAACTGCGATGCAAAGGGCAACAGAAAATAGGCATGGAATTTATACGTACACAATGGTTTAGCGACAAATAAAGCACAAAATACATACGTACAATTACATTAAATTACACATAACGAGAAATTAGTTCGCAGGAAAACAATTCTACTTAAACAAACTGACACAAAAAAAACTCATTAAAACAAAGCCTTGCAAGGGTATGTGCAAATAAATCATAACAACGTGACCGATGCACAAGCTCGAGTGTTTGCGTTAGAAAAATACAGCGTCCCTTTCTCAGGTTACAAATCCATCTATACAATACTGTAAAAACAGTAAAAATAGAATTCGAAGTGTTTTAATGGTCATCTGGACCCTTGCGTATGTAGATCAATCGGCAATTGCCTATTTACAATATTACCGAAAGCTATCCTTTGCACGTTTGTCCATGCCCACTTCTACATATAATTATAATCAACAATGCTAATTCGCCCAAGTACATGAGCGAGGGAGCCCTGTACTGTCTGACGCTAACCCCTTTATTTTTAACAGATATTAATGTAATGAGCCTGTGTGCGTAATAAGATATTTTTTGTAAGGCAATGCTTGATTTTTAATACGTTACATGGGCTTGTAAAATGATTTGCTGCGAGCTTTAATTTATATTAAAATACCTATTACCCTCCACTTGAATAGATTCCCTTTTGTTAAACACTTTACCACAACACAAGTTAGGGTACGTGGTTTAAACTCGAGGCAACGACTATTAATGATAGATTAATTTTTGGAAAAACTTACATTAAAACCTACACAAAAAGAAAAGAATGAATTACCGTTTTAGTTTTTCTAAAAGATGCACGACAAAATATTTATAGACCTAATGGTTTACAATGGGAGTTTCTAATTAAAACAATTAAAGCAGTATATTTACTCTCGAAAATCAAAAGTAATAATAAAAACAAGAAATTGTTACGTGGTAAAATTTTTCCACATTCCTTACTTCATTTTAAAAATATGCATTCGTCCCTAACAAACCCTACATTTAGGTCTCGAGTTTCAAAGTACCAACAAAGATATCTTTTGATCGCGGCGTGTACCGACACAATTAATTATTAAACTATTGACATTTTTACATCAAGAAGGTGCGTGTACAAAGATTCAGCGATTCGTTATACTCCTTCAATCAAAGCAGTTCTAGCGGACATCTTTTTCTACACAAACATGTGTTTTTTTTTCCTTTTCCAACCCTTACTCAAATATCAATATTTCTTACATAAACCACATATAATAAAATATCACGAAAACATTAGCAACTTACGACTTATTATCAAGGTATTTAAACCCGTAAATTATCCTTTCTATTGCGGTAACAATCACGATTTAAAATGTTTATTACAATATAATTTTCGCGGTCCGCTACCTACAGTGTTTCTGCCAAAATGTCTGCCTCTCTGATTTCAATTTTTAGAATTAGAACTAGCTTCTTCGTCTTCTTCTCCATCTGCAAATGTATTACTTGTTACCTAGATATTGATTCAAACTTATTATATTGTTACGAATTGTATCGCTCATTTCGTCCTCTACATCTTCATCTGAATCATTTGAAGAACTGTCGCTGTAACTTGCCGAATTTATAGTGAGTTCCTCATTATTTGAATACGAATAATCACTTTCCATACATTCCTCAACATCGTTATCACTACCATCGAGTAAGGTAGCGTATGCAACAGGCTCAGCCTCTTAACTCCTTTTCAGTGAACGGTCTTTTATTTTCATTCATTATTGCACTTTACACGTCGATACACACTTTATAACACTGAAATAATGCTGCTTACGCAGCTTTCATGTCGATGTGTACAACTCGCATAGGCCTGTACAGACTTGGATGGTAATATAGTGCCCAAACGTACAGCACCGAAATCGGGTCATTCGTGACCCTACCAATATTTATATTGATTTTTGTAAAACCATGTTTAATACAGGGTGTTTCATAGGTAAACCGACATACGTTACCCGCAAATAAAGGGCACTTGGGTGATTCGAAATAACCTAGGTTTACTGGATCTAACACTTCATAACCGAGATATAGAGTGTTTTATCAATTTAGTCCGATACTTTTATAAGCCATAACTTTGGAACCACCCTGTATATTTTTTTCATATTTGGTACAGGTATATGGCTTCAAACGCCCAATCGTCCACTGCAAAAATTTGAGTCAAAATCCAGGTCCGTCTTTAGAAAAATTTTTAAAATTTGATAATTCCCAAAACAACGCCCGTATATCAGATTTTTAAAATTGGACCGAATATTTTAAAAGTACGGAAAAAAATAAGTTACACTGAAATATATTTATGCGCATTTAATTCTACTAATAAAATTTATAAAGCCAAAATTCAATAAATGGATTATTAACATTTTCCTGAGCCTTAACTTTAGAAGCGTCCTGTAGATTTCTTTCATATTTGGTGTAGGTGTATTGTAAAAGCCCAGTGGGCTACTATGAAAATTTAAGTTAAAATCCAGGAGATTTTTACTAGTGCAGATTATATTCTACTACTCAAATTATTAAAGTCAAAATTCGTTAAATGCGTTATTGCTGCACCATAACTTTAGAACCATCCTATAGATTGTAAGAACTTAAACCTTTAACGTTCTCTGGTAGCTATATTTGCCACCATCGATTTTAATTTTAATTGAATTTGTTTGATGCAAGGAAGCTCCTTGGTAGCTGTAGATACCGAGCAATAGCATATTTTCTTCGTAAAAGCTTGTTTTAACACGTAAGGTAGCATTAGCTACCAGTGTCCATTCCTGCAAATTGTGTGTAGTGCCACTTCAATTGTTTATAAAACTTTATTTAGTGCAAATTATTATCCTACAAGATAAGGTAAATAATTTGTAATGTGTCAGTAGACAATTTATAATAATTCCGTAGTTATTATACATTTTATTATTGAAGAAAAGCTAAATGTATTTTCATGTTGGGACATAACCTAAAATTAGCCTTCTCTTTTACGTTAAAAATTAATTACTAATTCTTCACTAAATAGTATTATTGTGATTGCCGTCAAAGCACAAAATATGAGAACAATAAAACAGGTATGTTAGATTTGCTTTTTTAGTATGTCAGACAAGCAGCCGCTAAACGAAGAAGAGTTTTAACAAATTCTAGATAATTTGAGTGACATTGAATATTGTAATTCAGAGTTTGATGGGGATGATGAAGCTGAAGATGATTTGCCTCGTAAATCCTCCACTTTATCACAAAGATCAGCCTCGCAGTCTTTAGCAAGTGAACAATCTGGAACTTTATCTATGAATTTAAGAAAAAAAGTATATGCCTATCTCGTTGGAAGTCTATAACAGTGATGGTAAATTTGACCATGACGATTCAGATGCATAATTATTCAAAAGGGCTACATGGAATTTGTAAAAGGATATTACAGCACGAAGAAGAAAATGATGAAGGAGAGGATGAAGAAGAACCAGTAGCTTCTTTACAAGACCATTCAACCGCAGTTCCTTCATCTGCACCCTCTACACCTGGGTATACCTTTTCGTGGTTGAAGCATGATGATGAGGTACTGAAGTTCCAATCATACAACTTTACGGAATCCTCAAAAGTAAACGTAGAAGTCACTACTGGCAAGCCTATACATTATTTACTTTGACATATACTGTATCAGTCCAACCCATATGCCACACAGCATAACTCCGAGCTAGGATTAGATGAAGAGGAGCTTCATGCATTTTTGGGAGTCCTGATATTGATGGGTTTTCACAGCGTTCCCTCTCTTAGATTATACTGGTCATCTAACGAAAATTTTCATGTTGAACGAATATCAAAGGTATTTACATTGAAAAGGTTTTTAAAAATATTAAGAAACTTACATCTCAATGATAACAAAAAAATGTCCTCTCCAAAGTCTCCTACATATGATACAAGCTTAGACCATGGGTGAATCATCTAACAAACATGTTTCATATTGCTTTTACACCTTATAGAAATTTGTCTATCGATGAAAGTATGTGTGCATTCAAAGGACGTACAAGCAATATATGCCAATGAAACCTATAAAGAGGGGGTTTAAAATATCCAGGAGATTTGCAGAATGTTAAAATATACCAAGGAAAAATTCCGCTTGCGGTACTCTAAGGCAAGATAGAAAAACGTTCCCAAAAAACTTTTTATCGTCCTACAAAGGCTGTTTATTTGCGATCAAATGATTCAATTATTTTTAATTTAGCTTTCCGAGTTTTATTTTATTTTTATTTCTTTGTCGTTTAATTTAATATTTATTTATCAAATCTGTTTTATTGTCGGGAACTGTGACAACTTAATCGTTTCCATCCTCTAAGTTTCTTTTTTTTTTATTCAATTGAAGGGTAACAATAAATAACGATAATGGCCATGTTAGCTCTCTCGACATTAATTGTTTACTTTTAGGATTAATTAATTACAATTAAGATCAAACATAGTAACAAAGGTAAATGTTAGCTTAAATTTGAATTTGCAGTCAAGGAAAAATATTGTACAAGACAATATGCAATACACTGTTATAATTAAACTTAGAATCACGTATAGTATCAAAAACAAAATTGGATCAACCTTCAAATTGGAAAACAAAGAAAAAAAAATGTTCAGAAATTTACCACTTAATACGGATCTGCCCTGTATAGTGACATCCTTTGTATTTTTATATTTGACAAAATTCTACTGTTTAGATCATTATTATTTTTGTTTATTAGTAATATTCAAACCGATATAATCTATTCAGTACCTTTCTGCTTGTATTTAGATTAGATTGTACCCTAACGCGCCTTGCTATCATTTATTTGAGAAAAGAAATTATTTAATTACTTTTATTTAGAATTGCGATTACAAATTAGAGCCAGTTATTTGTTTATTTTCTCTATTTATTTGCTTTTTTTTACTTTGGATTACGGATTCGATCTAGTTATTTATTTTTTTATCATTTAAACTAATTAAATAGTTCATTACAAGGATGAATCACATCTGGTATTTTTCCTACAAATACAATCCGCGCGGCCCAAGAATGCCTTGTGTCGCGCATGATGTTCGTGCATTCGGCCGCACTCGTTAACGCAATAGCGACTAAAAGCATTACCAGTGGCGTCGGTGTCGCGTTTTCAATTATTCGTCACCAAACCACAAGAAATTTTAAAATATTTTATTTATTTGAATTACATATGGACAGTAATAGTTTAAACATTTATAAAATAAAAAAATAACCATGTTGACAAGTAATAAATTTTATATTTGGATTACAAATGAACACAACAGTTTAAACGTTTATGAAAATCAAAAAAGTATAAGTTCGATTTTTAATTATAGAAAGAGAATAGGCTGCATTTTAAGAGTATTATTCAGGATTGAAAAAAAAATATATTTCTTAGGTAATCAATTTTTATATTTCCATACACTTTGGGGAAAAGTTACTCAAACGGCGATAATTACCTACTATAATAATATTAAATACTACTAACAAATAAGTCACACAATCATTCATCACTAGACCAGCCACTTTCAGTTTTTGAATCGTCCTCCAAATTTATCACCAATTTTTCGACTTGTACGTCATTCAGTATTTCGTTCTCTAAATATTTTTTTTCGTGGTCGATTACCTTCTTACAGCACTTTTGCCAGTTTTCTTGAGTAACAGCCGCTAATTCTTCTTCTTCTTCTAACGTGGTTGAAGTTAAAGGTGGTATTTCTCTTTGCAACATTATTTTTCACTTGAGCCCAAATCAACTCAATCAGGTTTAAATCCGAGTGATAGGGAGGTAGTCGCAACACCGTATGTCCTTCATTACTTAATATACAATCAAACTTGTACGTTATATGTTCCTTTTTGTGTAGCTTAATTATTTCATGAAGTTGTGGTCTGTACATCAAAGGAATGAACGGTATCTTTTTCTCTATTAACCACTTCAGCATATCTGCCTTTTTCGAATTACTTGTTGGAGCACGATCCACCTGAACATTATGGTATGGCGCATTATCAATAACCAAAACCGATTGTGGAGGCAAGTTTGGTAACAGTTTCTCACGTAACCATTTTTCGTAGTTGCTACCATTCATCTCGTCGTGATAGTCTCCGCTGCTAGTTCCTGATTTAAATATCAGACTACAACCTGGTAAAAAACCGATTTCACCTTCTGCATGTACCACAATCATTCTTTCTACTTTGGAAATTGCAGACAGCAGTCCGTTAGTTGTGCCATCACTCCACGACGTTGATTGTGTATGTCCACTATGAACATATGTTTCGTCCATGTAGATAATTGAACGATTTAATTCTCGGTAGAATTGAATTTTTTGTAAGTAATTCTTAGAGCCCTTATATCGTTCTTCTCTATTAAAAGCTTTCTATTATTCTCAGTTCGATGCCATTGAAATCCCAGGTCTTTTAATATAACACGTAAAGATGTAGCACCACCGTGCCAACCAAAGTCCCCGTGCACCCTCGGTCTTGTGAAAATTATATACTATATTGCGAAAAAGGCTCCTTTGGAGTTGAAAATCTTGGTTTTCCCTCTTCTGTTGGACCTTCACCCTCTTTAATAATATTTGCCACTGATCTAACAGACACTTTTGTTGCTTCAGACACGGTTTCTTTTAATTGTTTCAAGGTATATGTGGGGTGTAAGTTTTTCAAATAACTGTACACATTATATATCACCTCACGCGTTTAATCACTTATTACTTGGCCACTTTTTCCCAATGTAGAACTCATATTTCTACACTCGCTTTTAAATCACAGTTGAAAACGAACTAACTAATAAAAACATTTTTGAATATTTGCTAATCTGTTGTTAATGATACTAAGGAATGTCAACTATTAGGATTTCTTTAATGAGAATTTAAGCAAATGCCATTAGCATTACATGCGCCGCAAAACTACTTATTTATTTTACTATGTATTGTGAAAGTATTTGCTGTTTATACATATTTGTCTAATAAATTTGAGTATTATGAGCTTTAAAATTCACATAGGACATAAAATGGTTCACTGTCGTTTTGTTGCAATAATTGTAATAAAGTTAAATTAACAAGTACGTATGTAAATTAATAACAGAAATAAATAATTAATTAGTGTAATACATGATAATAAACGGAACGCGCTTTTGGTGGCGAAGCCTCTGACATGCCGCTTAAGAGACTTGAAGCATTCAACGTTCAGGCATTCTTTGGCCGCGAGGACTGTACGTATTTATGATTTCTTTCTTTACCCCGCGCTACTGAGACATAAAATAAGTTATTTTTTATTAGTTCTCTATAATTCATTGTTATTGCAAAGAATTTTACCTGTTTGAGTTCAATCCATAGACAAAAGGGTAGTATTTATTTACGCTTTAAGTTTACTTTACAATTTTACCGGTTTTAACAATAACATCTGGTATGGGTTTAAAAGAGCCGTATTTTTTCGTAGAAAATCAATACTATAGCAATCCTAAATGTTATTTTCGCGCCTATTTCAACTAAAGACCATTTACACGTTACAGAACTTCTACTGGTTAGATTATTATTATCTTTGTTTATTATTAATATTCAAACCGTCGTGTACAAAAATCTGTTCAAAAGCTTACGCTTACCCTTATTTTATTGATTTCGAAGTTGTCATTTTAACACGTATTTATTTCACTTCCGAAAGCTAGAAGCGGAGCAACCTTAAACACGTTCTATCTTAAACACATCCTATCTTTTATAAGTAAGTAGTGTTAAGCAATAATAATCCATTTATTGAATTTTGGCTTTAAAAATGTTATTAGTAGAATGAAATGCGCACTTATAAAAATATTTCAGTGTACCTTATTTTTTTTCCGTACTTTTAAAATATTTGGTCCAATTTTTTAAAATCTGATATACAAGGTGCTGTTTTGGGAATGATCAAATTTTAAAAATTTTTCTAAGGACGGACCTGGCTTTTACTCAAATTTTTGCAGTGGACGATTGGGCCTGTACCAAATATGAAAAAATCAACAGAGTGATTCCACAGTTATGACTTATAAAAGTATCGGACTACACCTTATATCTCAGTTATTAAAAGCGTTAGACCCCGTAAACCTAGGGTATTTCGAATCACCCAAGTGCCGTTTATTTGCGGGTAACGTATGTCGGTTGACCTATGAAACACCCCGTATAATGATGAATTTTATTGGAAACTGTTGCAAATGTTCTCAAAGGAGCATTCCTAGACGCACAAATCATAACAAACAAAAATAAAAAATATATAAATAAAAATATTAATGTTGGGTCATTTGTAATCCAGTTTAAGTGGTACAAGGGTTTAATACTCTTTTAATCCGAGATTCCTAATTTCTCTCTTATTCTACTTTAAAAATGTGTGTAGCATTTATTTTTAGCAAAGTCAATAATTTGCTGTTGTTTCTGTTTTGTATCACACGTGAAGGTTATAAATTATTCTCCAGTAATCAAGTATGCAAGGCTATGAGAAATGAATCTAAAATTTGTAGGCATGGTCTGGGAACAAATTGAAAACAATTGCAATTGTATTAGAAAAAAAAAGCTTCATATTTTGATGTAAAATGAGAAACAGTATGATATATGATATTTAACACTACGTATATTGCAAAATGTTTGAGATTTCCCTTTAAATAACCATATAGCATGGCGATAGTTGTAATGTACTATATATCATAAAATGAAGGTTGATTTATGCAATGGAAATATGCCCATGTTTTTTTATTAAGAAAAACCTAATGTATATTAGAAATAAAAAAAATTGGCAGAATTTAAGACTTCCCAATTAAACGAAATTCTTAATTGGCTTCATCGCGTGTAACGGATATGTGCAAAGTAACTTAATTGCATAGACACATATATCGTATAATTGTTTGGAATTGATAGCAAGGGGTCATTAAACGATAAATTTTGGAGGTTTGTATTTTTTTAATTTGTTCACTTCTTTGTTTCAAGTTTAAAAAAACGGTGTAATACAACACTCTTTCGTTTTTAATGTTGTTACTCGCATCATTTACAAAGTGTTAAAATTGAATTGAAATTTTTAAAAATTTTATGGATACTTTCTAATACATTGTTTGTTTTCCATAGTCATTGAAAATGTAACAAACGTCTAAAGAGTTTCTATTGTATTCTATTAAATTAATAAGTAAATGATTTATGTTCGTTACTCCCAGGTTTTAATTTTTCTTGAAAAGTGTTACAGATAAGATAAACTGACTAAATCATATCACCTGGTTTTTATCTGGCACTTAATTGTATTTTAGTTTAATTTTAATACATATGGATAACTTTTTTATGTTGAAAATGTTTAATGTTCAGTTGGGATCTTTAGTAGATATTAACATAAAACTTTCTAATAATTATTATTCACAGTACTTGTATATGTTAACCGTGAGTAGAGTTATTAAGCATTATTACATTATTGTAATCTGAAATAAAAAAAGGTTTCTGCAATATTATAAAGGAATTTCTCATTACTCACAACGTTAATGATCATTATTGGCATCGAGTTATGTTATTAGGTATCCATGATCATGAAGTCAAAATAAAAATTAAATATTTACCCACAGAAAAGCTTTCTGATTTTTAGGAAAAAAAACCTAAGTAACAAATATATTCAAATAAATAAAAGAGTATGCAAATTTGAATGATTATTCTACTTTCTGTACTTGCTTACAAAGTACATACATCAAACACTTTCATGTTTGTAAATTGTACGAGTGTTAATATTCTGAAATGTACATTTTTGGCTATTTATACAGGGTCTCTCACAAATATATAGTTGCTTAAAATGAAAATAACTTTACACGTTAGAATTCCAAACAAATAGTTTATTTTGTATTCTCAGAATAGTTATTTGTATTACAAGGCCAGAAAATTTGTGTTTGTGAGCGCAAAACATTTTATGGCAGAGTGTGTTACGTGCACAAATGGATTGTGGTAGAAAAGGAAAAAGTGTGCGGTAACCAGTGGCGGTAAGCAAACGGAGCCCCCCCCACACAAAACATTGAACCATCTGATAGTAAAGGTAAATGCGCAAACACTTCGTTTAAATTTTTACACTTAATGGTTCTACATTTAAGGTTTTAAAACAATATACCTATGTACTTATAAAATATCAGTATAATAATAGTCCGTTAAAAATAATCAGTTTTTATTATAATGTTCTACAAAGTGTAGGGGAAGGAGGGGTAAGATGACGATAGTAAGCTTATTATATTTTTTTCTCCACGTGATTTCAACATAACATCTTGTTTTTTATCTTAAAGTCATCGTTATACATTTACATTCAAATGATATTTTTATTCCTTTAATATTTCCATGTTTTCATACTTTTTTCTACCTTAACGATGTGATGTCAAAATCGTCATCTTACCCTCACTTGCGGGTAAGATGACTTTACTAGGTGGGTAAGATGACGAATGCAAAATAGTATTCTTATAAACGTATTTTCACAAAAGTCACAAACGTATGCTTTGCGCGTTGCCTCTGCTGCAGTCAGACCAGTACAGGCGGCATGGACCCACTACCGACAAAAGGAACAGGCGTACCAAACTTCATCTTTACCAGAATCGTTGCAAATTAAGTAAAGTTCTTCTCTATCGCCCACATAATCGTTATCATCTTCTTTCTCCATATAAGTGATTGATATGGAGAAACCAGATGATATCGTGTCATCATCGAACTTTCAACTTGTCTGACATGTTTCGGTTTTTGACTCTTCTGTACTCCCTTCTTTTTTTGATTTTCAGCTTTTTTCTTTTAGTTTTCTTCCTTTCTGATACGATTGTTTTCTTTATTCTCTTTTTTGGTTTTATTCGCCGCTCCTTTATTTTGTAAGGCATCCTTAACAGGAGTACTAGTTGTGTGTAGTGATGATAGCTGTTTCCTTTGTTTTTTTTTCTTTGCAAGCAGTACGAGGCAAAGAAGGTAAACCAGATGATTTTACATTAGACGGCCCAGCTACCGCAACACCAAGGGTAGCTGATGAAGTATACGATTGCAACAGTGTTCACACTCGCTAAAGGAGGTTCGAAAGGCTTATCTGTAGTCATTTATGGCTCAAAGTCACAATCCTCAAATATTTGACAATTCAGAGGGACTATGCCGGTTGACTTAAATCCTTGCACTGTATTTTTTATTGTGGCAACGTTGACATAGGCCACTCTGAATATTCCTACCACATCTTTAATGGTAATTACTTTTCCTAGATATTGCATCAATTAATCGTTGCATGCTCGGCTATAAGCGATCTTAAAAGGTCCGTAAAAAGCGACGTCCAACGGTTACATGCGGTGACTTCTGTGCGGGGGAAACCGAGCACAGTAATATAGTTTTCTCAACATACATTAACTGCCTGTAGAGTCATGTGGAACGAATGGTTGTCCATAAAAAACAAAATGGGGTTTTCCTTACACGGTCTGGCGTTTTTTATAAAGCGTTGTAAGCATTCGAGAAATGTCTCTACGTTCATCCACCCTGACTCATTACACACGTCCCAAGATCCACGTGGTGCATCGTTTAAGAAATGCTATTGCATTCTGACTCTTGGGAAGATGAAAAATGTAGGAACATAATGGCTCACAGCACTAAAACAGCACGCCACGGTGACATTACTACCCTTTTCCGCAGAAGTTACTTTGATAACTCTACGGGTTCTTGTTGGACTTAGCACGTTCGGAGTCTTAGTAGGCACCGTAGGACAGCCAATCTCATCTATATTGTACATTTGATGTGGGACGAAATTTGTTTTGGCTAAAATTTCCTGATGTAGAACAAAACATGATTCCACATTTGTTCTTTTAAAGGCTGCCAATCTCGCCGCGAAGTAACTTTAGGCTTTCTCAACGCAAACTTAAATGTCGCCATAAAACTTTGGATAAAATCTTTTCACACCTTTTTCTTGTCTTTATGAAGGCGGCGAGGTATCTTCAACGTTTCGGCGTAATCATAAACAATTTTCGAAAACTGTTCTAGGGTTACGTCAAATTCCCTTTTATTTAGGTCTGTCACATATTGCTTTAGGTTTTCCAGTTGCTCATTGGTAAATGTGCACCTGAATCTTCCGGCAGTAATAGGCATAGTCTAAAAAAATACAATTTGTGGTCTAAACCCGTATACTCTATAGAATCTCATAAATATTCACTGCGTTATAACATAGGTAAGCCTATGCTCAGAAAAATGGCTAGTTACCTTCTCAGAACATTTCTTGGTGTAGCGCCGCAAGGTCGCCTCTGGAAGATGTTCTTGCCGTGGCATTAACCCACGCCCCACCCTTCACCTTCGCCACACCCGCGGTCATCGACTCCTTTGTCCAACTCTGCATGTTAGTCTTTCGTTGATAAATTTTACCCAGAACTATTCACTGCAAATTAATCATAAAGCTTTACAATAATTATAAACAGGTAGGATAAGACGACGAATTCGCCATCTTAACCGCTTGGCGAGTTCGCCAACTTGTCCGAGACGACTATTTTTAAATAAATTTTACAACACACAAAAATGGATATGTATTTTAAGCAAACTCCTCTATAAGCTATGGACGTACAACAATATAACCATAAGGAAAATACTCACCTCCAAACAAAAACACTGAAAACACTTAACACAAATGATCTAAAGCTTATGTTGTAGTTCACGAATCTTACAAGCACACGTGGTCAAAACATAAATGGCGTCATCACGTCACAGAAACACGAGGGATTTCACTGGACATAGATTACAAAGAAAGAAGCACTGTGGATGCACAATATATGTTAAGGATTTGGCGCTATCTATTAACCGTATCCCAAATTAAACAATTCGTCCTCTTACCCGACTCGCCGTTTTACCCTCCTTTCCCCTACGTTAAAACTTTACATAGAAAGGTCAATCGGTCCTCTCAATCTTCTTTTCTTTGGCAAAAGAAATTTATTTACTACTTCATATAAGTCTATTTCGCGAGTTTCTTCATTTTCAATGCTTAAAATTGTCAGGTCACTTAGGCGCATTTGTGACATAGTACTTCTCAAGTATGATTTTATTAGCTTCAACTTCGAGAAGCTCCGCTCAGCTGTGGCTACGGTAACGGGTAGAGTTAAATATAACTGCAGAGCAGTGGTGAAGTCTGTAAGACACGATGAAAGGCACATGTTTTCTTCGATTAGCAAGCTTGCAATTTGTTTAATAGTTTTCTTTTGTGCGATTTCTTTGGAAAGTAATGATTTAAAAGAAACTACCTGCTCTTCTAAGTTGTTAGATAGATCAGAAGGATACTTATGTACAAGCGCTCTTGCCTGTTCCCTGATTTCTTCATTAGAGAGATTATTTAGATCTTGCGGAGACAAAAAAGAAAATCTCTGGGCAATAGTGTGAAGGCCTTCAAATCTCATTTCTAGTTGATTTACAACAACATCTAAAGACGAATTGAATACTTTCACCTCAAACGCCTTCACTGGATCTTCAAGTCTATGGTCAGAAGTCAGAAATTTCTTCACAATACGTTGACACTTTTGTGGAATTTCATGCGATATATCCCAAGAACTTGCCTATCTTTTTCATCATTCAAAAATTGTGGGAAATTAGCCCTTAAAATTTGCGTTGCATCGCTTGCTCGGTTCAAATAACGACAAGCTTTATTCAGATCCACTGTTTCATTTTGTAAGCTTCTTGACGCTATATTAATGCTTTCAAGCACCTTACCCTCGAGAGTAAGAGAGAGTATGAGTTGAAAGTTGTCTAGATGATTCCGTATAATTTCAGTAATACATTTCATGACAGATTTAAAATTATTTTTTAAAGCCAACAAACAATCCTTACGAGACGACCACCTCGTAGGGCACAACTTTTTTAACGTCAAGTTTTTTACGGTAACATCATCCCTAACAGTTTCATTCAAACCTTGCCAGCGTGGTAAGCTTTCACTGAAGAAGACAAACTTTCTGTACTATGTCGAAAAACTGAGCAATTTCGGGTACGTGTGACACCGAGTCATTTATTACTAAATTCAAAATATGGGATGCACAATGAACATATTCTGCATTTTGAGCCTTGACCTTGATTCTTTGTTGCAAGCCAGTGTACTGGCCACTCATTGTGGAAGCTCCATCGTACCCGTGCCCCCTGCATTTTTTATATCGATTCCAAGTTTTCCAGAGTACTCAAAATTTTCGTCTCGTATTCTTCACTGCTTTGGTCCCGTAGTTCCCAAAATCCGAGAAACGACTCGTTTATTTTTATTTCATTCCCACAAGTAGGTTTTTCATATATTATTACGTATCTGATAACAATACTCATTTGGTCTACTTTAGAAATGTCTTGTGTAGTGTCTACAATCATGGAATAAAAAGGACAAGAATGAATCTTTGAAACTAAGGATTGTACTACAGAATCAGCTAATAAACTGATAATTTGGTTTTGGAATTCGTAGTGTAAATATTTTGACCTCGATTTTTCACTGGTTATGTGTGCTTTTAGTAGGAAGTCATATCTACATAATATATCTATTATGCTAAGGAAATTTCCACTCTGAGGTTGTCCTGGATGCCCAATTTTACTTATGTCTTCCATGTAGCCGCGGAGCGATAAAGAGCACAAGGCTAATGTACGCACTACATCTACAATTCTAACGAAAATTTCTTTCCATTTTTCCCGCTCACCAGAACTTTTATCAACAATGGTTTTATTTTTTTTCCCAAGAAGCGTAAACGTAACAAGCTTGAAGATGAGCACTGCTACTTTCATGTTTATTAATTTTCTTACTTAAGCCCTGCCAATCACAAATTTTCCCCTCACGCCAACTATGACTTTCAGCGCATTCGCTAAAAAGCCAACAGGGCTCACAATACACGCCATTTAACGTTGGCGAATAACATAACCAAAATCTGTCAACATTTTTTCCAACTTTATTTTTAAATGAATAATATTCAACACTAAAAGATCTTTTACTAATTAAATCTTTGGGGAATGGTCCCTTTGGTTGGCATGGCTGGGATGCCAAAATTCGCTGTTTCATATCTGGTTTTAAGGATCCCTCTGGAAATTTACGTGTCAGTTTCAAAAGATTGGAAGCAAGATGTCTGTACAAACGTCCCATCATCCTTATTCTCGTCATTGTCACTGCAAAGAATGTTTTTAGTAGTATTGTCTTCATATTGATCATGTAACTCAGGTAAGTGAAATGTACTTACGGTTGTACTCGTACCTGGTTGATTATTACGTTCAGGTTCAGCCCCTGATTCAGTTTCAGTTACGTTTTCAGCACTGACATTGGTAGTCGTTTTAAAAAAAGAATTGCGGGATTTTCCACTAGAACGATTCCCATTAAATTCAACTCTGTAGTTGAAAAATAAAAAACATAATAACGTTCCAAAGTAATACTGTATTTTTAAGTTTGATTCTGTTTTCATTCACAACATAAGCCTTTTATTAAAAATAGCGTACGCAAGACGTTTGAAATTTATTTTCAGTAAGTGGCCCATTTGCCCATAATTCTGGTATTCTCTTAGTAAATAATATTTTTATGTACCTATCTAACAAAGCAGCTCAGTAATTGAAGTCATAAATACTTTTAAGCATTTAATATTTAAGGTTGGTATTTAATACTTTTGGAAATTATTTAAATATTTTCACAATATTTAAACACGTTCAAAGTATTTAAACACATGTTTATTACAATATTACCATTTCATAGTGGATCCGGTGGCGGCGCCTTCGCTGGCGCGCAATAACTCAATAAGATACAAGCAAGTCTGTCACTCGCTCACTACGCAAGGCAAAGCAGAGTAGTGTGTCAAAAACGAAAAACTTAGAAACTGAAATATTAATTTGTATTATTACTTTGATAATTATTATCAAATTCATTTGTTTTGTTTCCATATTCACTATTCAATAACTATTTAAATGATTATAAAATCATGGAAAATAAACAAAATTACCGCTGCCAGCCGGAGGACCCTAAACTTCCGGGGCGCCGCGGGCCCTGCGGGTCCGTTACCGCCACCACTGACGGTAACACGAATTAAGAAATTAACCGGAAGCTCAGTCAGCCGGTTGGGCACTTGGATGCGTGGGCGGTTTGGCGTAGGACAGTACACAGAGAGATTAAAAGGGCACCACTTGATCTAAACTTTTGTATCGTCCCTGGATCAAGAAAAGGGCTACAGCACAAGGAGAGAGACGTTACAATTAAAATAAACGCTGGACTAAGTCCAACCAGGTAAAAGGTCTGACTAGGAATTTTGATCCTAGGCCACAGGAATAAAGGAACAACTGACGATCGTTTAACACCAACTTGTTTAATATAAATTTTTAATATTCGTATTTTAACAAAAATATATTATTTACAGGGTAAATAACCATATAATTATATAAAATGTGATAATCTAAGAAACAATAATCTCAGCAATGCACATAATCGTTATCCTAAGTTGGGATCGCCATCCGATATGTGACCCAAAATTTAAGAGAAATTAAACGAGCTAAAATAGAATCACTTACCTTTCTGGAAATTGCTAAACCTATAATTTAAACAAAGTATTGAACAAGCTTTATAACATGTAAAATCAAAATATACATGTGCACTGTTCGACATCCAATGGTGACCCTAAAAGTAAAATAACAAACATATGTATAAAGGCAACCAAATAACTTTAAACCGAAGTCTTAGGAAGAGCTCTCCTTAAAACCGGTATTTCAGTTTTAAATCAAACCAAAGCGCACTTTAAAACCCAAAATATAAACTAAAACTTCCACTAGATGCCTACCATTGCTTTTCTTTCTTTTTTTTTTATGCGCAAAGAAGCTAAATTTACTTGCAATTAGCAGTATAGACAAAGCAAATTTAATACATACATGTTTAGAAAGACTGAGTTTGTCACTAGCTTTATAAGTGTAAAAAATAAATTTCAATAAGTACAAAGGAAAATCTTAAGCGTTAGTTTTAAACATGTCGCTGAAGGCCGGAATAAGAAATTGAATAGCTTCCTTATTAAGATAGCGTTTGTAGCGTACACAATTTTGAAGTGAAACGCAACACATGCATTAATCGAAATAAGCATAACATTTATGAAACTCTTGTAGCAACAATCCCCTAAACAAGCAATTTAAATTTTATATAACCCAAACGTTACTATAGTTTAGGGCGCACTCTGTGCAATAGAGATCAATATACTAAGTTCAAAGTACATGTTAGCTGATAACTGAACTGTAGGTACATAAAACTATTAAAACAAATTGTGAATTTGGTGTAACTGTAGGACTAAATACATACAAAAATAATCAAAAATTGAAGTTAAAGGTTAACAGTTATCAAACCAGTTATAGGTGTAAGTATGCCAATTCGAATTTTCACTTAAACTTAACTAACGTTTGTAGTTAGAAATACATAATCTCGTTCCATGTGATCCTAATAAGAGGTTCACCAAAACGGTTACAGGCATTAAATTTTCTAAAAGGATAAACGTAGCAGTACAATGGTAATTCGTGATAATAGCGAGTTGTTCTCAAAGTAACCCCAGCAACTGTATAGGTAACGAGAGCCTCGTCATGCAGAATTTGTCATTAAAATGCACTCACCGGGTGATGTACGTGTGTGTATTACTTAGCCGAATGTATTACCAGATATAACTTATGTGTTTTTGTCAAGTGGATGGTACCATGTGAAGGAGTGCCCATAAAATGTCCTATCCTCGGTTTCAGAGAGCAGTTATATGTTATTACATAACTCGGAGAAACGTTGGCCGACTATACTGGTAGTATCGTGCAATAATATATTGAGAACGGAAGAAACGATTAAATCCAATAGGACGAAAAGAACCTATATAAACCAATTCTATTAGAAAATGAGTTGATACGAAATTTTACTTTAAAATGTTTGTTATTTTACAATATTACAATATGTACTTATTGATTTCAAATTATTAATGTAACGAAAGAAAGTGGTTTCACAGACCTCTTGATTCGAAGCGAAATGTGTGTTAGAAACTAATTAGGTCCGTAAAATACGATCACTAACCAAATTTAGTACAATTAGATATATAGAAAGCCAAATCCAGTACCAAAACTGTTAATTTTTAAGTAATATTACAATAAAATTATAGAAATTTTCTCCATATATGATTTTAGTTTTCTAACGACGCATCAATTTTCTTAAAAATGGCGGTCCCCTTATCAAAGAGAACCAGAAAAGAAGACATGTGATTTTCTGCAACAAATTAGAAATTTTTAAAACTACCACATGTTCCAAATTATTTGAAAAGCAAAATTGTAATGTACACTGTTGCCAAACTTACTAATATTGAAGTTAAAGTATAGGATGTTGCGAAATCAATAAGCATAAAAATTTCAACTCGTTCAAAAATTTCCTTGCAACAAAAGTTACACGTATCAGATGGTACTCAAGATTTTTTGAGCTGACTTCAACAATTGTTATTAAAATCAATAAACAAAATTGTTGTATGAAAATGTAAACTTTCACCATTAACAATCATAATAATCTTTTTGGGATTTTTAATGGTGTATTTAAATTATAAATTAAACGTTTCGATAACACTTACTGAAGTGTTATCGAAACGTTTAGATTGTATAATTTAAAGTACACCATTAAAAAATCCCAAAAAAGATAAGTATTTTAAAATTGTTGTACTTTTTAAAATGTCATACCTGTTGAAATTAAGTTGGCAATACTGACAACTGACTTTATAATAATTTATAGATGTGTACACGGTAACGCGATTAGTCTTTGTGGTATGTCCAATGTCGAATATCAGTTCTGTCCCTACAACGAATACCAAACGTATTATTAGTATTAGCACTATTAGTATACTAGTATTATTTTTGCCGGCCTAGGCCAGAAAACGCATAGTTTCCCGACGCATTCGTGGTATGCATGTGCCCTATTACAGAACGAAGGCACAAAAATAAATTTTACCTACGACCATTATTGTAAATGGTCAAAAACACACAATCGACAATCAATGTAAGATATCTATAACGCACGGTAAAAGAAAACGCACAGCTGTAAAATAAATCGCACATCTTCCCTAGCAACCACTTAGCAACTGTCAATAGACGTTGCCATTTTATTCAAAATTTATTATTTACATATTAGACGTTGATATTTATTCTATATATAAATGGTAGATAACATTTATTAGATATAGAATTGCATTTAATATTAAGAATTATTTGGAATTATATAATTATTTGTTCCGTTTCCTTCAACCCGCTTGTTTTAGCTGTACATATGGTATAAACCGTCAAAGCATCAAAATTAAGTAGGCCGCGATAGAGATTTGCGAACGAACATCAAGAACTGTCAATAAACTTCGCATTTATTAACCTTAAAACTGGTTTTTGTGTGTGTTAAGTTCAATTAAAAAAATGTCGAGTGACAGTGAAATAGATTTAACTCCACCCAATGTTACTGAAATCGCAGAAATAGCCAAAAGCAACTTATTTCCGACGAAATCTGAGAGTCGGTACAAAAATATGTACCAAAAATTCATGGATTGGAGGCTAAAAAACGGCGTGAACTCATTTTCCGAGAATGTTATGATGGCATATTTGCAAGATTTATCAAATAATAGGAAGCCTTCTTCAATTTGGTGTTTTTACTCTATGTTGAGGACCACAATTAATATAAATCATAATATAAACATTGCAAGCTATTCCAAATTACAAGCCCTATTTAAAAGAAAATCTGACAGATTTAAACCCAAAAAATCCCAAATTTTAATAAACGAGAACATTAACAATTTCCTAGAAAATGCACCAGATGATAAATATTTATTTATGAAGGTAAAATATATTTTGCTCAATAGTCAGACAGATATGTAAATTTTAATTTTCTTTTAGGTTGTTCTTATAATTGGTATAAGTGGTGCCTGCAGAAAACAAGAATTACGTAATATAAAACCGTCGCATGTTCAAGATACAGGAAAAAATCTAGTTATTAAAATTCCTGATTCAAAAAATAAACGACGGCGTTCTTTTGTGGTTTCAGAATATTTTTACCCCAACGTGAAAAAATATATTAACCTTCGCACTGCAGTAAATGCTACAGAATTACCTTTTTTTCGAAACTATGTGAACGGGAAATGCACCACGCAGTGTGTTGGTATTAGTAAAATAGGGAACGTACCAAAACAAATTGCTATATACCTGGGACTACCAGACGCAGCAGCTTGTAGAGGACACTGTTTCCGGTGCTCGTCTGCGACTATTCTTGTTGACGTGGGTGGCGATCTATTAGATTTAAAAAGACATCCCGGATGGCCGTCATCGACTGTAGCTGAAGGCTATGTGGATAATTTCCTAAATAATTAACCAAACAATTCTGCTATAGCAGGTACAAGTAATAGTGGTGAAAATGAAAATAAAAATTTACTAAAAGCTAATAAATGTAAATCTTTCTTACGCTTCAACAAGTAAAAGAACCGATTTACTGTTTGTATTTAACAATTGTACTGTTACTATAAACAATTATTATAATAACTAATATTATGTACTTAATTAAATTTTATACAATAAAATTATTAAAAATATTTTATTGTTGATGCTGTTAAAGTATTATTAATAATAACATTATTAATAAAAGTAGAAGTAGGTCGTAGGTAAAGTATAGTACGTAACACATGTTGTAAAGCATTGTACGCACTCGCCGCTACGCGTCTTCGTGCGTAAAATGCTTCTTACAACACACGTTACGTAATATACTATTACATACATACTGTGTGAGTAAAAAGCCTGGAATAATGGCTTTAAGACTTAAACTATTAACTGTAAAAAATTCATTTCACATTTACTGGTTTTATAATGATATATACAGGGTGATCCATCTAAGAATAATGTCACTGCCAACTATTTTTAAATGACTTCCAATTTTTATTTGTTATTTTAATAGCCAGTGCGATTGTCTAAACGACGGTATAAAATTTTTGTTTACTTTCATAAGGAAATTTTGGATGAAATTAATACTGAAAAAATAAAAACAGAATTTCAATTTTATGTTATTATGACTATAGGAGGTCTGACTTTTTTATACGTAGTATCCTTAAAAATTCGTTTATTATCTGGATACCATCGCAACAATGTCGGTGAATTGATTGAAGTGTCAAATATTTTTACTATGGTCAAATTAAGCGAAAGAGATCGAATTTGTAGTGTAATTTGAACTTATTCGCAATAGTGCAAATTTAAGAACAAAACAATCGCTCAGGGATGTATCTTGACTTTACTGACAATAATGCTACTATTACTCAAATTAATTGCTTGTCTTACATTGACTTTCTTGGAAATTAAAACATTAGAATTTATTTACAAGTCTGATATTTAATTACTCGCATACTTCAAATCTAATCAAGAAGCTACGCCGTGTTATTTGACTGAGATAGGATTGGATAAAGTTAAGTGTTGCATCATGTGGGACAAGCAAACAATGAAACTATTCAAATTAGATTCAAAGAGTTTTGCGAAATGATGGTTCAATCCGTTAATTTACTAAGTTGGGAAAGAACCACCAAGAAAACCCAATTTATTCATAAATAAGTAATTGCACAAGTACATTAATAAATCAACTAACAAAAAAAATGAAAGGGTTCAATATATAATAAAACTCCATTAGATCAGGTAGAAAATTATAACATTAAGGAACAGAAGAAAGCGATTAACTAACTACACATAAACACAATAAAAAAACAAACAGTGTAATCACACCCACAATTGTGTCATAAATAAATCAGAATAAAAATTGTAATACGAAACATGTTGCCCTATACAACCAATCATGCCGGTCTTTAAGTAAATAAGAAAATAATAATTCACATTACGGTACATATATAAAATATAACAAACACTAACATTAAACAGGTAGCAATAAAGTAACTGCAATGCAGTTTACCTACAGTTAAACAAGAACAAAAAAATAGACAAGGAATTTACACATACACAATCGTATGGTTAATAAAAGCACCAAAAATACATACGTACAATTACAATAAATTACATATAAAGACAAATTAGCTCGTAGACCAGTGATTTTAAATAAGCCGACTGAATCAAAGACACTTAAAAAGAACTCATTAAAAGGTAAGGTGCAAATAAATCATAAGCAAGTGACCGTTACACAAGCTTGAATGACTGCATTAGAAAATACAGCGTCCCTTTCTCAGCTGATACATTCATCTATACAAAACAATAAGTTTAACAGTAAAGATGTAATTTGAGGAGTTTTTAATGTCATCTGGACCCGTGTCTGTAAACATCGGCCTTGTTTATAACAATTTAACCGTGATCTATCCCGCCACGTTTGTCCACGTCTCACTCTACACAAATGTTGATAAACAGTCAACAATGCCAAGTCATACGAACAATGAGGAGGGCCACGATACCGTCTAATGTGGACTCCTTTTCTTTTAACACAACACAACATAATGAGCCTGAGTGCGTAATTAGATACTTCTTGCAAGGCCATGATTGATTTTTAATACGTTACATAGGCCTGTTGAATTATCTGCTGTGATTAAAACCTATACAAAAAGACGACGAATTCGCATTTTTAGTTTTACTAAAATGTACTCGATAAAAACATTTATAGACAAAACGGTTTACAATGACGGCTTTCAATTAAACAATCAAAGAACGGTTCAACCATCCAACTCAACCGAACGTCCGACTTCAACTAACTCTCTTTACTCCCCAAATCTATGCCCGTTTTTAAAAGTTATAAAAAAAACAAGAAGTATTACGTGGGAATAGTTTCATATTAACTAGACAAAGAAGTATTAATTTTTAAAATGTGCATTCATCCGTAACAAACCTTATCGGTCTCGAGTTTCCTAGTACCAAACAAATATGTCTTTTGATTTGCGGTATGTTCCGACGTTTTTACAGCAAGAATGTGCGCATAAAAATTTTCAACGATTCGTTACGCTCCTTCAGTAAAGGCAGTTTCGAACGGGCACCTGTTTCTACCCTAACATATGTTTCTCTTTTTCTTTTCAACCCTTACTAAAGTATCAGTTTCATACATTCCAATATTTCTTACATAAAATAAAATATCCCGAAAACATTACCAAATATTATCAAGATTTTTACACCCGTTAATTATCCTTTGTATTGCGATTTGAAAATGTTTATTACAATAAAAAAATTTTCTCGGTCCGATACCTACAAATTGAAATATTAATAATGACGAGATGTGGCGATAGACAAAGAACGCACGATCAGGTATTCCAGTTATTTAACAATATTCATTCGGAAAGATTACCGATAACTCAAACAACTGTTAGCAAAATTTAAAAAAAATTCAAGAATTTGGTATTGTTAGGGATTTACCAAGAACTAGGCGACTCGCAATAAATGAAGAAACGCAGCTTAATACGTTACTGGAATTGCACGAAAATCTACACAAAACAATTCGTCCTGTTGCTGCGGATCATGAAATTAGTTAAAAATCGGTGGTAAATCACCTACATAAAATCATTTTACTGCAATAATTGAATGAAGCCGATCCCGACCGTCGACTGGAGTTCTGTGAAACTATTATGAATGTTATAAAGGGTATTATTTTCAGATGAGGCATCATTCTATTTGATCGGCACAGTCAACAGACAAAACTGTAGACACTGATATCTCGAACAAAAAACACAATAACACCAGAAATTAAACGTGTGGGCGGGAATTGTTGTTGACAGGATAATAGGTTCATATTTTTTTAACGGTAACTTAACTGTACCAAGAATTTTTGGAAAATGAATTCATTCCTGCGTTAGCCGTTATTTTTCAGAATCCTGAGGATCCTGACATTCCGAATAATACGTTGTGATCTTAACAAGATGGAGCACCACCGCATTATGCAAGAGCAGTTCAGCAATATTTTAATGATGTATTTTCCAATAGCTAGATGGATTGGACGCAGAATTTCAACGGAATGGCCCTCAAGGCCCTCGATTTTTTTGTGGGGTATGTGAAAAGTCAAGACAGTTTCGAATAATTAAAAGAACGGGTAAGAACGATAATTAGTGGAATACAACCGAATACTCTTCAAAACGTGCTACAAGAGTTTCAAAGTCGACTGGGATGGTGTCAAGAAGATGGGGGAGGACATTTTGAACATTTGCTTTGAGACGGTTTTGTTGTCTTTATTTTTTAGTTAAATTATATTATTATTATTGTAGCAAACGTTAAAGTTAAAACTGCATTTTTTTACTTTTTATATCTAATTATTTCAAAAATTTCCTTATGAAAGTAGGCAAAAATGTTGTGCAGTCATTTATACAATCGCACTGGCTATTAAAAATAACAAATAACAATTGGGAGTTGTCATTTAAAAAAGTGGACATGACATTATGCTTTGATGGATCACCCTGTATATTTCATTATAGCATCAGTAAATGTGCAATAAAAAATAAATGTTGACCTGTTTTTGGAATTTTCTCAAAAGTCAATAGTCTCGTCCAATTTCTGTAGCTTGGCGGAGAAATATTGTTGTTGGAGACGAGCAACTTTCAGTTGCTCAAATAAAACTAATCGTTGAAGCTGGGTTGTCGTTAACTGCCTCGTCTCATCAGATTCTTCTGGGTTTTCACTAACAAATGTAGGTTTCGTAGGTAATTTTTTTGGAGCAACCTTTTCAACTGATGTCTCATAAAATCATCCCTTGAAGTAGGCAAGGAAGGATCAGTTGCCACACCAACTGTAAGAGCCCCTAACAAAGATATACATAGTTGACTGCGTACTAATGGTGGACATGAATGTATTTCTTATCTGGGACCAGACAGAGTACAGGATTTATGTCTGCATCCATGGCCTTCAACATTACTTTCTCCCAGGATAAGGCGAATGGACTTGTTCCCTGTTTTATTTTTCAGTTGTGTTTTCATATTGTTCACTTTTTTCATGAACGCTTTAATTTACATCTGCTTACCAAACAAACTCACAAGGTGGACAAATGAAAGAAACTTGTCAACATAAGTGGACAAATCGTGGACGATCGATTGGGGTAGTTAGTTAAGTAACATTTTTCATTGGACTTTTTTTTGGAAGCTGGACCAACGAAAGAAATTTGTGGCCGCAGTGGATAATTTGTGGACAATCGATTGACGTAATTAGTTTGTTAAATTTTTATTAGTAGGCGCTACAAAATTAAAAAGTCTTTTTCCACCAACCTTTTCGTTGAAGGGTGGACAAACGAAACAGACTTGTGGACTTCCATGGATAAATTGTGGACAATTCAAATAAATTTTTGTTTTTAGAAAATTCTCATAGGGCCGATTTCACAGGCCGCTTACTATAAGTAGCTCCGTAAGGTCCCTTGCATACGAACGATCAATCCGCCGACCGGCTATTCACCAACCGGCAAAAAAATCGGAAAAAAATATTTTACGTACGTTCAAATACAATTTAAGGGGGTTGGCCGTGGCTTCATATCACAATGATTTGTACGCACGTAAAATATTACGCGAAATCTATTCCACATGTCTGCTTTGTCACATTGGTTTTTTCACTTTTACGCATTAATTGGTATACAACTATATGAGATCCCTGCAGTACAGTCCACCAACTCCAGTTGTTTCCCTGAATCAGCGAAGTTATCATTCCGAAATCACTGACTGACCAAGGTACGGAAATGTGCGATCCACAGGCACATGGACTGTCACGTACTTGGGTCAAACAGTGCAAATCCGGGATGAACTTTTACATTTTGGATGATTTAATAAAAGTTTCCAATTTCATGTTTTTTTCCCGAAAAGCAGATCATGTAGTCCAAATACTGCAGTAGATCTAAAAGTGATTAATACCAATAAATATACAAAGTAAACATACTTTATACCATAAAAAACGACTCAAAACGACTAAGTCTTCATCCAAAAAAGTCAAGTACAAACACTTTTAGTCCGGAAAATGATATGTGCTTATTGCCTCGTCGTGACACAATAAATTTTCAGTGTACTGCGAGATGTAAACAAAAACTATGCGTGCAATCCAAAATAAAAAGCGTGGCATGCAGAGTAAAGGAATCGTTTTGCTCCATGGCAGTGCCCGTGCACACACGGCTAATCAAACTCAAGATCTCATTGGATCATTTCTAGATTGTACAGGCCTAGAGTACACTAGTTCTTTTATACGGACCCAGTGGTGAAAATCCAAGGGTTTCAAAGCGGGTGATCTGGGTGGCTAATTCCAGGGTCCCTGTGGGACAATCCACCTATACTCGAACATCAAGATCAACTGCTACTGTACAGCTGTAGTGGAATGTTCTGGAACACCACCCAGCTATATATGCCATGCTATGGTCCATAATTAAACAAAAAACATTAAAACTAAAGTGGTACTAGTGATTATATTCCCTTATAACATGAGGATTATCTTGTGTCCAGTAGTGATTATTTCGGCGATTTATAATTCACATGAACTCGCAAAAATCGACTCGTCTTGCCTCATCACCAAGGCGTAATCTCTACACAGTTATCTCAGAAAGAGGGCGCATTTTATGTTTTCTTAATATTCTGTGGATTGATGCTCTTGAAATATCCAAATCCAGCGCTGCTGAATAGCTTGAAAATACCTAACACATTTACCTCGTTATTATCATTATTTATTACGGACATTAGGTGATTTCGAGTTGCCCAATATTCTCCATTAGAAACTATACTTGAGAAAATTAACAAAATCACTAGAACTACAAGTAGATACCTAACGAATCTGTGAACTTGATACTGCTTTGACATATTCCTGTCAGAATCAAGGCTTACAAGATAAAACTTTTGGAGTTACTCGGATTTTGTTAAAAAAATATGGATTAACAAGAAAACCGTTGAAAATAGGTATTGGGAGAGTTATAGCGAATCGATGCAGAATAAAATTCCGAAAGTATCATTCTTATGCTTCTGTGTACCCCAGAAGCGCTTACCACCAGTCGAGAATGGGTAAAAGGCCCAGTGTTGAAGATAAGGCTACGTCTTTAAACATTTTCAAAAGAATCAAGATAACTAAGAAACAGTTGAAAATAGGTATAGGGAAACCTGATGGAACCCATGAAATTTTCTCAGGAATCCAAAAATGAAATAATATACCAGGTGTTGCATTTAAAATAAGTTAATCGCGACTTCCGGGATAATCGGAAGTGATATGACCTTGAAAATATTTTTAAATGAAAGAATAACTCTGGAGAATTCTACGTTTTTTTCTAATCACGAAAACTTGTAACCAACGTTACTCTGAGAAACTCTGTATACAGATAAGGCGATATGGTATGCATATTGACCAGTCTAATAAATGTAATACAAACTTGTAAACATTTAACAATAATAACAAATAGTACACATGCCTTGCACTAGACGATTTGTCTGAACCAAGAAGTAAAGTGGCAAGGAAGCTTTGCACACGTACATAGATACTAAGAAGTATTCGGAAGTACTGTAAGTCTACGGTACTGAAAAGTATATGGAAAATACTGGGAAACATCAGCAAATACCTGAAAATATGAGAAAAAGTGGAAAAGTCAACGTGTTTCATTCCTTCCCCAAGAAGGAGGGCGGACTGCTTAAACTGCCAAAGCTCCTTCAGCCACAACGATGGATTCCCAACATGTATTAAGTATGTATGGACGGTGGCATTAAGAATGAGTATTTTTCTGTCCAAGTTATTCCTCTTATTTAAAAAAAAGTAATAAAAACAGTGGGTGGGGCGGGGGTTGCGTGCGTGTGTGTATGTCTGTATGTAAACACGATAGCGGTCAGACCGTTTGAGCTGGAGTTATGAAGTTTGGAATACGTCTATTATGGCAAAATCGTAGATCTGCTGGGACATATAGGACTACCGGAAGTACCTGTTAACCTACACAGTTTTAAAATTTTTTCAAGTAAACTAGTCTCAAAAATGGCGCTATCAATTTGAAACTTCTTACACGGATAAAAGACACTGAAAAACTATTAAATATGAAATTTCAAGCTGATTAGGGCATCAGAAACGGTATTTCGAAAAACACTATTCTTATGTAAAATGAGAGTTTTGACTAAGAATTTCGATAAAAATCATGAAAAACGTACGTATACGTAGTTTCAGTTTCGTGTATTAAACAAAAAGTGAAAATCTTCAAGAAACTTATTGTAATTTTTTTTAGAGTAGAATTTATGTTGTATAACATGAAATCAAAAAAAAATTCAGTTTCTTTTTACATGTACCTAGTGTTATTATGTAAATCCGCTAGTACTTTTATGGTATATGTATATAAAGTCAGGACCACGACAGGTGTCTTATGACTCTTTTTACGAAATGCACGAGTTAGTTTTTAGGAAACGTATGTCGTTCATAATTTCAGACCTGCATATTTTTTTGTTGTAAAATGAAGTCCAACTAGTTGCAAAGAACTTATAAGGAGTCGACTTACAACAAGCACTTCTTGAATTAATAATTAGTTGGTTTGAACACAATTTTGAAATCGTTGCTTTTATTTCCATTTAAATCAAATATAATAAATAAAATTATAAGTTCAATAACCGTTTTTGTGTGAAATACATTTCATACCTAGGTACATATTTAATCACTACATTCATTGTCACTGCTTTCAGTTCCATGTTGTCGCTTTTTTTAAGTAATTTCAAAAATGTTGCTTTTCTGAGATCATCCATTTTAAAATCGAAACCAATAGAATGAAACAGTCGCTTTAAGCTTGTTGCACTAAATGAATAAATGTTATCCTCCTGTAACTGGCAACACTAAAATAATTTAAATCAGTTTATGTAATAAGTATTTTACGTGTTTCTTACATTTGAAATGCATATCATAATTTTTTCGCTTAACCACGTTTTTTATGTAGTCATCTACATGAATGCGGCGTTTCTTTTGACGTTGTCTTTTCTTCTGACTTTGACCAGCTTCTTGACTTGCAGCAATTCGTTCTTTGGTACGTGTCACACTTTTTTTTGTAACTCCACATGCTTCGGCAGTTCTCTTAACAATGATTTTGGTATGAGAGATTTTTAATTACAATACTGACCTGTATAATAGACGTTAGTGGCAAATTCGGTCCATTTCGATCAAGCTCTGTTTCAAAATACCGAAGAACATTCATTAACATGATCTGGCTTTGACCTATCAAAGATTTACACTTTAAAGATATAGTATAGAACTTATGATCGCCTTTAAAGAATTCCAATAGGTTTAATAAAAACTGTTTTAATAACTCAGGAATAGTAAACCGGATAAATGCACGCGAGAGATAAAAACAAACAAATTGTGAGGTTAATTTGCCGATTTATGTGAGACATACGTTTTCAGCACTTTCAATATTTAAACGACAGATGTTAAAATCCCCCTTCTCTTTTCCATATGTATATTATTTATGAGGAATAGGAATAAGCATATATTATAATTTCTTTGTTTTATGTATCACGTTATGAATCAAAGACTTCTCTCGTGGTCCCGACTTTATACCTCAACATTGAGTGGAAACACTCCAGATAAGGTTGAGAATAATAGGGAAAGAAAATAGAAATAAGTACTTCAAACACACTTAATTAATAATTGTATCAATTTAAATTTGAATCTTTTAGCTTTGAAAACTAGACAATCAGTGTTGGCAAGCCACCTGACAACAGCAACAATGTTAATTTAAAATCAAAATTTTTCCAAAATTTGATTAACACGTTTCATAAGCCGTTTTATCGCACTCGTCTGTTAGAATATTTTCTAAACTCCCAGGATAAAACGCTTCTTATGAAACTAGTTTCTCAATATACTGTTAAATTACAGTGAGTTTTTAAAATTCCAACCAACATGCTTGGCAAGCACACCAAATAGGTTGATGGCGCAACAGCCTTTCTTTATTTTTTTTTCTATATTTCCAGATACATCTCCTCTTATTTTGGGATCGTCAGGTTAGTAGGTCAGAATGCAAGTTATTGGTTTCAGTTTGATTAACAACCGCAAGTTTGAAGATTATTATTTATTTTATCTATCAAAAACTGTCAAAATGGCGTACAACAAAAGTCCGGCAGAATTTCATACCTTGCCCCAACTCACAACCATACACCTTCCTCACCATCAAATAAACACATAACATACTACCTAAAAGAATATATTAAGCCTAAAGATATCTTGACCAAATAACTAACATATGGACCGAAACTAATTTAAAAAAGCTACCTAAGTTGAGTTAGCCTAAACGTGAGTAACGGTGATTGCGAGTCAGTGATCTAGTTATGTTCACCTAACTCATCCGACAGGGGTGTTGTGAGAAAATACAATCGGTAAGCTCGAAAGCTTCGATAAGCAAAAGGTGTGCCCAATGCACATAAGTCATAAATCCAATAGAGCGGTACGGCTTGGAAATCCTTATATTACTAAAACTAAATGATCTACATATCTAACAAATCCCAACACAATAAATAGCTCATAAATTATTATAAATTCGTATCACGAAAATCCGAAAAGCCTTTCACAAATTATGAACACATCAAAATAAAACTCGACATAAAAGAATCAGAATCACTAAAATTAACAATCACAATCTACTAAACGTTAAGATTTGAGAAAACTTTATAACAAACTCAAAGCCAAAATCGTAACAACATAATACCAATAAGAAATTTGTGAATAAAAAACACATACGCGTAAAAAATCGTTAATCTATCAAATATAAACAAAAATACTAAGGTATGCGTCATTAATCGGTAATCTATAACCCCCAAACAAGGCCTCATGTTATGCCAAATATATGTTACAGAATGGATTCACACTAGCTGCTGTAACTTAAAAAGCGGGATACAAACCATCGTAGCCGTACTAAGATTTTGAATAACTGATACAAATCCAACACCATTTACTTTCCAAATGATAGGTCATAAACGATAATGTCCTTAGGATCCGAAGCATTACGGTCAAGTATTTGTACGGTATTATGTTTTGAGCAGTTGTTTTTGTACGATGTAGAATGCAAAAAGTAGCTTATTCGGTATAAAAATGTTTAGATTTATTATTTTAAAAAACTACTTTTTATCTAAAGAATTACTAACATGTCAACCGTATTGTTCCATATGAAAATTTTGAATAAAACTGAATCGACAATTTTGTGCTTAAATAAAACACTCGAGTTCAATTACAGACCGTTTCCAATCTTTTTACGTTAATCTTAACCTTGCTACTTATTGATTCTCGCAAAATTTCAATAAGGGAATTGAATTTATTTTCATGTTAAATAACAACAAAAAAAAAGTTTGTTGGTCTGAATATATTATTCCTTTTATATTCAAACGATACAATTTCCAGCGTTTAACTATTGCCAGTGTCCCGTTGTTCTGCAAGAAAACTTAGGTTCTGAAAGTTTTTAAATCTACAGGGCATTGGCCTTAGTCCAAAATATGGAATGCTCCGTTTCACAAACAAGCATTAGGTAATTTACAAACATGTGCTGTAAACATGGCAACCAAGGTAAGGTTACTGACTGTACATGAGATGAGGAAACTGGAGCATGACTAAATGTCGTACCATCGCAACCTCTAGGTTCACATATGGATAACACTTCTCTCAATATTGTTGTTTTTACGTCTTGGAAGCAGCTGTTGTTACCCCTATATATGCCCATGTAGATATGGAATAATGATGTCTGGTTGGCTTATCATGAAAACTAAGTCCTAACGCCTTAAGTAATATGGTTAAAACATACTTGTTCGCGCACTACATTCTGCAGTTTCCATAAGAAGAAATCCGGCTGTGATCGTTCTGATCGTAAGGGATCTGATATATTGGCTTTGATACCTTGGGAAAAGCCAAACGCTTAATGATCGATTACACAACACTTGATCATATGCACCAAGTCGTATACCTACCTACTACTTCTATAGTAGCCGAAGGTTTTGCAGAAAATGCGGAAAACAGTAAAATTATTCATTATCAAGGATCGACAGGAAAAGTTTTACTTCGTTCCTCTGAAGGAAACTTCAAGGTATGGGAGCCAATTAGTGCTTGTTAAGAAATTAGGCAGTAAAATTGCCAACGCTATTGGGATGCTAGATGCATTTATTTTAGGCACAATGTGCAAAGAACATACTTGATGAAGTGTATTATTTATAATATTATTGCTGTAGGTTTTTATTTGGCGTGTCTCAATTAATTGTTAAAACAGTTGTAATTATATTTCATGTACAAATGTACTATGAGAAAGCGTTATATACACATACAATTTTGTTTGGATTTTTCATGCCTGTCTTCTAAAAACAAACAATTTCTGTTCTTTTTGTGTCTTTCACCTGGTCAATTACATAAGATATCGTTGTCAATCAATTAATAAAAAAAGATACGCGAGTAAGAGTAAGATGACAACATTATAAGTATTCTGTTATAAATACTCAAATTACATTATAGAGTTTATCAATATATTTAAAGATTGTATTCACGCCATTGTAGGTATTATTGGCCAAATGTAAACAAAATACAGGTCTGGGACAGATTGTTAGTGTTTTGATATACTGATAAAAGCTAAAACAAATATTGATATTATTACTCCATGATCAATATACATATTACATCTTCTAACCATAAATTCTTGTTCAGGTATTGCATTAACGAAATGACTGTACACATGATTACCTCCTTACTCATGCATTTAATATCATTTTGATAAAAAAAATGATAAAGATTGAATGACCAATATTTTTTGATTTCTGCAAGTTTAGTCACTCATGTTGGACCTTTTGTTTAAATTAGGACACAAAATTAATAATATACTGGCAAGCACAGTAATTATAATATACATCCACCTACATTTATTAGAAAACCTGCATATAATTTGAAACTGAAATAATTAAGTTTATGGGAGTGAAATAATTGAAATTATATTGCATTTTCAACCATAAATTTTAATCAGAATTTCATCCACCTTATATTACAAAAGGATTAAATAATTATGTAAATGGACATGCATGCTCTTCTTAATAAACATACATTACAGTTAAAATTGGAACACACTGTTTTAATTTATGTTAAAAAAAATAGAAATTAATACATTAATAATTTAGCTGCTATTAAATTTTACTTCTTCATTTTATTGCATTATATTTTAAACTAAACTAATTTAGTTTTTTTTTATAGACAACAGTGATTCCGATCATCACTATGAAACTCTCTGCAATGCCCAAGAAGATCATGACAATGACTGCTTTGATTCATTTGAAAGTGATACTGAATCAGAAAGTTCATTTAGCAAAAATCAGGTAGTTACATTTTTTACAAAACATATTATACCAATTATTCTCGCTTATTTCCAGAATGATAGTGGAGTTGATATGGGTAATTCGCAACTGCCGGATCCACCCATAAGTCAATCATATGGACTGACAAGATTAGCTGTATCCGCTGGTAAACATATGAAACGACTGAGAAGAAATTGGTCTTTAACCAAAAGTGATATTACAAAGTCTTTAACGCGGATGGCTAAACGGAAATCTAGAACTGACTTAACTGCTAATGGTAGTGTTTCATTGTGAACTTATACAAATTTGCTAATCACTTTTTATTTAGGTATCGATAAAAATTCTATAGAAAATGTAAATAGTAACTTAGGATCTAAACAGCAAATATCTAGTCTTTTAAACCACGAACGAAATAACTCAATAATGAATATAACTCAAGAGCTCAAAACAAAACAAAATGAGTTACCCACAAATACGACATACCAAAATATTCAATTATCACATAAGGAAAATTCGGAACCGTCGGAAACTTATGAAAAAACTAGATCTAATAGTTTATCGAAAAGTAAATTATTAAATAAATTTAGGCGAAGTATGTTAATTAACTCAGAATCTGCCAATGAAATTACGCAGGGTTTAGGGAGTAAAATGAAAAGCACATTTTATATAACGGATCCAATAGATGTAGATAATAAAGTAGATTCTTCAAAACCAAAAGAACTTGTAAGTTCGTCTGTAAGTCCAGTTACTTTACGACATCCAAGAACACACTATCAAAGACCACAAAGTCCTCCACCACCTATACCTGTTGATGCAAATCAAAATATTGGTAAGTAGACAGTAAATAAATGCATCAAGCATAATGAGAAAATATGTAGATAAGAGTCATGAAATATAAGGCTATAAGAATTAGACTGTATCACTTTTGCTGAACTACTTTTTTGTTTAATTGAAGTGTAAGTGTACATTTAATGGAAGCGAAAGTACGCTTTCGATTCCAGTTTTAAATATCAAAATAAAATTTATTACAATAGTTAACTATATAAGTGAATCTTTATTGACAGATTATATTTAAAATTTTCTCAGTTAAACTTTGTGAGTTTAATTAGCAAAAACAGGAATTTATCTTTTAAATTTTTTATACTCTTTATGTTTTTTCGTGTGAATCTCCTTTGTGGTTTGGTTTTATTTACTCAAAATGTCTGTCATAATAACTATTGTAGATATTTTTGTTTACAAATAAGAATCTTGGACTATGTTCTACTGTTCACGTTTTTTTAAATAAATTGTTGTGAAACTCAATTATTTGAGTAATATTGATCTATAGTAGGTACTTGCTTTAACAAACTAGTACAGAAACGTGTTGAAGCATGAACTTGGTTTTTATTCTAGACTGTTAGTTGTTTTTATATGCCGGACATAGGTTTTAGCCTGAAAGGACGCTTTATTAATATGAAAATGTAAACTTTCACCATTATCACACATAAAATACTTATCTTTTTTGGGTTTTTCTTATGTTTCAATTTTCAACTTGGACAAAATTGTTTACAACATCTTTGACAATTTTAACAGATATTACTATTGATGAAGATAACTGTAAGTGTTATCGAAATGTTTAGATTGTATAATTTAAAATACACCATTAAAAAACCCAAAAAAGATAAGTATTTTATGACGCTTTATTAATTTTTATATTTTTTTAATAAATTTTAATAATAAATTAACGCGGCTTGGGAAAACAATTACTGAAATTGAGTTGTTTAAAAGAAAAGTGACCAAATTTGATTACTTATTTAAACACTTTTTTGTTTGGGTTACCTTGATTAGTAATTAAGTAAGAGGTTTTCATTTAAAATTTAATTTAAAGCAAAAAATTGTTTATTTCTCTACGTGTTTTAATACAACATGTATCATTAGTAAGAGAAAATATATAAGCGGAATAACAAAGTAGTTCTGGTAACAAACCAGTACGGTAAAACAGCAAACTTGTTATAATTTGTAATTCTATATTTAAAATATCTGTTAAAAGTGAGTATAAGATCAACCTGTTCGTTTATTAATGGTACTTTCTGTTTTTGAATGCTTCCAAAACATCTAATGTGTGTTTTATTACAAAATGTAAAAATTTAATGTTGTTTTACGAGTCATAAGCGGTTTGTTTACTATTAAATCTTTGGTATAATTTAATTTGTCTGTGTGTTTATATTTGTAATATCTAATGTGTTCTTGGTATCTAATATCAAAGTTCCTAAGTGTTTGTCCAATATAAACGGAAATACAGAATGTGCAGTTCAATTTATAAATACCTTACTTTAAAATGATAGATAATTTGTACATTTTTAACTAAGATGTCGATTATATTTGAAATGTAACTATTCGCTTGTACAATTTGTTTTATAATTCATATTTCTTTATTAAAATTTGTTTGGTTTAATTAGACAATCATGTTGCTCTATGTACTAATGATTTCCATGCAGCTAACTAATACCAATGTTGTTAAATGTTTATTTAGTGCCAAAATTAAACAGGAAATCCAAAAATTGAATTTTTTTGTAAAATATCCAGTGGCGCCGAAGATTGGGAGGAGAGAAGGGAGTGCTGATCCCCAGTCACTATGACTGGAGAATTTCTTTAAATGATTTTAATCATTTCTTAGAGATGTACTGTATTAGTCGGTGTGAGACATTTGATGGAAATCGATCGAGTGGTTTAGAAGTTGTTATAAGAAAACCAGTTTTTTGTACAACTTTGACACAGTGTCTTTGTAGGAAACACATTTGACCAAAGTTCTCTTATGGAAGTCTACTTTTTTCTTGTTGTTCTATCACCTATCAAAATTAATGACGTTTGATGTGGACCATCTCATGTTATATATATATATATATATATATATATATATATATATATATATATATATATATATATATATATATATATATATATACACACATACAATGTTGTTTTTCAAGGTCCATATTGTACTCGTTCTTAAAAGAACTTTTGGCATTTAGACGTTTCAACCTGGTCCCACTGATCATTTTTAAGTCTGCTACTTTGATCTGACATTTTAAAGTCAGGTATATATAAATTGCACTGCACATTCTGTAATTTTGTTTATATTGAAAACACCTAGGAACTTTGATATTAAACAGAAAGACCACATTAGATGTTATAAATATAGACACAAGGACATATAAAATTATGCCAAATATGTAATAGTAATAATCACTTTATGACTTAACAAAACAACATTACATTTTTGTAATAAAAAAGACAAATTAGATGTTTTCGAAATTTATGAACATTAACAGAAAATGCCTTTAATGAACAAACTGGTTGATCTTACAGACTCACAGTTATTTTAAACATGGAATTATAATTTAATAAAGTTTGCTGCTTTACTTTAATGATTTGTTACCATAAGTACTTGTTTATTATTTTACTTATATGTTTTCTCTTGATAGTGATATATGTTTTATTGAAACGCGTAAAGAAATAAATAATTATGAAAAATAAGTTATGGAAATATATTGTATTTAAAACATTAGTACTCTTAAATATTAAATTCGACAAAGTATGCTTAAAGATTATAAATTTAAAGCAAAAAAGTATGTGAGGTACGGCGATTATTACGTAATAAATTATAGTCCAGTCATTTTAGGTTTTCAGTGCAAAAAAAAAATGGTGGCAGCTTTTTTTTTAATCGCTTCATTTGTTGTTTTAAACAACATATTAAAAATAGAGAACGATAGCGGCCAGGCTTAAAACATTATTCAAGGTCAAAGGTCACAAAATCATTTTTGCCATAATCTCGTTTTCGATGCCTCAAAGGTCAATTGAGGTGGTTACAAGAAAGAAAGTTCATGAAATTATCTACAAAAATGGACCTATTCATTTTTCACGTACGACGAACCGTTTTTGAAGTACAGAGTGACGAATATGAACGTTGGCGCTGTATCCGTCCCGCACCATCATTGAGGTAGAATACGAGCGCGTTTTTTTACATGGTGTCCCCAGTAGGCCTAGTCCATGTCGAATGTAAGAAAATTACGTTTGTCCTCGTCTTCATAAATTTCATGTATTACTATTTCATTGTCAGGTCCTTGAACGTCTGTATCTTCGTTATCTTTCTCATCTTTGCTGATACTTGTTACAAAAAGATCAATATCACTCTCAGTAGAAATATTATCAAAACAATCAACAGCAGAAGCTTCAGGCATTACATTGAGACATGATTGCCTATGACAGTTGCCGTATACAATAGAGCAAGACAAACCAATTTTTCTGCATCCACAATTTGCACCGCATCCTTTCGTACAATTACAAAAAATGGTACTAAGAATATTATCTGGCGCAGATGGTAACAATGTTGTAATGGGCTCTAAAGAAATGTTATTAAAGATCCAGCTCCACTGGATACAAGCGTTGTTGAACTGCTGCAGTTGTAGATGGAAGCGATGGTAATTTTACAGCAGTATTGAATCTTGTCAACTTTGCAAAACTTAAATACCGGTAATTAACAAGAGATGTTTTCGATTTAGGAGCTCATGCATTGCCAATATAATTTTCACTCCATTCTCAAATAACTCACTGAAAACCAACGCCCAGTACAGCTATATGCTGATGCTCTCTGGTATAAAATAACGGTCCACAGACTACAATGCGAGGCAGCTGCTATTCAAGGTTGCTTTTCATTGGCAACATGGTGACTCTTAAGGTGTCCTTTCACTCGTCAACATGAAATTTCATCGCTTGTTTATGTTAAAACAGTTCGTCGTACGTGAAAAATGAATAAGACCATTTTTGTAAATAATTTTCTTGAACTTTCTTTCTTGTAACCACCTCAATTAACCTCTGAGCCACAGAAAACGAGATTTTGCAAAAAAAAACCTGATTTTTATGACCTTTCACCTTGAATAATTTTTTAAACCTGACCGCTATCGTTCTGTATTTTTAATAGGTTGCTTTGAACAAAAAAATGAAGCGATTAAAACAAAAAATTGCTGCCACCATTATTTTTTTTTTGCACTGACTGCCCTTTTTAAGCTAAAATGACTGGACTAGAAGGCGATGGTAACATAAATAAAGACGGTTAGTTAGCAATACAGTGCTTGGGCGTCGATTTGGTGTACAATAATGAAATCAATCACCAAATGCCTAGGATAAATGTTATAGTCAAGTAGCGGTCACTAGTCTAGAGACGCTATCTATTCTTAATTTGTCGGTAAATATTCATGAATTAAGTTACATGAAGTTTCACGAGTATCTGAGGGGTACACAATATTATAAGACGGAGATTGATAAAGCCTGGCCGGTAGAACTGAACGGGTATCGGATTAACAAGGAGGATTGTCAATATATGGTTCTATTGTGCTTGAAACCGCCTTAATGCTTTGCTGTCTCGTACTTATTATACGTGACAAAGAAAGATGGATATATTATGAATAATGCCTCTATTTCTGCCGAACAAAAGCGTTTGCAACTTTCACACATAATGACAAGGCAATAAGAATCAGATGCAGGTAGAATAGAAATTCAATAGGTATAATAAAATGCCAGTGGTTCTCAACACTGCTTTAACATTATATAATTTGTGAAGAAATGCAACTTTTGTATAATAAAAATAATAATCGATTACTAATTACCTATAAGTAATTTCAATTGACACCTTTCACTTATACTTATAACAACAATAACAAATACATTTTTATTATAGTTAGTAAATATTAATTAAATTACAAAGATATACTTTTATAATTAAATGTAAAAATTATAATTGTCATTCGCTTCAGATTCATCACTTCCTGAGTCATCCAAATCTTGAAAAGATCATCGTCATCACTTTCTTCAGTGTTAACTGTGAAAATAAGAGGTCTTACTTCATCCACAATCTCTTCATTAACAAAAGTATCTTTAATTATTTTATCCGTATGATCAATACATTTTTGCCATATTTCCGACAACTGTTTTTAATGCGTCGTTCCACGTATTAAGAACATCTTCGTCTTTTCCGGATGTCGCAACGATACTTTTGTCGTATTTGTTCTTAGTAATGCCATACCAACTCAATTGGATTGAAATGAATGATAGGGGCACGCAAAACTTCATGTCCATAATAATCGACTGTATTTAAAACTAATTCGCGAATTTCTTTACTCAACTTTTCGGCATTATATTAATGGTTAGTTTATATAAACGCTTACTCAAAGAATAATGATAATATAGATATTGCAGTTGTTTTATTTATACCTATATGTACCTACTAAATGGTATAATAATCTATTATTAATTACTTATTGTTACAGTATTGCATATTTATTTGGATTCTTTTGTAATTGAGTACACTAAAACGTCATTACCATACTTAGGTATACAATGAACTTTCTAAATGTAAATTGAAATACCTATACTTAATCGAATATTCATTATTATGAATGGCTTTTATAAATGTTTATTATAAAACTTGCATTCTTCCATAAATTTTAAATGTAATGTTAAAGCAGTGTTGAGAACCACTGGCATTTTATTATACCTATTGAATTTCTATTCTACCTGCATCTGATTCTTATTGCCTTGTCATTATGTGTGAAAGTTGCAAACGCTTTTGTTCGGCAGAAATAGAGGCATTATTCATAATATATCCATCTTTCTTTGTCACGTACAATAAGTACGAGACAGCAAAGCATTAAGGCGGTTTCAAGCACAATAGAACCATATATTGACAATCCTCCTTGTTAATCCGATACCCGTTCAGTTCTACCGGACAGGCTATATAAACAAGGAAACGACATCCTTATGTTGCAAAATGTAAAAGCATAAGTCTTTAATAACTGTTTTGATTGGCAGCTGATTTGCTTTCAAGGGTTTCCAAGAAGACAACTAATAGGGCCTAAACCATACCCAAAATTATCCTCAAAGCAAGTTATTCGTACTCTGTACCAATCCATTCCTTCAAAAGGTGATTGTACGCTAAAATGATTCATATTTTTTGGATTCAAATATTATTAAAAATTCCTATTTTCATATTTTGGTAAATTCAATTTGAGTTACCAACACAATACCATTTTTCTTTACGATAGTTATAACCCGGCTCATGCAAGTAGAAATGTGAACAAAAAATATTGTCAGAGTTGCTTCTCTCGTGTCATACCTCTCATTTTCTTTTTTTGAGTCTTATTACAATAATAAAATAATTTGTATTTAAGAATGAGTTTCTTTGAACTTAATATTCAAGAATACAACAAAAATTATTGCAGTTAAGTTCTGATCAACATTTTCTCAAATTGATTTAAATAATAATAGTTTACACACCACCAAGTTTCATTTTTCTCCTGTTAATTAACTTTTGCCAAAATTTTCAAAAAAGTTTCCATGTAGAATGTGTCTAACGAGGGACATCGTGGTACCTGAAACTTTTTTGTCGTTTGTATTGTAAAGTGATCCTATGACACGCTAGTGTATTTTTACAGTTTTCTTCAGCTATATCTTGCTACACTCTATAATTTTTCCAGCAAGGAAACTTGTAGTAACAGTTATAACGTATGGGACATAGGTTTTGAGAAAAAGTTTGAAATTTCTACTCGATTTGGATGTCTGATCTAGTTGCCATGTGATCAGTAAACAGATCATGTTTTCTTGCGTTTGACAAACGTCAAGTTTATTCAATAACGTGAACGGCGTTCAGAATGTCATACAAACTTGAAATTTAAATCTGGCTTAGTTAAGGTTGAAAAGTGAAATTTAAACTTGTTCAGAGAGCAAAATTTAAGACAACAATTTATCCAAAGGAGAGTGTAAGATATTTTGCATTAATTTTTAAACGGTTTTAGTGAAAACCGACTAATAGATTGCAATCCCTCAAGACAGAATTGGAATCTCTAGTGTGGGGTCACCATTTTTTCATACAAGATTGAGAACTTTGTCAAGAAATGGTTTTTATAGAAAGAGAAGGAAGTGTCCTAAATACACCCAGACACATAAAGAATTTATGTTAACATTGAGATGAAGGCATTTTTAATAACTGTGGATCTTATGATAAATATTTTATTTACGCTGTCCTTTCTAAATTTCAGGGTTTTATACCTCTGATATTGAAAATTGTCCAAACAAAGTAAAATTAAAAAAGCAAAATTTTTGGACAAAGTTTTTGAAACTGTTAATTTTAAATACCCATCCGAATTTAAATAATATTTTACTGATCTTTTACCACTATGCCAGAAATCGAGACTGGCTGGGCAGAATAACGTCAATTATGAAAGAGAAGATAATCCTCAAATGTTTGCTTTCAATAGAATTTGATTTATGAAAAGGTTGAGAGGCTCAAAATAGCTGCGTGCAAAAATTTTTAGAAAAAAGATGACCGAGACATTGCCCAAATGAAGATGAGACAAGTGTCATTGAAGAGCATGGTCCGCTATCAGTTTTGAAGATTAGTTTTCATGTTGTCAAAAGATGAAATATTAACCATTAATAGTTAAGTTTAATTAAAATTTCATTATTTTGGTGATTGCCATGTCCCATACGTTATCATGTTTATACAACTGTTTTGAGTAGTTATTCTTAGTGATCTGATGTGGTTTAGTGGATATATCTTTCATATTAATTTCATTTTAGGTAAAATTCAAGTGATTTGGCATGAATCCTAAACCAAAATGTCAACTCGTTATTTCACTAAATCTAAGTCCTGTTCAAACCATGTGATACATCCTCTCTATAGGCGAATAAATCGGATAACAATATTGTATAAAATGCGGTAATCATTTTGTGATATTTAGAAGAGCAATCCTATTATCCTATAGAATTAGTCCGACGATTGTTAGTTTGGTTGTATCAGTACATCTGAAGTAATACAATTACCATTATTCTTAGAGTATTGAGCTTTCACATTGCATGAGGCTTTTGATGCCTGCTTTCTTTTAGGATTTACTGTCTTTCCACTATATCTCATATACAATTAATCCATATTTGCTTTCTGCTTGCATTGTTAATTTAATTGCAGGGGGTCGTCAAGATGTCCAATGTGCACATTGTTCGTGGTCAATTTTCATAATAGTGTCTTACCTCTTAATTTCATAAATTCCATTAGGTGTTTATATTTACTAATTCTTATAAACTTTTACATATTTTTAGATTTTTATTAGATGTTTAATAATTCTTTATGAAACTGTCATCAGATCACAATAATTAAAATTCTTATTAGTTCTTTTATAACCAAAACAAACCAAAATCAATTTTCTAAAGAATTTTTTGTAAGAAGTATATGATCATCATATTTATTGTTCTGTTTATGCAGATCCTAGGCGTTTTTTCACTTCTCATATGCCATCCTTCATCTTCACATTACCATTTCTTTCCTTCAACTTACCTATCACCCTTGTCCTCCTTCCCCTATTCGCATTCTCCTCCTAGTTTCTTCCATAACAATTTCCAGGCAACAGTTACTTTTCAAAACATCCCTCAACCAGTTATTATTTCTATCCTATGAAGCATTGTTACCTTTTTCAACTCTTTGCAATACTTTTTAATTCTTGATTCCATCTTTTAATGATTTTATTTTTCATCATTGTTAGCACAACATAAAACACTTTGCTATTTCTTTCCTTGGCTCAATATTCAGTTTTACACAATACATTTTCCTTAAGGTTATTTTGCGACTTTATCTCCTCATAACTTTTCCACATTTTCGTATCTAGGTACTTTCTAACCAGTGACTTCTTCATTCATTTTTTCCAATTTTTACTGCACTGTTCTTCACACAATTGATAGTTCTCTTGTTATGATTTTATGGGCGTTAATCTTCAGTAATTTTTTGTCTGAATTTTCCCAGGTCTAACACTTCACCGAAATTATCTTTCTTTGTGTGCTGTGCTCTTCCATTTTAATTCTACTATACTTGTTCTGAGGGCAGTTCAAAGATAGGCAATTGTTATAATTTTGGATGTTGCCTTGTAAACCCGATATTACCATAAGCTCAATGAAACAACGAGAGTTCTCAAACAAATTCCCATGCAATAGTTGATGTAATTTTTAATGTTTTTTTAACGTATTTTCTGTATTTTGTTTTATTTTATCTTGTCAATGACCTGTCTTACTACACGATGATTTAATTATATTTTTGATTGTGCCATTAAACTAATTTTTGTGCAAAATACGTTCACTCTTTATCTGTTAATGCCAGTTAATGACCTGTCTTATCATATACGATGATTATTGTTAAGTAATTACATTTGTGATTGGTTTATTTTGTAAATTTTTGCATTTTGTGTTTTTCTATTTTTAATGTCACAAAGGATTCTATTATATTATATCTATAAATTGCTGTTGTTTTTTTTTTATAAATTTTTTTGAAAAATCAATTTTGTCACAATGCCATATTAGAATAGCCGGATTTGTTTGTGAGCGGTGCACATTTGCACGTTTAAAACATCGCTGGCGTTATGCCATATGTCAAATTAGTATAGGTTATTATTAGTTTCCTACAAATGTTTTTCATCATATTAACACTATTCTCTCATCCATCAACACTGTCGTACTCACCTCTTTAATTTTCTTTCCACACTATTCTTCCAGTTTTCTGTCTCATGATATCTTTTATTTTTGTGTACTTTACTTCATGTCATCTTATCCTTTCAAGCTTCTATTTCTGTACACTTGTGGACTCATTTCTTCCTTGTTCTATTCTTCTTCAACCTCAGTTTAGAATTTAATTTTTTTTCATTTTGTGTTGTTTCCCAGCATTTAATAGTATGTATAATATGGTATACAACGTTATTTATAAACTTTCAATAGCAAAGATAAAATGTGGATATTGAAAATTTCTTAATAGTAAAATAATTATAATTTCGGTTTTTGACTGTTTTAGAACATACTTTAAAAATGTTGTGTTTTAGATTCTAGATCTGCAAAAAACAATAAACGGTCTACTTCGTGGTATGCAGAATGTGGGTTATTTCGAAATTCTGAAAATCATATTCTAAGAAATCCTGATATTGCCAACGCAGCAAATACAAGACGTCCAAACACTAGCTGGTATGCAGAAATAGGCTTATATCAAATATCAACTAGCACCCCTAGTAGTAGTTCTGCGGAAAATAGTGGTAATAATACAAATTTAAGTATTCAACAACCAACCTCTATAACATCCCATGAAGAAAATAAAGCCAGTGAAGATTATTATAATGTTAAAAATGAAAGTGATTACTATAATGACAGTATTGGTAGTTTTAATTCTGATACAACGGTTGATAAAAATACAAATGTATCTGCTGATATACAGTTACGCTTACAAGATGAACCTTTATATCAGTTTTATGATGCCGCTGTATTGGAGGTATGTTATATTAACGCAAAGAAATAATAAATATTGATATGATTTTATTATAGTCAGTCTGCCAAGATGGAACTTCAGATTTTGATTATGATGGGTATGAAGAAATTGGAGAAAAATTAAATTCACAAACTAATTTAACAAGACCATCTGCAATGCAACTTATATCTCGCAGCAAAAATGGCTTTACTATTATTCGTACATTATGGTGTGAAATTCCCGAAGTAGTAAATTCAGCAGTTCTTAGTAAGTAAATATTTGCTCGTTTCTTTTTCTAAAAATTCATGGACAATTTTTGCTTAGGTACATTAAGTTTAAATCAGAAAAAGATTCAAGAAGCCAAGTTTGAAATGATGACATCTGAGGCTTCATATTTAAACTCCTTAAATGTTTTGACTGACTATTTTATTTCTCATTTGAGTAACAGTGATCTTGTAACAAATGAAGAAAAAACAATTCTTTTTGGGAAAATTCCTGCAGGTATTTATGATTAATTTGTTGAACTTATGCTTTAATTATATTTTTTGTTCAGTAAAACGGTGTTCAGAACAGCTTCTATTAGACCTAGAAAAATGTTGGCAAGGAAATATTTTATTGCACGGAATTTGTGATACTATTAAAAAACATGCTGAAGAAAATTTTGATGTCTATGTACCTTATTGTGAAAATCAAATTCTATTAGATAGTACATTAAAAAAAATGCGAGAACGAAATAGTTGTAATGAATTTAAAGCAATTAGAATGTGGTTCAGAATGTCATTCGTTAACATTATATTCATTTCTTATGCTACCAATGCAAAGAATAACACGCTGGCCATTATTAATGGATGCAGTTTTAAAGAGGTTGTCACCACAAGATGATGAATATGTATCATGCCAGTATACTTTGGCAATTATAAACAGGATTGTTACACGGTGTAATGAAGCAGCTAGAAGAATGGAAAGTGAAGCTGAAGTTAACAGAATAGCAAAACAAATTGAATTTCCTCGAGCAATACCAAGTATTAAACTTGCAACAAACACAAGATGGTTAATACGATCTGGTGTACTAATCCAAATGCTGGCTCGAGCTGATGACAGTAAATTAACCTTTGGAAAACGATTTAGCAAAGTTCCTCTACATTTATTTTTATTTAATGATTTACTATTGGTTACAAAACATAGAAGGTAAGTAAGATATATCATGTAAAGTGTATAATGTTTAAGGTAGATCTTGTAAATTAGTATGTGATAATTATAGTACTTGTACAGAGTGGTTCTATTGTGTGTCTATCTTTCCTAGCTTATAATGATATTTGGAATCACAGTTCTCGATTTAGTCAAGTGTTTGTAATAAATAAATCATACAGGAATTACTGTTCAAATTTTTTCATTTCATCATCTAAAACTTCTGTAAGTAATGACATTTCTTTTAATACTTGTTATATCATACAGGATGTACAAAAATTACAAAGCAAAACCCTCATACTTGTTATATATAACCCCCAATATATTTTATCTTAGTTATGTTCATTCTTTTATTCAGCCTCTTTGTGTTGTTACAGGTGTTACCCTAAAAGCGGTAGTTTTCAAGATATTTAACATGCGTTGTTTATAATGAAAGGAATTATGCATTTAATTATCAAAAAAATCTCATCAACTCATCTTTCAAAAGTATTTTAATTATGTGCTGGTAATAAATTGAATATTATAATAGTGGAGGGAAATTGTTTTTATTTTGCACTTAAATTTTTAATTGTGGTCCGATTGAAAGGAAAGGAGATCTAGTTATTAAAAACAATATATGGGTGTGGTAACTGTCAATAATTCTGATATTGAAAATAAATAAAAATTGTTATATAAAAGTTGCTCATAGTCAAGTTTTTATCACGTAAAAATTTTTATACAGGTTTTGTTCCCAGGCGCAACCAAACTTTTTTATTTTAAATGCAACACCCTTATATTTTATATTCTGATTTTCGTTTTAGATCAACTTTATGTACCAATGTAAGGTTTAAATGGACTGTTTAGTAACCTTTTTTGTAAAATTGACTTTTTTTTAAAAATCGAATATCCGGAACTGTGTAACCTGTTTTGAAACCAGATTGCATGAAAACTTTTCCATCTGTAAAATGGTACCGAAGACATACCAAAGGAATTCAAAATTTTCGAACATACATAATGTTTTTAAATAAATTTTTTAATTCGTTTTAAATTGTTTATCAAACATCCATTACATTCATATACCGAACTTTAACCTTTTATTGTTATTTTAAGTTTTAATATTATTTTAACAATTTTTCCTGTGTAAGACGTTAGACGTTTAAACAAATGAAAACACATGAAAGTAACTGGTTTTCAATCGTTATTAAGGTTTTAATTGGCATATTTGTGACCAAAATTTTTTTCAAAATGAATTTATCTACAGAAGAAATGGTAGACATGATTTTTATTTGAAATGCCAAAAAATTGTTTAGTATCAAGAATTTATATAAAAGATTCCCAGATAGAAGGCACCCACAAGACAAAAGTTTTAACATTAGAAAGATTTTTATTAAATGGATTGTTAGAAGATGTACCTTTTAAGACAAAACATGTGGCCTCAACTGGATGGTACCCAATTTCAGTATTATTGGAGAAATTATTAGACGAACGATTCCATGAACGATGAAAAGGAATCCCAATTTAAATAACCGAGATTTTTCTATGGGGTTATGTGAAAATCAGTGCAGGAACCACCAACTACTTTCCTGAAACCGCAATTTCAGACAGATTACGCCAGAAATGTTAGCGTGTATAAATTTTTTTTGGCGAGCGAATTCGCTTATTTTTCATTAGTATAATTTTGTATATTTTTAAAACCTTAATTCTAGTTTTGAAAATTTTTTAGAGAATAAATATTTTCCATTTGTTTTTGTTTGTTTAAACCCTAGCGTCAAAAGCAAAACTGTTAAAATAATATTAAAACTTAAAATAACAATAAAACGGTTAAAGTTAGGTATAGGGAATGTTGAATGTTTGATACAATTTAAAACGAATTAAAAATGTTATTTTTATATGTTTTGAAATTTTAAAAGCGCCCTCTATTGGTACTGTTTCACCATTTTCCAATATGGAAAAGTTTCCAATTCATGCTTAATCTGATAGTTCAAACCGCATTTTGTTACACATTTTGAGATATTCGATTTTTAAAGACTGCAACAGACGTCAATTTTTAAAAAAGTCAATTACTCAGAAAATCTTTTTAGACCTTACATTTGATACAAAAGTTGATCTAAATGAAACGAAGAATGGAATATGCAATATAAGAGTGTTCATTTAAAATAAAAAGTTTGGTGGCGCCTCTGAACGAAACCCCTTTCTCAAAAATATTTTTACGTGATAAAAACTTTTTATGAACAACTTTTATATAAACAATTTTTTTTATTTTCAATATCCGAGCCATTATCCACCAAATAACAGTTGCCACACCCTGTATACAGGTCATTTAGAACTTCTTCCCTTGTGATGATGTTATGAAATCTTCAAAAATGACTTAAATCGTTAATGAGGCAAACTGAATACTTTGAAATTATTTTAAAAATACACTGGTGGCAACAAATTGCAAGTTTTTTCAATGGTACACCCTGTATATTATTACATTTTTTGACTTCTTTATAAATGTTCTTTACATTGATATTAGGTTTATTGACTTATTGATAATAGTTTTAAGGATAGAGACAAGAAATGGTATTTTCAAAAAAAGAGCGCTCACCTAATAGTGAGATTTTTACAAAATGACTAATTTATGGATCTGCTGTTTTAGTACAACCTTTAGTAAAGAATAACGTATTTAAAATTTAGCTAAAAAACTAATAATGTTTTTTTTTATCATATTTTAAACAAATAATAATTTTTTTGTTTTATTTAAATTCTCTATTAAAAGGATATAATTTTTCAAAAATTTAAGTGAGTTATTTTGAAAATTGTCCAAAAAGTTGTAGGAAGTTGTGTTAATACGATGTAATTTTTTATTTAGAACCCAATTTTGAGTAGACTGTATATGACATTTAAAACGACGGTTTTTATTAGGAATTTCAGCAAATTTTGCATACTCTCATATTGCAATTTTAACATAAATTGTATTTATTATACTATAAATTATATCAAAATTTATGTAATGGCTTTAATCAAAGTAGGTGGTTGTCATCATTGTTGACATTTGTAATATTGTTTGTATTTACTTAATATTATTTAATTATCATTGTAAATTAATTCTTTACAAGAATTAACCTCTATGATATATTGTATTGGTGAAAGTGATGGAAATTGCCTTCTTACAACCTGATTATATGCTCAGAAGTTTTCAAATAGAAAATAACTAGATAAAAGGTTCCTTGAAAATCTAAAAGAAAGGTTTGAAAGAACAGGAAGTGTACTGTATGAAAAAAAGACCAGAAGCAAAAGAATTCTAAAGGAAAAATCAGCTTGCGATTATCTTATTGGTACTAGAAAATCCAAACGTTAGTTTAGATATTAGTAAAAGTTTAAATGTTAAAAATCTTTCAAAAGTATTTAAATATAGTGTTCATAACCCTTCAACATCAAGAATTGGTTGAACATGATTATGTAAGGAGAGTAATTTTCTGCGAATGGGCTTAAAATAAAATTAGAGAAAATGCTGATTTTTTCAAATATGTATTATTTATTGACAAATCTACAGTCCACAGAAGTGGCTTTGTGACACGACATAACACCCAATATCTGAAAATTGTTTATGTTGCAAACTATCAACATAAATGGACCTTGAATATATGGGTTGGAATAATAGATGATTTCATTATTGGTTCATATTTTTAAAATCAGTTTGACAGGCCGCATATTTTTGCAATTTCTTCGCCAAGATCTACCACTACCACATTTACTTCAACACCTTTCGGAACATATAAAAAGATCTATATTTACCTGAAAAATGGATAGCAATTAGTTGTCCAGCAATATAACTTGACCCCTATGGATTTTTGTGGGGAAGTGTTAAATCTCAAATGTACCGAGATGTTGTAATGAGATAAGGCATGATGGGAAAAATAAGTCGTATCTTTTCGCAATGTTACTCCAGAAATGCTACAAGGTGTTAGAAAGTCGTTGCATAAAAAAATGTGTACATAATGGCAGGTATTTTGACCATTTCATTTAATAATTTTTTCTCTTCATATATTATGTTCCAGTATTAATAATACAAATTTGTGTTAAACACGAGTTCCTACACATTTTTCGACAATTTTCAAAATAACTCACTTGCAGTTAATTTAATTTTTTTGATATACAAACTTGATATCATTTTGATACAAAATTTAAATCTGAATCGAGTTCTAACAAAAAAAATGAGTCTTTCCGTTTAAAAAAATTGAGTTATAATTGTTCGCAAATATGATATATGATATTTCGGTTAAGTTAAAATTTAAAAACGCTATTCTTTACTAAAGGCTGTATTAAAAGCGCATATTCGAAAAATTTCACTATTTAGGTGAGCGCTATTTTTTGAAAATACCGTTTTTTGTCTATCTAACCTTAATACTCTTATCAATAAGTCAATAAATCTAATATCAATGTAAAGTACATTTACAGAAGAATCCATGAATGTGACAATATACAGGGTGTACCATTTAAAAGTTTGCTGCCACGCTTTGTTAGATCGCCTTGTATATTTTAAAATAATTTCTTTAAATACCTCAACTTGTGCCATTAACGATTCGCTAAGTAATTTTTGTGACACATTTGACATAACACCACCACAGATGAAGCATGAATTAATGTCATACACATGTATTCACAAATAAATTTAAGATTATGTTCTTCTTGCCTATTGAAGTTATTTGGATGTTTGTATTTCTCAACAGCTTCACATTGTATATGAACATAATAATGGTAAAAAGAAAATCTCTTTAAAAAGGTTTTGGTATCTTATAATTAAAAAAAGGCAGTGGTACATCTTAATTTTAGCTTTTGGTATATGTAGGATTTTTGCTGTTTTTCCTAGACCTTGAAGTAGATGCCTTACCAATTAAATATGTTAAGTTACCACAGCACTATAATAATTTAACATATGTAGTTAAATCAAGTGTAGATACTCTTTGGTTAAAACTAAAAATCATATTAAATGTACTACACTGTGTCTTCACTGTGCAATAACAATTACAATTATGAACAAAAACTATTTCTTTGTTGGATTTGACTAGACTAATATTTGCATTTTCATATTTCATAAGTTTATTTTGACATCTCAAGCAATTCTTAAAGATATTGCCATTTACTGAGGATCCTAACTGTAATAGTTATACGTTTATATAAAGATAAACAAAAAATACATGATTTAATACCTAAAATATAGTGGTATGGGGAAATATTCAATTAATTATGTACATTGCTTTAGCTTTTGTATTAAGTATAGAAAAATATGTATGTAATCTAATGCATAAGGAAAAGAGTTTTTTTATGGGTTCAAATGTATCCATTATTAAATGAAAAAAACAGTGATTTATATTATTTACAAAAGTCACATATGTAAATGTCCTTTTCAGATCAGCACACTCTGTATGCTTCGACATTCGACACACGAACTCATATTTCTACATGGGTATTAGCTGAAAACGGTATATCTTTCTTATAAAGGTCATTATAACAGTACCTCAAAGTCTGATCATCAAGTATAGGAGGTTTTTCATCTGATTTTTCCCAATCTGCTTTTGTTTTCATCTTCTTGCTGTCACCCTTTTTGTTTGAATTTTTTTTTCTGGACTAGAAAAAAAAACGCTCTCATTATGAATGAAGTTAATGCTCACATTCTTTTTCTCAACCTCCGTTTTTTTCAAAAATTAAATGTGATTTTTTAAATTATAAATGAAGCAAAAAAACTATTGCTTTTAGGTGTAAGAGCACACTTAATAAATTAGAAACAGAATTATGAAATGAATATGACTGGGTCAAAAATATAGCAGGTATTGTTTTTAAAACGCCTCATTATATAACAAATATTGAATGGGAGTCATCAGTAGAAACAGAGGCTTGACAAAATGCAAAAATTTGGTTTTTAAATACAAACAATAGTTGTGTGATTTTGTTAACAGTTAACCCTATCTTTGGCAAAGAATCAATAAGAACTAAGTATGCATAAAAAATGTCATTTGGCACAATATATGAGTACAATCACGCACATTCGTAGTGGTAGGTGCTAAAATACTGCTCAAATTTTTAATTTCTCATGCAAGGTATCGATTTATTATTCTAAGGCAACGTATATTTAATATTCCATAATGTCCATAATGGACATTTTAAATTACTATGTTAAGATTGTACCTGTCAATTTTGCTGTTTTTTTACTACTCTGGTGTATTTTAGTATATTTCTTTAAATTAATTGCATCAGCACAATAATAAATTCAAACTCTTATAGTTTAATTTTTAGTTCACAAAACTTGAAAGATATTTATTCTAAAAACTGTTTTTATAATCTTATGAATGCTTAATACTATGTACATGATTACTATACATGGTTTTTTTTAGTGATGATTGTTATGTGGTTGTACATTATTGTTATCGAAGTTATATTGAACTAAATATAAATGATGTTATTGGATCAGTGCCTATAAAAGACTCGCAAGGTAGACATTTATTATTTTTAACAATATTAGAAAATCATGATGGAAAGACTGTCGAAATGGTAATAATATTTATAATCTATTCTGATATTACTAAAAATTTTTTTTAGCTATTGTCCTGTAACAGTGAAAGTGATAAGGAACGTTGGATAGAAGCATTATCACCACCAAAATCCGAAGATCCTGATGAAACATTGTATGAGTGTTGGGATTGTCCACAAGTAACTGCCATTCACTCTTACACTTCAAGTCAACCAGATGAACTTGCACTTTCAAGAGGTGATATTGTAAACGTTACAAGAAAAATGGCAGATGGTTGGTATCATGGTGAACGAATAAGAGATGGACAAACAGGATGGTTTCCAGCAAATTATTCCATCGAGATTGCAAATCCACATGTACGTGCTCGAAATTTGAAGCAAAGATATCGCTTACTTGCACTCTCTGAAAGTTATTTAAAATCTAAATAGCCTTGGTGCCTTATATGATGTTATCAAATAAAACTTTTTAATTATTATACTTTTGTATTATATGTATATGTTATTGAACAAATATTTAATTTTCATTATGTTTTATATACACTTAATGTACATTTTTTATTGTTGAAGTGCATTAAATAGAATTATTTAAAACAAATTATATTACTTAATTAGCTAATTTGTGTAACATAACATTTATGCACCTTATACTTTTGCAAAATTACAATAATGGAAAACATACAAAAACATTGGTTAGAAAGTGTCATTACATACAAGTAATATTAGTAATACTGCATTATCTGATGCATGTGGAATATTTGTACACGTGACAGCTAATATAGAAACTTGATGGACATAAATAAGATTTACTAACATCATCAACAATGTTCTTTTTTTTTTAATAATTTGCCAGAACAAATTTGGACCATTAAAGCATAACTTAAATGGATAATATTAATTCCAAAATGCCCATAAACTGCCTTTAATTTTTCATGTCTTAATTTAATACTGGGTATATAAGTCCCAGAGAATGTTCAAAAATTATTGCGAAAAATTCGTTTTTCCATTAAACAGATCTGTAGAGTACTTCAAACATTTCAGTTAGCATAACCTAACAATTATACTTTATATGTTCATAAGTGTAAGCATGCCTTCGGCATACAGAAGCAAAATTTTTAGTTTTTCTATGTGTTTTTTAAAATTTTTGTTTTAAAGGAACAAAGGCACGTAACATTTATATAAGAATAAAATAATTTGTATGCATTATTTAACCTTTTTTTTTCTATATTGCAGTGCTGTAGTTATGTTTTTCCCAGAATTTTTATCATACAATTTAATTTTCATTATTGAAATAATTTTAGGATGAATCACCACGTCTAACAAAAATTCAGGATGATTGGTAATTTATCTGATAAATCCTTAACAGTGACACAAATTATAAACTCTGATTTATATCTTCTGAAGTAGATACCACATTCTTCAAATGATGTATACATCCAGATGCATGAAAATGAAACGGTAAATGAAGATAGCGATTTAAAGGTAAATTTCACTGGTACAAGTCCTGAAATCAACTAGCAATACTAAATTTATTTCCCGGATATTGAAATTTTCCAAAATGTCAACCCTCAATAGGACAACAATTATTATGGCTAATAAACATTACCAAGCTTGATTGTTTTTATAAACTATTTCTAATGCAGATAAGTTATTATACAAATTGCGTACAAAAGCTCAATAACCAAAGATGACATCACCAGGAGAAATAAAATTACTCTTATTGGTCAACAAATTCTGGAACGCAGCAATATCAGAATCCATTTAGATTGTTTTGTGCTACTGATGTCAAAATTGTATTTCAATTAGAAAACCTCCAGACATCAAAATGTATTACATTGAAGCTTTTGTCCTCATTTTTGAAAAGGGAACTGACAGCACATTTCAATCCATTGATGAGTCAATAAAAATTCAAAATCCAGTCAACAATTGAAAGTCAAAAGAAATCAAACTTTGGGTAAGAAAAGGGGACGTGTGGTTCTAAAATTGGGAAAACAATTACAAGTTCAAACGTTTTTATATTTATTTTTTTCACGTAACACGTCTACTTGACACCATAAAATTTTCTGCTGTAGGAACTTACAAATCAAAAACACACCCAAGTTTCAAACTAAACTAAAAGAAAAAATTAAATAGCAGTATGTGATGAAGGGATATTAGCAATCTAAAGATACAAAGATGTTTACTTATGAGCAATTTCACAATAATTTGATACTACATTCAAAATGAAAGATGGTACTACTAAAATATTGAATCCCTGAAGCTATGATTTTTACAAAATATTGCGTAGATCATGCAGATAAATGATTACTTTATAGATTTGATAAAGAAGTGGGAAATGGTGGAAGAAATATTTTTAGGTTTAATGCCTGTGTTCATAATTATTTTTATCAAGAATAGCAAAAAAACCATTTATGATTTCGTAGTAGATGTAGCTGAAGAGTTGATTAGTCAGGACGATGGAATCTTTTAACACGGTCCAGAAGACAGGGCATTTCAAAGAATGTCAATTTTCGCAAATGTTAATCATCTTCCAGTTGAAAAAGGCGGCAAAAGATGCATAAGATGCCAGTCCAGGAAAATTGAAAAAAAGGGTTAAAATCATTTGCCAAAATGTCAAGTAGCTTTATGTATTGATTGTTTTAAATACCATACATAAGTAATAGTTTCAATAAAATAAATATTTTCTCTCTTGAATACCTAAATTTGAGGTCTGATTATTTACTGCTGGGAATATTTATCCCATAATTAAATTGCAGGGACATATGTGTCCCAAATTTTTCAAAACCATATTTTTAAAAATCTGAAATTATGTAAACATGTTCCTTTACATTTACAGTTTAGTTCAATTATACAGAAATATCTTCACTGGCCAAAAGTCATTGAAAGGGTTAGGTGAGAGGAAAACAAGAACTAAATCATCCTAGGTTTAGAATATTAAAAGAACATTGCCCGTTTGGACCAAGTGGAGATTTGTACTGCATACATGATCTGAATGAGCTAAAGTATTTTTAGCAAATGGAGAGATTGTAAAAGAATGTATTTCAGCAGCGCAATAGCCATTGTTACCGATAATACAAAAAAAAGTGAAACGATTGTTCTTGCTCAAATTTGTCGTTAAGGACGGGTCAAAAGCCTAATCCCTCTTTTTTTAATACAGTCAACGATATTGAGAGAATATTGGGTAACACCAAGAAAGAAGTGAAATTAGATCTCTACAAAAAGCTCTTTTACGAGCTTGGTGCTGACAGAAGTTGGTTAACCCATGATAGCTTTGAAGGTTTCCTACATAGTAATAGTATATGAAAACTTAAGATCTGAGCTATTCATACTTACAACAGGAAATGATCGATCTTTTTTGGCTGACACAAGGCAACACTGAGTTTTATTAGTACTAAATTTATCTAGATTATTACTTCCCTGTTCGAGGATACATGAATATCTTTTATTAAATTGCCATTTCATTTAAACCTTTGAGATATCTAAAGCAACAACTGTTTCGCCAGATTGTTGTAATGTATTGTTCCAAACTTGGGTCACATATGAAAGATCACCTTTGAATAACTGCCTAAAACCATATTGGTGGTCACTAAGGAGTTTGCTAGTTTCTAGGAAAGAGGGCAGTTGCTCATTGATGGCTTTTTCCATGATTTCAGACAAAATGGAATTGTAATTGGTTGGTAGTTGGAGGGATCAGCCTTATTGAACATTTGCTAACTTCCATGATGAAGGAAATTCCCAAAATATTGAACCAAATAATTTATAGGACTTAACTTTGAACATTATTTAAGGGTTTGGGATACCGTCTGGGCCAGTACCGAAAATGAATTGGTTTCATAGCCTTCGAAAAAGAGTTGGCTAGGGGCACATTTTTTTGTAGAATCATTGAGGACGAGTTTGATATAATTAAATCCGCAAACAGATTGACTTCATCTACAGAATCAGCAACTACAGATTCATTAAAAAACGTTATGGGGGGCGATGAAGATTTTTTACTGATGGCATAAAGACCAAAATTTATGACTGCCCAAAGGAAATGTAGCTAGTTCATCGTATTTTCGTTGTTGAAACAACTTTTTAGCTTTGGTGATAACACTTTTGCAGGTGTTTCTAGCACAAACGTTGTCTACATGACTCTCTGACCATTTTATTAGATTTCCATTTAATATAACCAGGGTTGGGAATGAGAATGACCTATACAATTTTGTTTTTTGGGAATGTAACTCCATGCCTATGGGGATGATTTCAGATACCGAAAGAGAAATGTCTGAAGAAGAGGACGACTTAAGACGATATTCACTTCATGTAGCTTCGAACCATGTGTAAGAAATAAATAAATAGCATTAATTGTCCAACGGATTAATTAATTCCAAGTATAGGACAATTATGAGAAACATAACTTGTACAGTGTACAAAGATAAAGAATAAAGAACAAAATATTGCATTATTAAATATACAATTAATGTGAGCACTAAACATACGAGGTATTTAAATTAACTACTAACTTCATTTAATAATGTTTGCAGTGTACAAGTGATGCAAATTTGTAATAAATTCGACATGCATTAATAGTTGGAGATATGTACAATACATTTGTATGTGGTACTGTATAGTACCAGAGTGTAAGAAGATTGAAGTATTGAATAGGTGCAGTAGGTACTTATCACAATGGTGTCGAACCACTATATATAATACAATTATTTTACCTCATTTCCAGGATGCAGCTCCTATAATATATTTAGCAAATAATGGAGATATCGATAGGCTTCAATTGTTACAGGACAGAGCAATAAGAGTAATAATTACCGGCGATAAATATACAAAAATAAATATGTTAGATAGATTGCAATGAGTAGACGTAGAAACATTATTACTAATTAATCCAGTCCATTTCAAAGCTGGGTGTAATGCCAGGATATTTGGCCAACAGAGTGAAAAGTTTCAGTGATTTAATTAAACAAAAGAAATAATTTCATCTTGGATCATTAGGATACCAAAACAGCTCCAAATGCTGTATTTTTTATATGTGTTAAGCAATATAACCTATTGCCAAATACACTAAAGGAAATCGAAAATGTGAAATCTTTTAAAAGGATTTTATAATACTATATTAGTGAATTAAATAAAGGTGGGTAGATGTACACATTGACATTAATTAATTGATAGTTTACAGGATTAGAATTAAGTTGATATAGTAAGAAAAAGTAAAGCTGCTATCAAAGTATATACCTAGAACTTTGAACTTGAAAGATGTGATGTAAATTTGTAATTGCATTCATATTTTTGAGATTTTTTAGTGAAAGATACAACCTTACATTTTGTCGTATTTAAAGGTAGGTAATTAATCTAATACACAATTAAGTTGTAACGAACCGCAAGTCATTACTACAAATTTTTTTTTAATTAATTAATTATTTAACAATCAGCCCTCGTAAAAGAAATGATGTAAGATTTCTTAGTATTCCGTATTACTCAATACCTAACTTAATATTTCTTATTATTTCGTGTGATTGCACAACAAAAATTCATTTGTTTCCCCTCAAACGTAGATTTCATAAAACATCGAAAGTTTCATACGTCAGAGTAATCTCCGCCAATTACAAATAGGATTCCCCCAAACAGAAGCCACCACCGCCTACCGAGAGTCCCCTATAAAAACCGCGCCGCGCACATTTTAGTAGTTAGTTAATTATTATTAATATTAATATTATTATTAGTACGAGTAGCCGTAGCCGACCAGACCAGTAGCCGCCGTAGAAGAGTTCCGTCGCGCCACGTGAACGCATTCCGCCGCCGAGAATTATTTAGTTGGTTTCACCAGCTCCTGTAGTAGTTAGTCCGTTTGACTAACTCCGGTTCCAGAACACCTGCACGTGACGGTTGTTTGAAAGTAAATCGCCGCAGACCTAGTTTAGCTCCCTGTATTTGCGACCGCGCACCGCGAACCTTTTGTAAATAGCTATCCTCGATCTTTGTGATTAACGACACGTAAGTCAGCAGAGTAATTAAACACACACACACACACACACACACACACACACACACACACAGAGCGCTACGGACAAGGCCACGAAGCAGTCGGGAGTGCCAAACACACACACACACACACACACACACAGACCCCCAGACTGCTACGGGCAAGACCACGAAGCAGTCGGGAGTATACACACCCATAACACACAAAAACCCCCAGACAGCAGCGGGCTAAGCCACGAGGCAGTCGGGAGTATAAACCCGCATAGTACACACACAAAACCCCCAGACCATCACGGGCAAAGCCACGAGGCAGTCGGGAGTAAAAAACACTCACCACTATACCAGATACCTGACGACGAGAGCTAAGTAGGACTGTATAGACCTGCAGCCTTTATCATTTACTGTCACTTACATTCTAAACACCTGAATTCACCAGCTCGCTGGCGAAGACCGAAGTGCCTGTAATCACAAACGAATTAAACGTAATGTATCCGTCAAAGACCTGTCGTAGGAGAAAACCGTACACCGATAACCACGCGCTTAGTAAACGAATTTCAAGAAAGCAATCAATTAATTGTTTTCCACTAGCTTATTCCGCAAGTATAAACCGCCTTTAATAAATACGCATTTTTGTGCGTATACCATTAAGTAACGTTCATTTATATCTACGTGAGATTTCGTTCATTTGCATAAAAGAAATCATCACCATAAAATTGCATCCCCGTAGATAACGTGAAATATATTAATTATACAACCAAACGTGTATAATCAGCCCAGTCTAAATTTAATGCGAGAATAAACCTCTGAAGATAAGTCATATTTTCGAACATAATAGATCGCGAAGGTAAATTGCTTTACGAAGCATACGCGCCTGTCCGTCTTCCAGAAAGTACTGAAGGTAAAGGAAGCAAGCATTAGACCGGTGAACGCTCGTCATGCGTACAACCGTGAACTCGGGATATCGATTTTCACTAGTGACCTAGATCTGCGCAACCCCCGTTTTAATAACCAGTAGTTTGTTTATACATTCTTTTCTTTTGTAGACAGGGCCGTATCCAGCATAAATAATTAATTAAACGCAACGTTATTAATCATTTAAATATTACGTTCTTCATTGAGTGTAACTAGGGAGCATTAATATCTGTTTACAGAAACGCCTGCGACAACAATATGACGTCGTGTCGAGTGAGTGGAAGGAAGGAGGACATCCAAATTCGCCGTCCAAATCGAGTGGAAGCCGCCGTCTCAATCTTAACGTCAAGTTGTTTTCGTATTGTTACGTTTATGTTAGTTGTTAGCCAGGTAGTTATTTAGCTTAAATGTGAATATATTAGATTTGTAAATAATAGGATAATATATATTTAAACCGTTTTACTGTGATTATTTTATGTGGACAGTGTAGAGCTAAAGATTAAATATTCCGACGAACCCACCCCCTCTTTAGTTTATAATCTAAAGACCGATTGCAGTTTAGCCGCGGCAAATATAAAAATGGTGTAAAGGACCTTACAAAGTTGATGCTGCGGGATTCACAGTCATTAAAAGAGATTTTGGAAGATATTTTAATATTATCAGCAAATAACAGCGTTCCACCTTCAGTTTGGTAGGAAGTTCATTTATAAACAATAAAAATAAAAGAGGACCCAAATTGGGTCCCTAAAGAACTCAGAGGTTACAACAATAGCCTTAGAAATGTAATTATTGTAGACGACACGTTGTATTTGAACGGTTAGGTAAGAGCAAAGAGTGTGGAACTGTGCTCCAAGAACCCGTGTTGATAAGGAGATATGTATTTAATTTTTTATCATAATTAAGGTATTGGTCGCTTTAAAAAATGCATGTTAAGTTTTAAATAGTTGCATGTTTTGATTTTTGGGTGATTTTTCAATTCTGCTTAATTTTTGGGCTGCATAAATGCATTCTTTGCTGTATATTATACCTTGAACAGATTAGAAGACGAAATCCTTTCTTATAAGTTCCTACTCGTATATGTGGGGTTTCAGAAATAGCTGGTAATTAATGATAAAATGTGTACGTGTGTGTATTGGTGTGTGTTGGTGCGTGTGTGTTGGTGTGTGTTCACGCGTCTTCGTGCGTGTGTGGGTGTGTATATGTACGTGTGTGTGTGGCTGGGTGTGTGCCTGTGTTGCGTGTGTGTGTGTGTGGACACGGGTGTGTGTGTGTGGGTGTGCGTGTAGGAGTGTGGGCTGGGTGTGGTGCGGTTGCGGGTTTGCGTGGGCTGTATGGGTATGTGTGTGGGCGTGTGTATGGGTGTGTGTGAGCGTGCGTATGCGTATGGGTGTGAGTGTGAATGTGTCAGTGTGAGGGTGTGGGCGCGGGTGTGGGTGTGTGTATGGGCGTGTGTGAGTGTGTGTGGGTGTGGGCGCGACCTCGTGTGTGTGCATAATCGTGTACTGTGAAATGTTTTTAAGTAGTGACCTCATACACTCGATGCCATAATTTTTAACTATATTGTCTTATTTTACACGTTAAATAGTATGTGTGAAATAAAATTGAGGTTTTTGTGTAGACGTCACTTTTGATGGTGGTAGATTATGTAGGGTAGACCTGGGAAAGTGTATAATCCGGTTAAGTGTAAAATTGGGCCAGAAAAAATATGGAATACCTAATATCGCTATAAATATCATTAGGCAACCAAACAAACATACCCCTCCGCCACTGGACCAAACCTAGCGCGTCCGCGCGAGAATTCTTGTTATGACGCAACAGTAAACATTTTCACGTCGATGCAGCTAGACAGACGAGTTCCACGTGGTGGTGTATAAATTTCCGAGGAAGTAAGTATAAAGTATTTGATAATTCATTTTATGTATTTACCATTGTAATAGTGCTATTTAAACCTGCGAAATATACTGAATCGATGTATTGAGAACTGTTTTTCTAATATAACCTGCTTTACACTTACCCCGGTAGTTTTTTGCTATGGGGCAAGTGTAAAACAGACAATTTACACTTACCCCGTTGATTTGCCATTGTGTTTAATTCACTCCAATTTTATTTACAGGTGTTATCAAAGAGAAAAATATGGTCCGCGACTATAAAAGGACTTCAAAGAGAGCTGCTTATGGTGAAGTTTCCCTGAATAGGGCTTTAGATGAAATAAAATCAGGGCGAATGAGCATCACAAAAGCAAGTGAAGAGTTTCGTATTCCTTACATCACCTTATATAAGCGGAAAAACAAACTTCGAGGCCAAAAAAGTTAGACGCAAGGGCGGCTGCCAGCCCTTCCCGAAGTCGAGAAAAAAATTGCGGATAACTTGAAAATAATGGAGAAATGGGGCTACGGCTTAGCAACATCCGAATTTAAAGAAAAAGTAAGAGATTTTGTAATGAGTAATAATATTCCGAACCCTTTCAAAAATAATATTTCGGGAGACGACTGGATCGCTGGTTTTAAGAAACGACATGGTCTATCCGTGAAGAAACCGCAGTCTCTGGAATACTGCCGGAAAAAATCGGCGGATCCATTTCTCATAAACGCATATTTTGACCTGTTGGAAAAAGCGTTAAAAGAGCTTGATCTGATGGAATCCCCGGAACGTGTGTTCACCCTAGACGTCGCGTCTAAAAGTACTTGGAGCGAAAAGAAAACCTTTATCTAGAATAATAACAGGGCCAGGGAAAGATAATATTACAGTTCTAGCTGGACTCGGCGCTGCAGGTCGGAAGCTTCCACCATTGGTCATATTCAAAGGTAATAACGTGTGGTCTTCATGGATACCAGAAAAAGGCGAAGAAACGTTTAAAGATATGTCATTTGCCGCAAGTCCCAATGGATGGATGACTTCTGAAATATTTCGAAATTATTTTATGAAATCTTTCATTCAAGTGGCAGATCAGAAGCCTATTCTCGTAATTTATGATGGTCATGTTTCCCATGTAGGCAACACACTAATAGAAAGTGCCCGAAACCACAACATTCATATTCTCAAGCTACCAGCACACAGCAGCCATTTACTCCAACCCTCAGATTTAGCAGTGTTCAGATCTTTTAAAGCAATATGGGACAGGAAGTTGACAGTTTCGCAAATAAGTCATCAAGTAGTGAGACTACCAAAGAAAAACTTCGCTATATTACTAGGGCAAACTTGGTCAGAAGTTGAGTCTGATATCATAAAAAAATGGGTTCACAAAAGGGGGAATATTTCCCTTCAATAGGAAATTTGTTCCAGAAGAGAAATATGATATAGAGGCGCCGAAAAGATGGAAGCGAAGTATCAAGAGCGGAACAGTTTTGGAGCAAAATGAAAACGACAAAGATGAAGAAAGGACTTTGGAGCAAAATGAAAATGATGAAAGGGAAGAACAACACGAAGTTGACGACTTAATTTATAATAATGGCGATTTTGAAAAAGCCCTTCTTGAAACAGTCAAGTTTAGAGAGAACAGTGTAACCAAATCCAGAAGGCAGGACAAATTAATGGCCGAACTTTTAACATCCAGTCCTCGAACATTTACGCCTGGTGAAGAATCCCACTTTCAAAGGAAACCAGTTAATCCATGTCCTCGCTCAATGAAAACAAAGCTATTGATGAGCCAGTTAACCAAAACGCTATAAAAGAAATTTCAACCTCAAACGAACAAGATGTGCGCAAGAACGAGAATGAAAAGTTGACCTCTACAAGTTTCTAGCAGTTGCTTCTTGACTCCGTTAAACAGTCTTCTATGGAACCAGCTCCAAAAAGGAAGCGTTTAGCCAATGGTACAGAAATTAGCATAGCCAGATCCAGTGACTTAGCACACAATAAAGGATCAACTTCAAACACAAAGAAACTGCCTGTGATTCCAAAAGGAAAAATTAAAAAAAGTAAGACTGTTTACAGGCAATCTCAAATCCAATCCTCTAGTGATTCCGAAGAGAGTGTCTTGTACGAGGAGTCTGATAAAAGTTACAATTTGGAGGAATCTGATAACGAAATGTTCCCTTATATAGAAATGGACAAAGATAATACCATGGCTGGTAGTTGGGTCCTGGTTTCTTACGCTTCCGAAAAAGCTTGAAACATTTTATAGGCCAAGTAAAAGAAAAATATAATGAAGAGTACGAGGTTAAATTCCTGAAAAAATGTAAAGAAAATTTTATCAGGCCGTCAATTGAAGATGTTAATGTGGTTTCATTCGAAAATATAATCGCTTCCTTGCCAGAACCTTCTGTAACTCGCAGAGGAGCACTCCATTTTACTGGATATAATATTTAGGTTAGCCCATTTTTTGTAATAATTTCCACACATTGATATTTGACGGCTTGTTTATGCAAATTACAAAAAAGTTGGTAACTTTTTCAAAAAAGATAAAAAAAACAAATATGCTATTTTATTTACCTATGTGAACACTCTACATTTACCCCATATTTATTATTATTGCAGTCAATAGGGATGTATGTTCTAATTTTCACTTTCCCGTATACGGAGTAAGTGTAAAAATTTGCGGATAAAAAAATAAAATTTGTTGATAGCTCAGACCTATTGACTTTATAGACCTCGAATAATACTAATTTACTCGATAATTGATTAGCCAATAAGACTTCGACTATGCCGTATTCATTAAAATAATGTTTTTTTTATTATGACTATCAAAAAACGGTGTACACTTGCGCCGGTTTACCCTATGCACACTTGCTATTGTGACCTCCTTAAACTGATTGTATAGTGGCGTAACCAACTTATGTGAATCTGAACTAGTCGGTTAATTGATGAATAACATCGAGAAAGTGATTTTTGCTACTGTTGTAAGCAGAGCCGCGTCTACCTTTTTTCGGGCCCTAGGTCTAGGGGCCCCACCAGATCTGCATTTCTATAACCAACAAGAATAAAAATACGGTTTCAACTTTTATTTAACGTAGGTATTAATATAACTAAACATAAATGACTTAGTTATTCCTTAAGAAAATTAAAATTATAAAACTTGAAATTAAAATGAAGAAATGTATATTTTTTGTTTTCTAATTTTAGTGTCAGTAAATGTATTAATGATATCATCGTAACACAACGTGTTGAGTATATCTTTTTCAATATACAACATGGGCAGAGGGCAGATCATTAAGTTTTTGTTCCGAAAGAGTGCTCCGCAAATAATTCTTTACCAATTTCAATAACGAAAAGAGCGCTCTCCTTGGGCATTGCTGATTGGTAGTGTTAAGTAAGGTCTCAGTATAGTTTCAACGTTTGGAAATGTTGATACAGTGTTGTTCTCAATTATAAAGTTAAGTTTATCAAATGCACTAAGTAAGTTCTCGGCTTGACTTAACAAAATAACCTGTTCCATTTCTACTTCCAGTTCCTCAACATCCACATCCTGACTATAAACTGCACTTATGAAATCTTTACATTGTACAAATGTTGTATCACTGTAATTATTAATAAATTTAAACTTATTATTTATATTTCTGTACAAGTCACATCTTTTACACAAATTGAAGATTATGGCATCACACACTTTCACTCTAAAAGCTTCCTTCCTTCTAATTGTAAATTGTTGTCATTATTCTCATCAAATAATATTTTTCGGCTAATCCGTCGTTTCTTTGTATACTCTATTGGAATAATTTTCCCAGCTTCGTTTTCAAAGTCAGTAAAATGGTTGCGCATATTTGAGATAAAGTTGCTTATGCTATCATACAGTGCTACTACAGTAGATATAGAATCCTTAGAGGACTACAGTGATTTACTAACAGTTCATTCTGCTTAAAATTCTGTCCCAAATACACATTAATAGCACAAATTCGAATCCGTTAATTTTATTGAATAATGCACCTGCTCCGACTCGAGAAATTGATTTTTCGGTTGGAGTTGTTGTCAACGCTGTTTTAATGTCAGTTAAATTTTCTTTTAGGGCTCTAACAGCATCAGATCGCGCAGACCATCTGGTATTAGATAAACATTAGATAACAACCGGCCATATTCGCCGCGTTGTCGTAACTCTGACCTCGACAATTTTGAATATCAATTTTTATTTGGCTAAAGTAGCTTGAAATTACCTGTTAATTAATCTATGTGTGCAATGTCAGTCTACAATCAAAGCAAAATATTTTGTTTCTTTTAGTTCTTCCAGTATGTTATTTCTTATATGATCGCCAATGAGAGTAATAAACTCATCGCAAATAGTAGAGGACAAATAGTGGACATGTCCCTTTCCCAAGTTTAGGTATTTGTTTAAGTGATTTCGTAAAAAAGGATCAAACTCAGCCAGATACTGTAGTGCGCCAATATAGTTGCCGCTGTGTTCTTTGTTGAACGTTTGACTATTTCCACGAAATGCCAGTCCATGGGATACTAAATACTTCATGGTAGCAACAACTCGCTTCAAAATTTGTCTCCAGCACAATCGCTTCGACTTTTCGACTTCAATAACAGCTGTATCTATACGTCCTTCACTCCTGCTTCTTGAAATAAATACACGTATCGATGAATTGTGATCCACAGAATTTTCATGTTCTGCTAATATTTCTGAAATATTTTTCCAGTCATTTGTGCCTTTTGATAATTTAGTTTCTTTTCGTGAAAATAGTTTGCAAATGTAGCAGTATGACATTTTATTGGTTTCTGTATAAACAAACCATTCTCGAGGCAATTTTTCTCCATTGTTATTCACCCTAATAAATGCATTCGTGGTTAACGACCTATGCACTATTCGTGATCCTTCTTTGTATGCCGTTCTTGAGGACTCCAATGACCCAAATACTGCCGGTGGTTTACATTGTACATAATAGTTTTCCATGATTGCGGTGATTGTTTGGGGCGAAAGAGCAATGTCTGTATAGGGAACACACAAACGCTATCCGTGGTATCGGTATGGGTATGAACCTCTTCTTGTATTTCGCTAATAACTGAGGTATCATCCGTCTCTGTAGTACACGTATTATGTGTGGATACATCAGTATTTGAACCACAAACACTTCGTCATCCGCAGAATTTTGTTGGAAGTTTCTGAATCACAGTTACGCGCAACAGAAAATAAGTTAGAACTACCCGCACTTTCGTTATCCGCACATTGTTTTTTAGATAGCAAAAATGATGAAAGGGTTAATTTCATCTTCTTCTGTTCAAATTCTCGTTTCTCCCGTCTTTTTCGTTTTTCGCAACCACTGGCGTATTTATACGACATTACCATTTACTTGGTACCAGTAGATGTAATCTAATATCAATTATCTATTGCATCATCAACTTATTTACGCGATTATTTATAACAGATTTATTTATCACTTAATCGCAATTACATTTATAACACTTAAAACTGAGTGCGAAATTCATTAACAAATTTATTACAACATCGATATTAAGACTACCTCCTCAACACATTTTACGTTCCGCTTATAAAGCAAATGTAAAACGTCATGAAGGTGTCGGTTTTCTCTAGAAGGTTAGCGTCAGCGGATCGTCATCGTATTTCATAGAAGGATCGAGACTTCCGCTTGTAATGTAATCCTTATCGCTGGTGACTAATTCTTTCTAGATTTTTCCGGCACTTTTGTATTATCCAGATTTGCTGTTTCTTAGAATAAGTAATTACCTCAAATTGCAAATGCAAGCGAGCTAATTCAAATATACGAATAGCAGCGCAACGTTTGCCTTTGAATTTTGAATGTAAAGTTGTTTTAAATTAACAACTTTAGCTATTCAGTTCGGAAAAACATGCAAATATTTTGTTTATTTATCTAATCTTATAGCCAATAGAAGTCTTTTAAGAGCCCCTATTGTCAGCGGGCCCTAGGCATGTGCCTATTGTGCCTAGGCGAAAACGCGGCCCTGGTTGTAAGTATTAACGACTGTTACGCATTATTTTAAACACTGATGATGCTGTAAAATTTATTAATGCTATATGCTATTTCAATGCGTAAAAGAATTAGAATTTTATATTCCATGTTGTTTTAATTATTACTGAAACCTATCCTAAGTCGTATTATAACCTTACGTCATTTCTTGTACAAATTCTAGATTCAATATTTTTGTGGCTAAAGGAGGGGGCACGTTTTAAATGTAACATACCTTTCGGTCAGAATTTAACCAAATTTTGATATGTTCTAGGACTTGACCAATTGATCAAATGTCTTCATTGCCCGAAAGCTCAAAGCTCAACAGTTTTTGATATACAGGGTCTGCAATATCACTATTTGATACTTTCAATATATCATAAAATGGACATTTTTGCCAATATTAATGCAAAACTTAGTGGAATGTTATTTTTTTGTGCTACTGATTACAACATTTTCTTCACTTTCATTATTTTTGTACATACACCTGATATACAGGGTGAGACCAAATATATGTATCCGAAAAGAATTATACGGTGGTATTGTTTTGATATTTTGGTGAATGTTAGTTAACACACACACACACACGCGCGCGCGCGCACGCACGCACGCACGCACGCACGCACCAACACACACACACACGCACGCACGCACGCACGCACGCACACACACACACCCACACACCCACACCCACACCCACACCCACACCCACACCCACACACTGATTTTGAAATCAGAAAAAAATACGCCATTGAATGAGTCCATAGCCACCTATAGTTGCCACTAAAAAAAATTTTATTCGCATTTTCCCATTTTGTGTAAAAATAGCTATCAAAAGTCTTTCTTATAACTTTTTCATATTTTGAATATTAAAAAAGATATAGCCGATTGATTTTGGACGATTTTTAGTTATTTTCAAATATCTTAGAAAATTGGCAACAATGTTGAATTTTCTTATCGGTATTTGAATTATCATGTAATTCTGCCCAACTTTGCTAATTTAACCGACTCTGTATCTCTTATAATAACCAAGATAGCTACAGAACGTGGGTAGATTCTAGACACCTGATATATATATATATATATATATATATATATATATATATATATATATATATATATATATATATATATATATATATATATAATTCTATTTTTCCGCAACAATCCCACCGTTTATTTCGGAGATATGCCTTTCTTTGTTATATTATATATACTAAATTCTTACTCAATTATCCTATTTAAAATGAAGTATCTTTATTAGGATTAATAGTAAAAGCTATCTTTTATATGTACCGAGTGAGTCAACAATAGAGTTAAGTAAACTGGTGCTTTATATATATATATATATATATATATATATATATATATATATATATATATATATATAAATTCTATTTTTCCGCAACAATCCCACTGTTTATTTCGGAGATATGCCTTTCTTTGTTATATTATATATACTAAATTCTTACTCAATTATCCCATTTAAAATGAAGTATCTTTATTAGGATTAATAGTAAAAGCTATCTTTTATATGTACCGAGTGAGTCAACAATAGAGTTAAGTAAACTGGTGCTTTATGGGTAAACTGTGCCAATAAAATGTATTTATCATTATAGCAAACAACAAAGATTTAAAATAATATAATTACTACTTCCTCTCAGAAGCCAATTTTCACAAAGGTACATTACTTATGAAACTTGTGGTACATTAAGAGCTCTTTCTTTATCAGATCGTAAGGGAGGCGGAAATATAGATATACCTATACTCATTAGGAATATCGTTAGGCGCCACTCAGTTTTTATAGGTTAAATAAATAAAGTACAACAAAAATTGAGAAAGTTGTACTTTAATACCACATGTAATCTGAATAAATAATAAAACAAGTGTAGTTATTTGTATATTTAATAACGAAATAATATATGCTGACTAATTTGTGTAATGGAAGGTCAGCTGAGTGATCAGAACTATGGAAATTGCGGAAGTCCACGAAGATGGTAATAACGTCATTTTCTTTGTGGTATGACTTGCCTTGTATATTAATATGCTTGTTTATAATAGGATTTGGTGAAATCTTAAAGTTTTATTCAATATTGCAGTAGAAATTCCGATGTTACTGTGGTTTTAACGTTTTGATTTTCAGAAAGCTTTTGCTTGCTTTTATTGTTGTAATAAAGTTAGTTGGATTTAAATTGAAGTGCGATAAATCGGAAGATCGCATTTGCAGTTGATAATATTTCAATGTTGTTATTTGTATATATTTATCGGTGAGGCTTACGCAAGAAGGAGAAATTGAGATTACTTCTCCTTCTCATAAGCGAGAGCTGCTGTATAGATGACGCAGCTTTGTTTTCTTTTTTTGGTGTTAGTTTTTTTTGTTTTGGCGAATTAATTTTGTTTACGCCCCGCTGCCAGGGGGATGTTTCTTTGATGGTATTTGCCCTTTTGTATATATTTTAATGGCGTTTCTTAATTGTAATATAGATATTTGTAGTGTAAATTTTCTGGCGATCTATTTTACCTTCACCAAATTAAAAGCACCTTGATTTTAGTTCGATAAATTTTATGTTACCGAAATTAAAGTTGTTAACATTCAGAAATGTAAAGTAAGATTTGATGATTTGCTGTGATGAATTTTAAGTGACGCTTATGAAATTATAGGACCTTTTAAATATTTGATCGCGTTTTGTTTATTTTTGTTGTGAGAAATATTAATTTTAAATTGAATAATTAATGACCGTGTTGCCCAGTTATATTTTACATTGAAGTTTATACCGAAGATGTATAAGGAATTTTGAGTTTAGTTGCCGCAATTTTTTCGGATTTTAAATGAAGCTTAAAATTTTATTTACGTGTAAATGCGCTTTGCGTAGGTATTTTGAAGTTCAGTTTTCAGGTAAAGGTAAGTGTTTTTTTTTCGAGTGAACATTATGGTTTCCTGCTAGGCCCTTATTTTAAGATATTTTCCAGCTCTACATTTATTTAACATGTTTTTCCTGAATATGACTTACCCTTATTGTATTCTATGTATTACGAGCTATCCTAAACGCATAAATTAGTAACACGCCCACCCCCTTTTTCCACTGATCTATTGGCCCCTTCCTTACTTGTTACCTCCGATCTACTGCCATTTTCGCCCGTAACAAAATAAGATTGTACATTTTCTTTGTTTTTTAAATATTTAATTTAAAAATTAAAATGTATGTGTACGTTTAATATATACTCTGTGACATAAAAATACAACACCAAGATGGCGTTGGAATTGTTGGACTAAACTTGGCAGAAATGTTTAACTAGGCAAATTTAGTAATTGATTAAAATTTCATTCAAAATAATCCAGTAGCCATGAAAAATTTGACGTTTTGCTTGCTGTAACAATCGAAATTGTCGGGTGTATTTCTTGGGGGATTAAGTCGATTTTGGTGTTGTTTTTGGTTGCAATTGTTTTGATTTTGTGTTCTTTTTTGCATTTTGAGGCTGCGATTATGCCTAGAGTGCGGTAACGTGAAAATTATGGACAACTGAGTGAACTCGACAGAGGTCGCATTATTGGCTTATGTGAAGGTGGTTATTCATTCAGAGAAATTGCTAATCGTCTTAACCGTAATCAATCCTCTGTAGTACGGTGTTATCAAGGGTGGTCCAGAGAAGGTCAAGAACGTCGTAGAAGAGGAAGTGGATGGCGAAGACAGAAAAATGTGGCCCAGGACCGCCGTCTCCGATTAATTGCATTAAGAGATCGATTCTCGAGTACAAGACCAATAGCCGATCAATGGTTTGTAAACGTAACCCTTCGTACAGTTTTCCGTCGAATTAGAGCTTTTGGCTTGCAGTCCTATCGACCACATCTTGTGCTTCCGCTGACGGCTCGTCATCGACGGCAACGTTTGAAATAGTGTACCTTGCGACTGGATTGGGACGTGGAATGGCATAGGGTGGTCTTCAGTGACGAATCCCCATTCTTATTGGGAATACACGATGGTCGCACGAGTGACAGACGTAGACGTGGAGTACATCGCAATGTGCAGTTTTCTGTTGAGTGGCATATGTACCATACTGTGGCGGTTATGGTATGGGGTGCTATTGTTTATGGAAGCAGGTCTCAGTTGGTATTTATCCGAGGCAATATGAATGCCCACCGATACGTTGATAAAGTGGTAGGGCCCTATATCCTTCCATTCCTCCAGGAGCTGGAGGACTCGCTTTTTCAACAGGATACTACCCGTACCCACATTGCAAAGCATCTTATGGAGCGCTTCGAAGAGGCTAACCTTTCGCCCATCGAACATGTGTGGGATATGATGGGTAGAAGACTCAAGCAATTAGCCAATTCTCCACAGACACTAGAAGCTCTCCGGCATGAATTACAGATTGCCTGGGATGCAATACCTCAGGAAGAAATCGACCACCTGTTGGAATCCATGCCAAGAAGGGTACGGGAGTGTGAATCTAATAAGGGTGGTCCAACACATTATTAATAAAAAAATGCCTTTATCTTTTGTTTAATTTCTTTGACATTTTAATCAATTACTACATTTGACTAGTTAAACATTTCAGTCAAGTTTGGTCCAAAAGTTTCAACGCTATCTTGGTGTTGTATTTTTATCTCACATGTTAATATTTTAGTTGTGTTTCGTGATTCGCCGGTGACCTACTTCATAGAAATGATCACACAGATAAAATAATAATCTGTTGGAAACATGTGGAATTGATCTAAAGGTCAACTGAATGTTTATTCTAAACAAGTTCAATTCAAGGGTCATTTGTAATGTTTGAGAGAAAAGTACAGCACTAGCTATCAATTACATAATCGTCAATATTATGCCCACAAGATCTGGCGCTGATTTATAAATTATACAAAAAAAAAAGATACAAATAAAGATGCGAACAGACTACAGCATTAATTATTTTCTTTATTGTTCGTTGCAAATCTTATTAAACTTAGTTGCGAATTTCGGCTTTGAAAATTCGTAAATAGCTGCTATATCGCAAGATAAGATAAAATAGTGACAGAGAAAAAAAATAGGAAACGATCCAACAATATTCTCATGCCCTACACCCAAACATAGATTCATACTATTACTCTTATTTTGGAAACACCGAATAAAAATAATCCGGGCATGTTATCATTCTCGTAATGCTAACGTTTACGTTGCCAAGACAACGGTGCATAGGCGAGCCCTCAGACTATATTTTGCTCTCTACTTTGTTAACACTGGTTAAGATTCATTGGAGTAGGTTTGATACACGTAACGCTTAAATGTATTTTATGCTTAGTGAATTCTTCCAACAGGTGTGAAATTTCATACACAAAAAGCTTATTCCTTTCCGGAAGCTCCCCAAAAAACAAAATTTAAGAGTATTTCATTTAACAAGTTTTTATTCGCCTTTTTAAAAAAATATTGCAAATGTATCATCTCGCTTAGTATGGGAGGATTGATACATAGGATGGGAGGTTTGATGCATAGGTTGAGAAAGAAAAATTTAATAAATTATACAAACAACAAAATAATAGACCATCTATTGATTATAAAAAAACAGTTATAAACATTTTTGATAATGTTGTTTCAGATTATGCTATTGAAGCGCTTTCTAAAGGAGGGAATTTTGCGATAACACCAAGGGAAGATATAATTTCCAACATCGAAAACTCCATTAAATTATTACCTTTTGATGCTGTTAATGAAGTTAGATATAACACCGTTAACATATTACGCAAAACAAAACCTCCAAAGAGCAACTGATCCTTTCGTCAACGACGTGCTTTACTTGATCTTAAACGCAATGAAAGTATAATAATATTAAAATCAGATAAAGATAATTCATAAACCTAATGTTCCTTTAAGGCCTATTGTTAGTGCACTTGGTTCTCCTACATATAGCCTTGCAAAACATCTTACATTTTTATTACAACCTCATATAGGAAAAACACCCCATTATATTAAAAATTCTGCAGACTTTGTTGAAAAAATGCATAGTTTCAAAATTGAACAGGGTGATATAATGGTTAGTTTTGATGTTGTTTCACTTTGTACAAAAGTCCCTCTAAAAGCAACTATTGAATACATTGATCATCTTTTTCCAAAGGACATAACCATTCTTTTTCAGCACTGTCTTACCTTAGTCCTGTTATAGCTAATTTTTATATGGAAAAATTTGAAACATTAGTGTTACAAAATACACCTAAAAAACCTTCAGTTTGGTATAGATATGTAGATGACACATTTGTTATTTGGAGACATGGAGAAGAAGCACTGCATGAGTTTTTGGTTTTTATAAATGGTATACATCCTAGTATTCAGTTTACCATGGAAAAAGAAACTAATGGAAGTTTACCATTTCTTGACATATTAATATCTAAAAATAATAATTCACTATCTTTTAAGTTTTACAGAAAGCCGACACACACTGATAGATACCTTCATAAATTATCCAACCACCATCCACGTCAAAAATTAGTGTAATTAAATCTTTAGTAGATCGAGCAAAACGAATTTGTGACCCTGAATTTTTGAAGGATGAATATAAATATTTAAGAAAATCCTTACAAGATAATGGATATTCACTTACAGATATTAATAATGTTATTACACCTTCTAGGCGTAACCTTAAAGAAAAACCAGTTCTTAATGTTGGTACTGCTTTTCTTCTTTTATAGCTAATGTTACAAATAGAATTGAAAAATCCTAATTAAATATGGCATTAGGACTATTTTTAAACCTACAAGAAAAATTAAAGAACATTTAAGATCACCTAAAGATGTGTCAAACCCTTTATCATCTTCCGGAGTGTATAAGTTATCTTGTTCATGTGGAAAAGTATACATCGGACCACAAAACGTAGCTTTGATACAAGACGCAAAGAACATATGAGATTTTGTAGATTAGGTCAACCAGAGAGGTCTGCTGTGGCTGACCATGCCCTGAATAATCTAAATCATGACATTCAATTTGACAATATGGAAATATTGTCAAGACAAACTCATTATTATGTTCGTTTACAACGTGAAGCTATTGAAATATATAAACACCCTAATAATTTTAATAGACAAAAAGAAAAACTCCGTTTAAATCGGTTTTGGCATCTTATAATTAAAAAAAAGCATAATGATACGTCTTAATTTTGATTTTAATTTTAACTTTTGGTATGTCTAGGTTTTTTGCTGTGTTTTTCCTAGACCTTGAAGCAAATGCCTTACCAATTATATGTTAAATTACCACAGCACTATAATTTAACAGAAGTGGTTGAAATTAAATTAAAATTAAAAATTACAAAAAACGTTCTGCTTTATGCTTTTCATTGTTAATAACACTTTACACTTACATCATAACTTGATTAAATTTCGTTAAAGGTGTTTTTTGGCTGACAAATTTCATTGTTAGCTTTCGCCGTAGAGAGTGTTATGATTTGTCATCTCTAAGGCAGTTTAACAATATTTAATTTTTAATGACCTAGTTATTCTTTACTAAAATTTAATTTTATAGTTGGCTTTATACGTTTCTCAAACTGTTATATTAATAGCAGGCTGATGTTTATGTTTTAATTTTTCAACTTTAACAGTTTTTAACAAATATTACTACTGACGAAGATAACTGTAAGAGTTATCGAAACGTTTAGATTATATAATTTAAAATACACCATTAAAAACCCCAAAAAAGATAAGTATTTTATTATGAGTGTTAATGGTGAAAGTTTACATTTTCATAAATAAAGCAATGGTTTGATTTCTGTATCAATTTATATTCTTTAATTACTACAAAGAATACTGTCGTTTAGTGAAACGTACTATAAACAAAGACGTTTTCTACAGTATAACGGAATATTTAAATACAGATACGTTAGGTTAATCTAGTCATTATGTTAGAAAGATGTGGTTAAGTTAATTTATCTACAACCATTTAATAATAAACGCATAATAACCTTCGATAGTAACAGCATTGTGATATGCATAATACAAGTTTAATTATAATTACTCATAAAACAACAAGTGTAATTATAAATTCGTAATAATCCAAGAGCTACAAATATATTTTAACTAACCGCCACATGAGGCATTGCAGTTACTATGAAAACGACAAATGTCAACATAAATATGTGTTGTAATTGTGAAAATTGCACTTTCTCGTTGAGTATTTTGTGTGTTTAAACGAATAAAAAGGAATTTTAGAAATAATGATAATTTTTCCATTATTAATGACACCACCGACATTAGTATTGGGAGGGTAAAGTGGGGGAATGCCGGCCGTCAAGTTTCTCCCACCCTAATAAGAATTCTAGAGCTGCTGGCATCTGCCGATCAAGCATTTAAACGAACTTAACATTTAGTATTGTTTAGGCAGTGCGATAGCCAATTGTATGCTTTTTGTGAAGAATTTTTCGTAAGAGCACGTGTTACTATAAGAAAGGTGTGTGTTTAAGGCTGCGTATTTCAATAACGGTAAGTCGTAGAGATATTTTGTATGCGTGCAAATGAACGAAATGTTATTGTTTTTCACTGAGTTTACTCAAAAACCACGTAAGATTAGGCATTTTTAAATAATTTATTGATATTTAGATTATTGTTTTGGGCGTAATTGCGGCCATCATGGTGTGGGTAAAACCGGCGCGGCCGATATTACCCCAAAAAATATTGTTTAAAATTTTCGTTCGTTTTCAGATGCCGCAGACTTACAGACGAAAATCTCATAGAGCTTGTTAGTCTTCCGAGACACCTCAGGCAGCTCTTGAAGCAATAGAAAATGGGCGCTATATTCGGGAAGTTTCAAGAACTTTTGCAATTACAAGAGCTACTCTTCAAGATTATCGTAAGAGCAGCAGAGTATCGAAACCTCAATTAGGACGACGACCAGTATTTACTGAGGAACAAACTTTTTTTTTGGTATTACATCAGCACAGATTCAGCAGAGCGCCTACACTTTTTCCAAATTAAATAATTTGGGAAATAGGTTCAATGAGGAAAACATGTCAGCTGGTCGTGACTGGCTAGAGGGATTTCTACGACGCAATCCACAAGTTAGACTAAGGAAACCCGAATCAACGAGCATTAATCGTGTGACTGCTTTCAACAAAGAAGAAGTGGGATTTTTTTTGCAAACCTAAGCACTCTCATGGAAAAATACAAATTTTCTCCAACGCGAATATTTAATGTTGACGAGACCGATATTACAACAGTTCAGCGTCCTAACAAAATTTACGCTGAAAAAGGTAAAAAAAGAGTGGGCTCCTTAACAAGTTGGGAGAAGAGAAAAACCATTACTGTTTTGTGTTCATTTACCGCAGCTGGAACTTACGTTCCTCCTATGTTCATTTATGCCAGGAAACGAATGGCTGATCGTTTGAAAAATAACGGACCTCCAGGCGCTATTTATCACTGCTCAGATAATGGTTGGATTACCGAAGATTTATTCATTGAATGGTTAAATCACTTCAAGCGTTGTGTTAAAAATTCTAAAGAAGATCCAGTTCTATTGTTATTAGACAACCACTCTAGTTAGTGCTCGTTAAAAGTTTACAATTTCTGCAAAGAAAGCGCAATCATTATGCTGACGATTGCTTCCCACACGTCGCACAGAGTTCAGCCACTTGATGTTACTTTTTATGGTCCGTTGAAGATAGCATATAATTCAGAATGCGATAAGTATATGAGGAATCATCCGGGCGAAAAAATTCGCCCAACATCGTTTCTGCTTTATTCAACAAAGCTTTCGGAAGGGTGGCAACTGTAGAAAAAGCTACTAAAGGTTTTGAAGTAACGGGAGTATTCCCTGTCAATCCTGATGTTTTCAATGCAGAAGAGTTTGCCCCCGCTGAAAACTTAAAACTTGCAAACTTAAATGGGTTGATTCCTAGAAATGAACAATTAGAAAATAATAGAAAAGAGGGCAGAGAAGAAGATGTAGGACAACAAAGAACCGAAGGAGACACTGGCGAAAATGAAACGAAACAGAATATATCGTTTAGGGAAATAATACCTATTCCCGGATGTTCTGGAACTAATAATGAAAAAGAAATAAAAGGTGCGAAAGAGCAACACTCCCAAATATTTACATCGACGCCAATGAAAGAAATTTGGGAAGAAAAAGCCAAAAAGAGAATGCTGTAAGGCAAATGATGGTCATTCAAAAGTAAAAAGATTGAAAAACAGATTTTCGGTAGC